>OZ023269.1:75122024-75497024 GCA_964006375.1 Tillus elongatus | reverse complement strand
GAAAATATAACTTTTTACTAAATTTTCGTAGGGAAAAATCGCTTCAGAGAAGATCAAAAAGAAATAAAATTAAAGTAGGGCCCTCAAAAACTACATCCAAAATATTTATCTATGAAAAGATGGATAATCAATGAATCCATCACCTTTATATGATCATAGGCAGCTCGTACTTGATGCTCAACAGACAAAATCAAAGTTCAGATGTAAAAAAATCATTGGTTATATTTCAAGGCAGAATTGTGTACCAGCTTTGAGCACGTTTATGCTCTATAGCACAAGTAGTACAACAGCAAACATGGATACCAAGCTGTTGGATTTAGTCAAACAAATGAAAGGAAATTAACTATGAGTAAAAAAAAGCAATAAGAGAGGATACAAAACGAGAAAAGCAGTCTAAGAAAGAAAAAAACTTTAGCAGGAACAAGCCACCATATGTGGGCACCATAATTCAATATGTGAAAACTGGAACCTGTGATGAGCACTGATAATTACACTTGATAAACCCAAATCACCACCACACATATTTTTATTTTTAAAAGACCTTATACCTTTATTTTTTAAAGACAGATACTGGGCTTAAAATGAAATAAAATTGAATAACACGGGACCTTTCATTTTAAGCCCATTATCGTTTACATTAGATAAAAGCTCATAAATTTGTCAACTAGAAGATTAAATTAGTTCCTCAACCTTCATCCGTGCAATATAGACACAATGAACAAACGATGGGTCTCTGACTACAATTTTTACCTGCGGCTTAGTTCGTCTACCTAGATAAATACATTTGTAGCTGTTAATTAGGTTTATAATTTTTCCTCCTCTGATGATGCTAACGTGGTTAGTGAAGCGATCGTAAGGTCTTTAAAAAATATGTGTTGTGATGATTTGGGTTCTCCAAGTGTACTTATATGTGGGGAAAAATTGCTCGTTAGAACTGATTATGTTATATTACAGTTCAAAAACCCATAATTACATATGGCAATGTATGTTAATCGTATCTAGGAGTAAGTACAAATTAGATAACCCAATTCATCACAATACCGTTTTTAGACGTCATCAGATGAATGAATAAACAGTTTATTCACCCCTCTGCTGACTCTAACTTTGTTTGACCTGACGATCGTTTCTCTAACAAAGTTAGCGTCATCAGAGGGATCAATAAACAGTTCATCCATCCCTGTGATGACGCTAACTTTGTTAGCGAAACGATCGTCAGGTCTAAAAAATGTATTGTGATGAGTTTGGTTCTTCAAATTGTGCTAACCAGTGCTCATCACAGGTTCCAATCTTCACGCATCGTATCTAGGAATGGAACTTAACGATCGAACACCAATCCGGATGGCAGCATTGTCACGTTGATACCCTGTCAATTTAATTGTTAGCATTGCATTTCTGTGAAAAAAAAGGTCAAATATCTAACTCTCGAAAAAGGCAACGCTACAACCATATAAGTAGTAGGATCCACAGAGGTTAATCAAATACAGAATAGGTTGGCCAAATAGTCAGCCAATCAATAGATGGAAGGAAACTTGCGTTAAAAGACCGTCTTGGTCAGAAGTCAGCACTAAAGATGTCATCAAAATTACTGGATCCAGTGGGATGGCAGTCTTTTAACTAGATATTAAAAATTAGAAAATGAAATCTGTATGATAAAGCAAACAGTCTGTCTACAACCAAGAATAAAACAAGTCGCTGAAAAAATCCATAGCAGTGCAGGTGGAACCGTTTGGGTGTAAAGAAAACATTGGGAAATGTCGGATAACGCTTTCATTGAGATGGTGCTGAAAAGGAAAATAATGTACATTTTTTGAGTTTGTTTAACAGTGTTTACTAATGAACACCAAATCAGCTGGAATAAAGACAATCCACAGTTTCTGCTGGCATACACTTTAACCGTCCATGAGATGAACGGATGCCCGGCAGGCATGTGGTCTTTGGGGATACTTGCAGCTTCCAACTAGTCTTTAATTTAGGGGACCTGCAGATACTCAGTGTTGTCCATTAAGTTTATAAAAGATTTGGAAAGAAGAATGAAAGAAACTTATACCTTGCTGCGAGAACGTATATACAATGTAAATCAGATTTTATTTGAATAATTTCGAGAGGCAGTGCAATTGTGAACAATAATAATTGTACTTTGGTTTATAAAGTTGCATCAAAAGATTAAAAACAAAATTAGAAATTTTAGCAAATATTTTCGTATATCCACTGTACCAGCGAAGATACACATCAATAAGCGAGTAAACACCCACCTTCGCACAAGAATCAAGTTTTTATGATGTCTTAGAGGGGCACACGCTTGGCCTTTCATGATCGGTTTCATTATATATATATATATATATATATATATATATATATATATATATATATATATATATATATATATATATATATATATATATATATATATATATATATATATATATATATATATATATATATATATATATATATTGTGTCATAACTCAAAAATGAATCATCTGATTTCAATTGAAGTTCCCACACGTGTTTCTTTGCTGAATTGCTTGGAGGGATTCGTTAGCCAGGGAAATCTGAGTGTTTTCGAAAAAAATTTGGGTTTTCTTTCAGAATTTTTTTTGGACCAGCTAAAAATATTTTGACCAAATTTGGTATGCAAGTCGCTCATATCTAGCATATAGCATGTACTAAAATTTAGCTCCATAGCTTCAAAGAAAAAGAATCAGTCGCACTGGAAGTCAAAATACCAAAATAATATATGCAATTAACAAAATGTTGCATATTACAGACGAAAATTAAGTTGTTTTGGTACAGAAAGGTCAAAAAGTACAGAAAAACCTACTTTTTGAATTTTATGATTTTTCTTCTATAAACGTCAATCGTGTGATTTGAAACGTCAAAATTAACTTTTAAACAAATATTCTAAAACAAAGGTGCGTTTTGGACAACAAACATTGCAAGAAATATGCTGAATAGGGTCTTATATTTTTGTTTCAGTAGCTGTTGTTCTTCATTTGACAAAAATATTTGCAGAAAATTTATTTTATATAGGTTCTGATATAAATGTGTTATAATTTTTATTCAATAAAATAAATTTGAAACAGACCCTCTCTTTGCCAATAGATTGATAAACACACAAATTATATACAACTGGTAGTAATAGTTTGGATACAGCTAGTGCGTTATGGTAACGCATTTTCCTAAAAAAAAAAAAATCAAAATTTCATAAACTAACTTTATCTCAATCAATAGAATCCAACTCTGGTATGTAACAGAAACTTTATAAAGCCACCCCTGTACAGCATTTTATCAAACCAAATGTATTGTTTTTGTATAGATTCTCGTACTTTTAGAAGATTTTTCGTATTTGAAAGATGTTGAAATGAAAATTTGCTACTATAACGCACTTGCTGCGTCCAGACTTTTCCGCAGTTAATAGGTACTCTGTACGATCATTAATATTATTTAAATAATTTAATAAATTGTATACTTGCATATATTTCATGATTTTAGCTAACCTTCTTAAGAAAAAATGTGAGTAACATTATTTTGTTCGTTTTTAATTCTTTAATGTGATAAATATTATTATTTAAATAATTTAAAAGAATTGATACTTGCATACATTTTAGCTCACATGTTTAAGACAAAATTTCATGAGAACCTGAAAAAACTCAAGAAGATTAAGTTGTGGCACAACGCCTAGTAATATTGAGAACATTTTGAATAAACTTTTTCTGCCTAATTCATCTTTCTATCCAAACATGCAAAAAAGTAAAGAAAAATTACATGTCTGAATTACAGAAGAAAATAACGGAAATTTTGACCAAAGCTAGTATCTCAATAAAATTATTAGAGTTCGGCTGTTTTGATAGACAACAGTTTATTAGACATAATGCAAAATTAATCAGTGTCCCAATAGCAACTTTTATACCACCAACATTTACACACTGATAATAATGTACAAAGTGAAATCCAATAACAGCCACGGTCCTCACAGACCAGAATTTGTTTCCTGGAAACAAGGCAAACAAAAAATGGCTTTCATACACACACACCAACTATCAGTTCAGATACAAGTGTGTATGCAAGGTCCTCGCATCATACGAGAAAATTCAAACATGAATTCACAAACTCTGGTGGCGCATCTGGAGGAATTTGTTAGAACTATCGCACCCGTATTAGACGGCTCTTGCGAGGACAAAATGGTTTTATAAGAAATTCATATATTCAGGAAGCTGGAGCTTCGCACTACCCATTAAAATGGAGAAAACAAAACGAGGACCTAACACAAGTCCTCGCAACGAAAAATGTACTCGCAACGCCGCTGTTCTACGGACATTTGTCCTCGTAAGACCCCTTATACCAAAACACACACATACACACACAAACACCATAAGATAGTATTCTAGATGTTTGTCGTCTAAGACTATAAGAATAATCAGGCAGAAAAAACTTGTATACTTCAGTTAGGTTAGCGATGTTCAAATGTTCATTTGTGTAAGTAATCGTAAGTTCCACAGTGATGTAAAATTTTAGCAGTTAGTAATATTTTTATTTTTTCAAGTGGCATCTTTGGTAATATTTTTATTTTTTTGACTGTAACAGAATTAAGGAAGCACTAGATCAAAAGTTTGCGTTTTGTCGGGAATCTTATTTTACAAACCTATAAATGCAGGTGGATCATTTCTCGGTAAAATACAGAGATTAGTTTGATCGCTACCACAACACATTTGAGAATGCATATCGCAACTGTGGATGAAACATCAGAATATTATTTTTATAGGCCACGACTCACGAAATTCTCATAACCTATCTAACCTGAAAATAACTTGTTAACTTTATTCTTGAATGCAATACAAAAAATGCTACAAATTTATTGAATTATGTGTTTATATTGAAATACAAATCTTCATCCTTTTACCTTTTAAATCAAATTACAGGTTTCTACCTTTGGGCCTAGGATTGTGTTATCTTGGAAAGCAAGAAGCCATTGATGCAGTAATAGCAGCTCTGGAAGTGATCCCTGAGCCATTTAAATCAATGGCCGTGACTATGGTAGATGTTTGTGCATATGCGGGTACAGGAAATGTGCTTAAAGTACAACATCTCCTCCATATATGTTCAGAGCATTATGAGACAAACGAACGTGAAGAATCTAGGTCTGAAAAAAATAAGGACAAATCCAAGGAAAAAGATGACAAAGACAAAGATCTCTCTGCCAAGCAAGCAGTAGCAGTTCTAGGAATTGCACTTATTAGTATGGGTGAAGATATAGGTAGTGAAATGGCTTTCCGTACGTTTGGACATTTACTGCGTTACTGTGAACCAGTAATTAGAAGAGCTGTACCTCTGGCATTGGGATTAATTTCTGTTTCAAATCCAAAACTCAGTATTCTTGATACGCTTAGTAAATTTTCACATGATAGTGATGCCGAAGTTGCACATAATGCTATATTTGCTATGGGTTTGGTTGGTGCTGGTACCAACAATGCTCGTCTTGCGGCAATGTTAAGACAGTTGGCACAATACCATGCAAAGGATCCAAATAATCTCTTTATGGTTAGAATCGCACAAGGTTTGACGCATCTTGGAAAAGGCACTTTAACTCTCAGTCCTTATCATAGTGACAGACAGTTGATGAGCCCTGTAGCTGTTACTGGCTTAATAGCCACATTGGTTGGGTTTCTTGATGTTAAAAACAGTAAGTGCCTTTAATTATAAATTAAATAGGTGGCTGTTTTTTATTTTGTCCTTTTCTTTTACAGTTATTTTGGGGCGTTCTCATTATCTGTTGTATACTTTAGCAGCTGCAATGCAGCCAAGAATGCTTGTTAGTTTTGATGAGGATTTAAACCCCTTACCTGTTCCTGTGCGAGTTGGTTTGGTAAGCAAGCATTTATTTTTTATTATTATATGATTTATTATAAATTACAGTTTATATATATATATATATATATATATATATATATATATATATATATATATATATATATATAATGCCAAAATTACAAGTGATTTTTATTCACCAACTGTGAGTGTAGATAATACTTTGCTTTATTGATTTCACCTTATTTATTTATTTAATTAAACAACCCAAACAGGTAGGAGCCCAGTTACATGGATTTATATAAGAACTGGTAAACTAAGTGAAATTAAAAACTACACATTAAAACTAAAAAATTAACAAAAAGTAACTAAGATGTGGTGTCCCCACGAAGCAGGGATTCCCTAGAGGCTGCGGAAAAGGGCCCAACATTAGCATGACTAAATATGTCAGTACCGGAAGAATTATATTCTGCACAAATAGAATACAAGGGTGATTTCAAAAGCAGATTAGTTCTGGAAATCGGAAGTAAAAAAGTATGAGGAGAACGAGTCTGACAGCCGTGGAGTGGTGAGCAAAAAGGCAGCTGGGAGAGGAGTTCCCTGTCAGCAAGGGACAAAAAACCAAATCTAGTGAGTAACAAATTGTAAGATATGCCTCTTTGAGGATAAAATGTCAACAAAATAAGACAAATACTTCAGAAGCCTACGCTGGACAGATTATATAAGCGTTATGTGGCAGGAGTAGAAGGGCATACAGCACATGCTGGCATATTCAACATGAGAACGGACAAAAGCATTATATAAACAGAGAAGAGTTTCAGTAGATGAAAAATTCCCAGCGCTTCTAACAACAAATCCTAGGCTTTTCATAGAAGTTCTAAGAATACTGTTCAGATGTAAACTAAACTTTAAGTGTGGATCCATGATCAAACCTAAGTGAGTAATATCAGACACACGTACAAGATTTTCACCATTCACCTTATAAGTGGAAACCTGCAAGTGATGTTTATTGGAAAAAGACAAAACACTACATTTAGAAAGATTTAGAGGTAACTTATTTATGTCACACCATTCCGAAATCTTATCAAGGTTGTGCTGCATGGCCTGACAATTGACAAGAGAATTGATATTTAGAAAAATGTGTTTAGGTCATCAGCATACCATAAATGAGGAATAGAGAACACAGAATCCAAGTCATTAATAAAAATGTTGAAGAGAAGGGGACAAAGTACAGATCCTTGTGTGACACCAGAATAAGCATGAAACAGGTCAGAAGAACAACCAGCATACCAGACATAATGATATCTATTGAGAAGGTAGGATCTAAACAAGGATATAAGACCATTGGAAAGTCCAAAAGAATGAAGCTTAAGTAACAGCAGCTCATGATCAACTGAGTCAAATGCTTTTGAGAAGTCTTAAGTAGGCTGCATCAACCTGTCCATTCCCATCCAAACTAGACGATACATACTGCACGAAACAAGAAAGGTTGGTCAAGGTCGAACGGTCCCTAACAAACCCATGCTGATTCGGTGAAAGATACAGACTTACATGAGGAGGTAGATACGCAAAAAGTGTATACTCAAAGACCTTAGAAAAGTTCGACATATTACAACCTGCCTGTAATTTTCAATGACCGACCTGTCACCCTTCTTATGGACGGTGCAGACTTTAGTGGTTTTCCATGTGGAAGGGAAGGTTTGTGTTTTCATAGACAAATTGAAAATAAAAAGTAAAGGTTCGGCAAATGCGGAAGCACAGTCTTTGATTATGAAACTAGGTATATTATCAGGCCCTTGAGACAACTTTGACTTGAGTTTATTAATAGCAGAAAGTACATCAGATGTATGCAATTTACCTAAATGAAAGCGAAGACAGTTCGAAGAAATAAACATATCCTCTAAAGAATCAAGGTACAAGATTTGAAAGAGGAACTAAAAAACGTAGCAAAAACATCAATTAAACCCTCAGGGGAGGACAAGTCCTGGCTATTATATGTCATAAGTCCAGGTATCCGAGTCTGCTTCTTTTTAGAATTCACAAAGGACCAAAAAGAACTGGGATCTGCCTGTATGTTAGACTCAACATTACCTATGTAAGATTTATAAGCCTGCAAGGTATCCTTCTTAAGTTGTGCCCTACACTTCGAGAATGCTTTATAAGCAACAGCCGACAGTGAGGACCTGTATTTAGAATAAACTCTCCCTTTGATCCTCAAATTATAGATTATTTTGCTGTTAAACCAAACAGGATACTTAGAAGGAGTAATTTTTTTCTTGGGTACGAAAGCATCAAACAGGATATATAGCTTCTGGTAAAACAAACCACAAGCTACATCCACATCAGTAACCCCATAAAGAAAAGACCAGTCCATGCTTGCGATTGCATGATAAAGCCCATGAAAATCAGCACGCCTGAAGTTATAGGCCAGAATACCATTGGAGAAGTTAAACTGATGAACACATTTAGCAGGCACTTTGATATTTACACATAAAGAGGGGTGGAATTGATCCTCTCTAAGAGTAGGTGGATCCTTTATCACTTTGCAAGAAACAGTAGACAGAACCAGATCAAGTAGTTTTCCCTGATGAATTAACATCGAATTAAACTGCTGGGCATTATAGAAACACACAGTATTTAACAAGACACAACATCTGCAGTTAACCACAGAACAAGATTCAGAATGAGTAATAAATTCAGGAATATTAAAATCCCCAAGTATAATAAAGTTGTTATTTCAAGTTATTTATGTTAAAGGTTAACTAAGTACATTACATAAGTGATGTCAAAATCAAGTGATGTCTACCAACATGCTTTAAATAGGTGTGTGTGTGTGTGTGTGGGCATGCACGTGGTTGCATGTGTGTTGGCGAGCAGACAGTTTGGTAAAGCTGCGCTTGTCGGACCATTCTCGTCTTTTGTGTGTATTTACTTCCATCTAGAGAGAAACCACTAAGACTTTGGTCTTATTACAAGTACCCCAATTTTTCTTGTAGTGGGTACAAAAAATAATTTTGTAGGTTGATTAGCTGGATTGACTTGAATTTATGAGAAGGATTGAGATTTAATAAATAATGATAATTTCTGATTCAACAATTATATCCTAATTTTTCTTATTATTTCCTTGCAGGCTGTAGATGTTGTTGGACAGGCTGGCAAACCTAAAACAATAACAGGTTTTCAAACCCATACAACACCTGTACTGTTGGCTTATGGAGAGAGAGCAGAACTGGCTACCGAAGAATACATAGCCCTCACTCCTATAATGGAAGGTTTTGTAATTCTCAGAAAAAATGCAGATTTTAATCCATAATTAAATCTTTACCTTTATGACATTTAATATATAGAAGTTTTTTTAATATACAGTTTTTCTTGAAAAAAAGTGTATTTGTGAGCTAAGAAGGTTACATATAGACAAATTTACGTATTTGCTTTTATGTATTCTCAGTCTTATGTGCTGCTTATATTTTTATCAATAAACTTTTCAAAAAAAGGGTATTGTTATTGATATAGTAGTAACAATAATAATAATAATTTATTCGCCAATATACATATATACATTTTGTACATCTGGCACGTCAAGAATTAACACATAAATATATACTGACTTTCCAAAAATTCTGAACACCTAGTAAAAGTCGACCAATAGCAATGAAAGTGTCTACACTGCTCTGTTTTGTCTCTGATAAGAAATAAAAACGTGGACAAAAATGTTAACAGGTCAATTTTTTTTTTTAATTTTGCTTTATCAAAAAATGATCTCTTTAAATTTGAGTTTCCTTCAGTTTGAACCAATTTTCCGTAGCGATTTGTGAATTCACCTCACTCGCAGAAGGGAATCTGCTGGCGGGGTGTCCACAGGGGAGCGTTGTGTGACCCCTGCTCAGGTGCCTAGTCGTGGATGGCCTGCTAGAGAGGCTCTCGGGAGGAGGGTATGAGGTACATGGCTATGCGGACGACATTGTCATCATAGTCCGAGGAAAGGTTACACAGTCAGTGTGAGAGCGCATGCAGACAGCACTGAAAGTGATGGAAAGGTGGACGGTTGGCCAAGGGCTGGGGGTGAGCCCCGAGAAAGCAACTGTTTACGAGGAGGAGGAAGTGGGAGGGCCACAAAACTCTTACTCTATACGGTAGAAACATCACAATGGCCAGGGAAGTAAAATATCTTGGGGTCGTACTGGACTTCAACCTAATGGTCATGGTCACGTTGAAAAAATACTGTGCAAGGCAGTTATGACCCTAGCCGTCACTAGGCGGTTATATGGAAAAATGTGGGGACTAAGGTCTAGTATGGCCCACTGGCTGTACACAAGGGTGGTCAAACCATCGTTAACATACGTGGCACTGGTGTGGTGGCCTAAGGTGACAGTATCAAGGGGAGGCCAGGCTAGGACTATACTGACTAGCTTGCAATGATAGACTGAAGACCAACCCAGCCTGCAGAGGCACTGCAAAATCAGGAGATCGTGAAGGAGCCCATGCTTGAAATGGGGTCAGACTTCACGAGCCCGTGAATCTGCAGGGATAACAAGTTTACAGTGGTAATCCCCAAACGACGTCGAGCCTACCACGGGACGCGCTCGTCTGGTTTTCATGGACGGATATGGCGGGGAGCGTGGGACGAGGGCAGGCCTCTGTTCGGAAGGACCGATGGTAAGTCACAGTATTTCCCTCAGGCTCATGCAACAGTCTTTCAGGCCGAAATGTAGGCGATCTTGCACTGCATGTGAGAGAACAAGAGGAGGGGCTACACCAACAAGCAGATCCGCATAGCCACAGCCAGGCCCTAAGTAGCCCACGGGTAAATTCCAGGCTAGTTAGTGAATGCTGAGACAACACGATAGACCTGGCTGGGCAGAACGAGGTCACCCTTATCTGGGTGCCGGGTCACTCTGGGCTCAAAGGCAATGAAAAAGCTGACAGTCTCGCGAAGCGAGGATCAGCAGAACAATTTATGGGACCAGAACCAGTTCTGGGCATATCGAAAGGCACGGCGAGGGTAACCATCAAGTCCTGGGTCAGGGACCAGCATAAGGCATACTGGTCAGATTGTCCAGGGCTCAGACATGGGAAGACGTTAATTGGGGATCCAAATTCAAAGAGAGCTGTGGAGCTGCTAAATCTTAGCAGAGGACAGCTTAGGAACATAACAGGTCTCTTGACGGGACACATGGCTGTCAAGAAACACCTGCATAAAATGAGGCGGTTCGAGGGGGACCTGACATGGAGACTCTATGGCGAGGGGGAGGAATCAGCCCAGCACGACTTGTGCGAGTATAAAGCTCTGGATCGCAAAAGAGTAGAGAAGACAAAGGGCATGCACAATAAGCCAAAGACTATCGGGGTGGCAAAGACGCGGAAGAGCCCTAAGGGGAAAAAAGGAGTCTACCAATTGCAATGAAATTGTCTGCACTACTCTGTTTTGTCTCTGATAAGAAATAAAAACGTGGAAAAAGAATCTTGACAGGTCCATTTTTTTTTTAAATTTTGTTTTAACAAAAACAATTGAGTTTCCTTCAGTTTGAAGCAATTTTTTGTAGCGATTTGTGCTCAATTTATTAAGTCATTACGTTCAGGCGCCGTTTGCGGAACTATTATAATCATCTAAGTGAATTCGAAAAGTGAGAAGCCGGTTTTTCAATCAGACAGATTTCTGACCGCATAGCACGCAGTGTGTCAACAGTGTTACAGTGTTGATCCAGGTGGTCTGAAGAAGGAATTCATAACTGCCGTCGTGGATCCAGGCGACCTTGAACAACTTCAGCAGGGAAGATTGCCATTTGAGGACTGCGGCTTTACAAGACAAGAGTTTTCACATGGTCAATTGAAAATGTTTGCTTGGGAGTTTCACAACAAAGATGGCAAGATTGCACAATTCTTAGAACACACATGCATCTTTAATATCCGCATTATAGACCATGCAAGAAAAACACATAAAAATAAATTAAAAACATTCATCTCTAATTAAGAACATTCATCTCTTGTAGGGGGTGGTGTGTGTGTGTGTGTGTGTTATTATTCTGTTTAAAGGTTCGGGATAAAGAAACTTTAACCTGAAGCTATGTCATGAACAAATCAAAGTAATGTTCAACCGACTCAGCAACAATAAATTATCACTAGAAGTCAAAAACTAATTCCATCTAGCTTTAAACGTGTCAATATTATCCTTAGCCATATGCCAAGTGTATTCCTTCAGTATGCGAGATTTAAGCCTGTTTTTGTAGATGTGAACATATGCTTGGTGTACATTATCTTTGAAGAAGACTGTCATATCATTATATATTGTGCTTTTGACTAAGTTCCACAGAAAAAAGTGTGTGTGTGTGGTCTATAAGTTTCCTAAAAAGTTATAGGGAAGCGGGGGATGTTGAACGACTCTCACTTTGTGTCTAGAGACATATGTTTATTGGGTCAGAAGTAAAAACCCTCTCAAAAGTGCAACTATAATGTAACCAACTCTCTATTCTTTATAAAAATATCTTATTTTCTAAGTTAGTTATTATTCTCGCACTCTCATCCCTTAAAACAAAACTAATAATAATCAATTAAGTTCAGTTCCCGCTAGCATTGTGTAAGTAAAAAGACAATCTGTAACCAGTTTATTGTACAGTGTATAGTGCTTTTATGTGAGTGTGTATTGTTCGACCGACAGCCCATAAATGTATGCAACCCCTGCATACACCAATTCATTTAGGCATATGTACAATAATATACTGGCAGACTATATTTCATCGCCTAGGTGTTAAGTTTATGCAATAGGCAATTTGCTTAACACCTTTGCGTGTTAATATAGTATACCTATGATTAAGTTAAAAGAACCCTTGTTTTGTATTTATAAAACCATTTCAAAGCAAACTAAGTCGCCAAACTTAACATATTTTCTGATATTTAAAAAAATAATAATAAAAGTCACCTAATAAGAGTTATCCATTTGCAATAACAAAAAAGTGTTGACGCAGCAAGTGCATTTTGGTTATATATATATATATATATATATATATATATATATATATATATATATATATATATATATATATATATATATATATATATATATATATATATATATATATATATATATATATATATGTTTGCAGCAGATAAGCATTTAAAAAATAATGTAGAAGTCTTTTCTTGTTTATTATGTACATTATTTAAAAGAGATGCATATGTAACCTTTTGCCCTTAATAATAAATTTTGAAAAATATATTTGCAGCAAAATAATTAATAAAAAATAATATCAGACAGCTTTTTTTTGGTTCATTATTTAATTTAAAAAAAGACAATAAATATTGAAAAATAAATATGCTTGTTAATAAAGACATTAAAAAATAATGTAAAAGGCAGCTCTTTGAAAATATTAGGCAATAAAAGAAGAAAATAGAAAGTTTATTAAAATCTGGTTTTTCTTTAAATCAAATTGTTTTAATGAAAAAATTGAATAAAATTTATATCATTCGATTTTTTTTTTACGACAATAACAGAACTGCCTGTCATTCTCCATACCTTCTTTGAGTCTGGACATTGTAATTCAGGCTTACAACTATTTATATCTTCTTCAAAAACAAGGATTTATCCATAAGCAGATTTATTTGTATCTAACTCAACAAATGTTTTTTACACAAATAACTAATGGGATGACCATATTCAATTTCCAATGATTTTTTCTTCATTGCCTATATACATTTATAAAAAAAGGAGTACTAAACCTTCTGCCCTCAACCACACATTTTCAAACAATTGTGCAACTATGCATTACAAAATTTGAAAAAGTAGATGGCATCAAAGATAACTTTCTTGAAAATAAGAAAATAAATGCTTAATAATATGTGTTTTCACTTTAAATCACATTTTTGTAATTAAAATATGGAATAAATCTTATATCAATGGATTTTTTAGTGAATTTTCTTAGAAAAAATTCACTAATGAGGAGATCTCGACTTTTGAATTTTGAAAAAATTTCTTCAAATGAGCGCGATCTAGGACCCCTAAAACCCATATCCGGGGTCAGTTTCAATTTTTATATGTTTATATATGTTTATATATATATATATATATATATATATATATATATATATATATATATATATATATATATATATATATATATATATATATATATATATATATATATATATATATATATATCTATGTATGTATGTATGTATGTATCACACCGATAACTCAAAAAATAATGGGCCGATTTTGATAAATTTTGGCATGTACCTTTCTTTTGTAAATGGCTTGGATAAGTTTGTTAGCCAGGAAAATCGGACGAGGTTTTCCGGGAAAATTTTGAGTTTTCATTCGAAAAAAATTCATATCTCAAAAAGTAATAAGCCGATTTTAATAAAATTTGGCATGTACCTTTCTCTTGTAAATGGCTTTGACAAGTTTGTTAGTCAGGAAAATCGGACGAGGTTTTCCGGGAAAATTTTGAGTTTTCATTCGAAAAAAATTTTTATCTCAGAGAATAATAGGCCGATTTTGATAAAATTTCCCATGTATCTTCCTTTTGTAAATGACTGACAAGTTTGTTAATCAAAAAAATCGGACGAGGTTTTCCGGGAAAATTTTGAGTTTTCATTTGAAAAAAAAATTTATCTTAAAAAATAAAAAATCTATGATAACCAAATTTGGTAGGTAGGTTTACGATATAAAAAGTAAACTATACACCAAAATTTAGATTTCTATGTTACAAGAAAAAAAAGTTATAATAAAATATTTTGTGCCAGATCATTTCTATGAAAATTCACTACCATAACGCACTTGCTGCGTCCAGGCTTTTTTAAATTATAAAATGACCTTTTCATTAAGGTGGATCAGGATTGCGTTTCATAAATATTTACATATATAACAATTAATTACTCATAAGTATGTTTATTTGTCTCTAATAAGTTAAACATCTTTTTTTTTACAATGTTATATTAAAGCAGAACAAAAATCAAACTAAACCTCAAAATATTGCTATGCAATTAGTAAGCCATTTTAAACATATAAAGAGTGTGTATTGCCCCGCATATAGATTGGCATTTTTGTTTCAATTTCATTTATATGTCATGTTTTGCAAATAAATATGAAGCAGATATCAATATTAGGTTTTATAGAAGGAAACAATGCTTCAGCCAGTAGCCCAGTCGGCCAGACAAATACTGAAAAAAGCGGTATTCTCGCTCGAATCCCCGCTCTCTTGTAGTGTCAACTAAATGAGCTGTCAGTCGAAAAACTGTTGGCCGAACGATATGTCACGAATTAAAAACATTTATCTCTAATTAAAAACATTAATCTCTCATAAGGGGCTGTGTGTGTGTGTGTGTGTGTTTTTGTGATGCAATGATTATCACGTGTGTGAGAATAGTCCTCTATTGTGGCTATCGCTCAGATTGTGGCAACTTTTTGGGGTTGTCACAGATGAAAATCACAGAATGATATGGATTCCTCGAAAAAGTATATGCGTCATAATTCTTCATCGCACAACGGAAGTGTAGCAACATTTAGAAGGTGATTTCATCAATTCGTTGAGAAATGCTTAGCGGTTTCACATTTTTTGTGTTAGTTACCATTTATGGATTCTGTGCATACATGTAATAAACCAAGTTGTGACTACTCAGAAAAGACTGATTCCAGCGCACCCTTCAGTATACTCTTTAAAGCTTATTTAAAATGAATTTGAGGCTGTGGGCTAATCCTAGCTTGTATCGCAAGAAACAGTGACTGTAAGTTTCTTATTTTAAAACCATGTTGAGAATGTTGTAAATAGAAGCCAGATGTCTTCAGTGCCCATTGTACTAACTAAGGGAACACCAAGGATTTCTTACTGTTAACTCTGACATGCACATTTATGGTTTTACCTTAGTTCTAATATATGTATATACAGTAAATAATTCGTTGTAATCAAAATTATGAAAATAATCACAAACAAAAATTTAGATGTCTAATTTTATATTTGCAACTGCTGTACACATACACAATTTATATTTAGCTTCTAAACTTGACAAGGTCAATGTAATTTTGACATTTTTAAAATAACCACTTATAATTTTTACCAAGACTTGCTTCATCTAAAATTTATAATAGTGATGGGAAAAAAGGTTATTTTCCATTAACAGTTGAAGCCGTTAACGTTATTTCATCATAACCGTTAAAAATAACAGCTTCAGTTATTTACCTGTTATTTTAAACTGGATAGTCGATCGATAGTATCCTACATTCCCAAAGCTGTGAGTGAGAGCGAGCGCACTAGCATAAATGCATTGTATTTTTACCCCGTTATTTCACGTAGTGTATAAATCTCAAATTTTGTGGATATGAAAATGAAACAAAGGGTTAAGAAATTATAATAAGCACGTCGTAAATCTTTTGCCACTCTGAAGTGAAACTTTTAGAAATCAGAAAGGAGTCTTCTATAAGTATTTACGTAGATGTTTTAGGAATTATAAACTAGTCATTTCTAACAAATTTATTTTATGAGGGGTCTTTACGTAAATGTCAATGCCACAGCAAGAATCAATAAATATCATTATTTATCACGTCTTGGGACGTTAGACATTAGAACTTTTATTGCAAGGCAGCACTAGCTTCAACAAGTAAATGCTTTATACACTACTACACTACACAGGGAGAGGGAGTGATTCTAAGAATTGCATAACATAATGCAGCTCATAAAATTTCGGTAAAGAAATTATTTGACAGCCTACCACGTACTTGATTTTTCAGCAAATAACAACCACTGTAAATTCATGTGACATCGATCTGAGTAATATTTTATTTTTTTGTGATGAAACTAACAATTTTATGAGAAAATCTCAAGATATAAAAAAGTTGCTGAATGAATCCTTCTTCTTAAATCTTTTTTTTTAATAGAAAACGGTACACACAATAAAAAGTAGTGATAAAAAATAATGTAAGGGTAGGTATTTTCACCCTCTTGTGATAACATTATAGGGTTATAAAATCCTTTTAAAACTGCCACTTTGTTAGCCTTATGCATCTGCAAAATTTCGTTTTTTTTTAATTATTCCATAACGGAGAAATTTAATGAAAACTTTTTTTTTCCAAAATTTCAAAGGGCTGCAACTTGGAGGAGCAGGGGTTTAAAGAAAAACTTTATAAAAAGACACCCCTTATTTTTCGCCAAAGAATCACCCTGCAAAATTGTTCACACACCTGTATATATATATATATATATATATATATATATATATATATATATATATATATATATATATATATATATATATTCATTTAATTATTTATATTTAAATGTATATAAATATTTAAAAAATTATCATTATATTTTTTTTATCAATTTGATAACTATTATCAGACACACGAAAATGACATGTTAACTGTTTTCTTAGGTAATCTATATATATTTAAATAAATAAGTACGTTAATTTCACGTGAAATAACCCTATTTTGCGTTGTTTATAGTGAAAGTAATAACACCTTTTTACAGAAATTCATCTTTTCACACTACATTTTTTATTATTAAATATTTGACTTTACATACTAGTGGGACACTCAACTGTTTCAAAAATAACAGCTTCTCAGTTTAACAGATTAACTCTTTGTAGTAGTGTCCGTATGCCGTATCCCCATCAACACCCAGTTAAAATTAAAATGTAACCGTTTTATTGTACCGAAGATCCTATGTTCCTAAAGCTGTGAGCGAGAGCGAGCACACTAGTATAAATAATGTTATGAAGTAAAGTCCGCTCTATACTGTATACCCATACATATTTAGCATTCCCAGTCTCAAGGCTATTCATCCCGTTAAATGGTTAAATACCAGTTGCCGATGAAAACCGATGTTTATTCATCGAACCTAGTTGCAGTGGAACTGAAACAGATACGACTCCGAATTCTAGTTTAGTGTAAAAAGCGTTATTTTGTAAGCTGTTATTTTTATAAATCCATAACTGGTGGTTACCGTTGCGGTTCGGCAACCGTTTAAAAATAACGGACAGTTAAATAACGACCCATCACTAATTATATATAATATTAAAATATTTAAACAAAGTTTGGTGAAAAAAAAAGGTAGGAAATAATTATTAATTTGATTATACATATTTACATTTTCATAAATTGTTTTATCAAATGTCAAATAACTTTAAATGACAGACTTAAATACCGTTGTTATTTCTGACAGCTTGTGATATGAAACTATGAGTATTTAATAAGAATAGAAAGTCTGGACGTATCAAAGGCATTATGTTAGTGAATTTTCGTTAAAATGTTTTTAATAGGAAATATATCCTTTTTTTAAGAAAGCTGCCATCAAATTTGGTTACCAGTATAACCTACATAAAAGAAACAATGTACCATATTTCATCAAAATAACTCCATAGTTTGAAAATGTACAAAAATCTTCCGAAAATAAACTTGAAATGTTCCCAAAAAAACTGGTTTCCCATAAACCTTAGGTTAATAGCAAATTAAGCAATCGAAAGAAACATAATATGAAAAATCGCTACTATAACGTACTTGCTGAGTCCAGAATTTATTTTCTCACAAACATGCATTATCTTTTAATGTAAAATGCAAAATGTGCAATATATAAGGCGTGTTCGATTAAGAAAAAAAATTGTATCACTTATGGGCCAGCTTGTGATTGTATAAATAATTTTATAAGATGCAGCTCCAGACACCGTATAATTAACGTATACAATTTTTTCTCATATCTTGTATAATAATGGAAATATTGAGCTTTATCCTAGAAACGTGTCACCCTGTATATCTGAAAACAGATAAAAACTGAAACTAACCCGGAAATGGGTTCTATGGGGCCTAGTTCGCGCTCATTTGAAGAAATTTTTTCAACATTCAAGTCACTAAATCTAAATTTCAATACATAGTTTAGCTTTAACAACATAAGCTCGTGTACTCAATTTTAAAACTATAGCTGTGTTATTTCCGGAGATATATAAATTTTCCGAAAGAAAACACAACATTTTTCGGGAGAAACTGGTCCGATTTTCTTGCCTAACGAGCCTATCCAAGCCGCTTGCAAAAAGCAGGTATACATCAAATTTTATCAGGTCCATTATTTTTTAAGTTATCAGTGTGACACACACACACAAATATATATATATATATATATATATATATATATATATATATATATATATATATATATATATAAATCCTGCTATCATTGTTGCAGCCATACATTTGCCGATTACGGTAACTACGGCGTCCATTGCATTAATGCGTCCATATATCGGACGCGATAATGTAATTCCGTTGTAGATTTGAAATCGCCGCTCTTTCTTCATTAATTTCAGAAGCAGGATGGGTAACCACCCCTATTCTACCAACCAAGCGTAGCTGCTTTACCCTAAAATATAAAATGGGACTAGGAATTGATGAAATAGAATGTGCAGCATTGTTAGGAACATGAAAGGAATAAGAATATTATAGTTCATGGTACTCGTCGCTGGGGGCGCTTCAAATATACGGAATATACGCTAACAGGCAATATTTATCGGTCCTTGATTTGGCAACTATGCCTTGTGGCGTTCTGAGTCATACAGTTATATGATAAATGCGAGATTAGTATTCAGCATGACACAATTACATGCGACTACCTATTACTTCCACATCGTCGGTATGGCATTGGCGACAAAAATTTCAAAAAAAAATTTTTCGCTTAAACGTAAAACGTGTCAAAATATAGAAAATATGATTCGGGAACGAACTTTTTTTCTGTCGGTCTGTATGGTTGTTTGTTATCACAATAACTTTATTACGAATTGAGATACTGTCTTCAAATTTGGTACACAGTTAGCACCCGTCAAACGAACGGTTCGGATTGTTTTTGGTTAAAATCGCGGTAGGGGGTGAATGGGGGGTGATTTCGTGAAAATTCATATTTTTTCGTTAAAATTTGAGTAATCTAACGTTATAGGGTTTGTTTATTAGAACATTTTCAATTTCATCAAACATCTGGTATTCTCTGCTGAAATTAAATTAGGGGTTGAATTTGTGGGGCTGGAACATCGGTGACAGAAATTTCGAGATTTTGTTTTTGCTAAAACGGCATAAAAAGTCTCAAAACGTAGAAAACTTGACTCTGGAACGAATTTTTTTTCTAGCGGTGTGCCGACTGTCTGTCTGTTAGTAGGCGCGCTAACTTTCGAATGAATTGAGATATCATGTTCAAATGTCCTATCCAGTTAGTACCTGACAAAGGAACGCTTCGAATTGTTTTTGGATAAGATCGCTTCAGGGGGTAGGGGATAAATGACGAGTGATTTGGTGACAATTGACATTTTTTCGTTAAAACTCGAGTAATATAATATTTTAGGTTTATTATAAAACTTTCAATTTCATCGAACATTTGGTATTCTGTGCTGAAATTAAATTATGGGTTGAATTTGTGGGGGTGAAATTTTGTTTTCACCAAAAAGACAAAAAAAGTCTCAAAGCATATAGAAAACTTCACTCTGGAACAAAAATTTTTAGTCGGTGGGTCTCTCTACCTGTATGTCTGTCTGTTACTAGGCGCAATAACCGTCGAAGGAATTGAGATATCACCTTCAAATTTGGTATCCAGTTAGTACACGACAAAGGAACGCTTGAATTGTTTTTGGGTAAGATCGCTTTAGGGAGTAGCGATAAATGAGGGGTAATTTGGTGAAAATTGACATTTTTTCCTTAAAACTCGAGTAATATAATGTTTTAGAAGTTAACGGGTACAGGATTACGAATAGATGTTTTATTTGTGGTCAAGTAATGGATCCTAAATTCATTTCATGAGAATGTCTTTCTGAGGAGAGTAGATTCCATAGCTATAAGGAAGTTATGATTTAATTTGCAGCACTATTTATTCACTGTCAGGCGCATGACGTCATGTGGTGAGTACAGTCGCAAGATAATAATATTATGCTGCGGTACAGTGAGTTTCACGTTTCATCACATCTTAACCTCTTAACAAATTGCGAAACTGTTTTTTTTTAATTAGATTTGATGAAAGCATTTTACTATTTTTTGTGTACATACAGTTAGAAGTATTTTTTATGATCAGAATACCACTGGACATGATGATGAAATCATGCCTGTTGACCCGCTCTAGATAACTTCTCTATTTTCCACGTTTGTGTTGCCTTAATGCTCATTAAGGGTCCCCCTTAATTATACTTATTTTGTGTTTATATATATATATGTAATATAAAAATAAAAAAGAAGTGAAAATGCAAGTGAACTCATTGAATTTAACGCTGTCTTCTATATTATCTGAAAAAGATATTATATGCGAAGAAGTCGGTAAATTTGCAGTTTACTGCACGGAGGGTTTTTAGATTTTTTTTATCTGAAACTGCCTGTTCCTTATAGTAAAATGTTAGCTTATCTCTCAGAATAAGGCTGAAACACAAGCACAGCTAAACCACTCACTTGCAATCTACCATATCATTTAAGAAAACTGAAACCATATTTAAAATACACCAACTTACACCGCATATTTAATTTCTAAAGTTAGTTCCTTCGTTCCACCAACATTTCTGCCTCAAACTGACATTACTATACAAACTGTATAGCTTGTAGAGAAAAATACGACAAAAAATAAACTAAATATTGCGTGTTTGCTGTTGGCGATCTTTATTAGGCTACACCATTAAAAAAATATATTTTAGATTGTTCAGTATCTTCCAGTTACTTGAAACTTAACCTTCCAATTATTCTGTTAAGATTTCTGTTATAATTAGTATCTGTGAAATGTCTTGAGGAGGCTCTTGCAGTGTGCTAATATGTCGGTCTGTATGTCTGTTTGTAGTCACAATAACTTTGTTACGAATTGAGATATCGTCGTCAAATTCGGTACACCTTTAGCACCCGACAAACGAACGGTTCGGATTTTTTTTGGTTAAAATCACTCTAGGGGGTAGGCGATGAATGAGGGGTGATTTGGTGAAAATTTACATTTTTTCGTCAAAACTTGAGTTATATGACGTTTTAGGGTCTGTTTAATAAAAAATTTTCAGTTTCACCAAACATCTGGTATTCTGTGCTGAAATTAAATTAGAGGTTGAATGCGTGGGGGTCGAATATCGGTGACAGAAATTTCGAGATTATGTTTTTGCTAAAACGGCGTGAACCTTCTCAAAACAGAAAACTTGACTCTAGAACGAAATTTTTTTCAGTCGGTCTGCCGGCTGTCTGTCTGTTGGTAGGTGCGATAACTTTTGAATGAATTGAGATGTTTAAATTTGCTATCCAGTTAGTACCTGACAATGATAAATGAGAGGTGATTTGGTGAAAATTGATATTTTTTCATTAAAACTTGAGTAATATAACGTCTCAGAAGTTTATGGGTACAGGAATACACGAATACATCTTTTATTTGTGGTCAAGTAATGGACCCTATAAATTCATTTTATGAAAATGTCTTTCTGAGAAGAGTAGATTATCACAGCTATGTAGAAGTTATGATTCAATTTGCAGCACTATTTGAGTCATACGTATGACGTCATGTGGTAAGTACAGTCGCAACATAATACTATGCTGCGGTACAGTGAGTTTCACATTTCATCACATCTTAACCTCTTAGCAAATTACGAAACTGTTGTTATTTTATTAGATTTTATTGATATATTTTACTAATTTTTGCGTTCGTACAGTTAGAGGTAATTTTTATGATCAGAGAACTCAGAGAACCCTGACATGATGATGAAATCATCTTTATGTCTGTTAACCCGACCTAAATATAACTTCTCTACTTTTCAAGTTTGTGTTGCCCAAATGCTAATTTAAGAGCCCCCCTTAATTACAAGTAAAAATGCAAGTGAACTCATTGCATTTAGTGCTGTTTTATCTATTATCTGAAAAAGGCACTATAGGCGACGAGGTGTAATGTAATTTCGGTAAATTTGCAGTTTACTGCGCGGAGAATTTTTAGGAATGTATTTTAGAAACATGCTTAGAATCCCCCTTGGGTGCAGAAGCCACAAAAAAAATGTTCAAACAACCGTCCCCCGAAGAGACTTACGGCCTGAATAACAATGTAAAAACAATGAATGTGCAACAAAAGCAAATAATATTTCAAGATAATTATCAAGCTTTCAGGTGAATGTTGATTGAATAATTTGTATACCTCAGTCTTTATTCCCGTATTACAGAATATATATTTTTTGATACAGGAGGGGGAAATGCTCATGCTGACCTCATTCACGGCCTCGTAGGTGCCGTGGGATATCGAGGTACTGTGAGACTGTACTCACTAAAACCCCCTCCCTGGGAGTACCGGACCTTAGTCCATACCTCCGTCGAAAAGATTTCACACAATGACTTTTTGGGTATGAATGTTTCCATTCTGTTTTTGCCGCGGCGGCGTTAGCGGGTAAGTATAAGCTTTGGACAAACCATGGCGCTCCGGTAACCATTCTCAGAATTTTGTTCTGGATGATTTGAAGGGTCTTGATGTGTGTTGCGGCCGCGGTGGCCCATGCAGGTGATGCATAGGTCAAGGCTGGCCGGATGATGACTTTGTACATGAGCAACTTATTCTTCATGGACAATTTGGAATTTCTATTTAGAAGTGGGAACAGCTTCTAGATGAACATCGAGGCTTTTTTCGGGCGTGATCGACATGGGGGCGCCATGTTATGTGTTTGTCGAGGAAAACCACGCGTTATTTGGCGGAATCTTGCCAAGGAATTAGACGGTTGTCTAATGTAACGTGTTCGTGGGGTGTGTGTCTCTTCTTGGAAAATAGGACAGCTGAACATTTATCGGGGTTTATGGCTAGAAGGGATTTCCTATACCATGATTGCAGCTCGACTACGGTGGTCTGAAGTCGTTCGGTTATTATCCTCGGCTGAGTGGAGCTGCTGAGGATGGTAGTGTCGTTTGCGTACAGTGCGTATATCACGTTTAGGGGCGCTGTCGGAATGTTTACAGAAAATGGAATTGGAATAAGTGGTTAGAGAAACAGAAAATACCGTATGTAAAACATACTACAATCCTTATCCGTAGATTTCACAAATATTCACAGTAGTTAAGAATGTCTCACTGATGAGAAGAACGGAACTGAAAAATGAACACCTGACGAATATGATACTATTATTTATATTAACAAATAATACAAATATGCAAGGTTTCGCGCTCTAAAATATGACTAAAAAATTTTTTAAGCACTGTAAGTTCGGTAATTTTGAGTTTTTAAAAAATTACTCTAAAAATAGTGCTGCAAATTGAACTATAATTTCCACATAGCTGTGATAATCTGCTCTCCTCAGAAAGACATGCCCATGAAACGAATTTAGCATCCATGACTTGACCACAAAGAAAATATTCGTATTCATGTACCGATAAACTTTTGAAACGTTATATTACTCGAGGTTTAACGAAAAAATGTCGATTTTCACCAAATCACCCCCCATTTATCCCCTACCCCCTGCAGCGATCTTACCCAAAAACAATTCGAAGCGTTCCTTTGTCGGGTGCTAACGGTATGCCAATATGTCAATTCGTTCGAAAGACAGGCAGACAGACCGAACGACAAAAAAAATTTTGTTCCCAAATTATGTTTTCTACATATGTTTTGACAATTCTTTCGGCGCTTAAGCGAAAAAAAATTTTGAAATTTTTTCCACACATATTGAGGATGTGGAAGTAACTTGTGACATTAATTTTACGAACGGAATAACCCATTAAGCTCATCATTTCCGGACCCCCTGTATAATGTCAACCATCTTGATTGAATCGTAAGTCATCACCAATCCCTCAGAAAGAAAAATCAATGTAGGTATACGTAGTGTGTGGGTGTTTTTTTTAACGTCGGTCTATTTCCGCTATGGCCAATCACCGACGCCAGGGAGCAGTTTCATCTCACTATCCTGCAAATTTTGCCGAACCCGTCCCTTTCTGTATGGAGACATAGACACGGGACCGGCGGCTTTACGCCCCATCCGAAGGGCGGAACGTGGAGACGTTTTACTTTCTCAAATACAATGCCACAACCTCGGTGGATGGTAATTGTACAGTATGTAATAGTAATAATAGTAATAGTAATATATATATTTGCAAACTAATTATACAGTGTATCTTACATATAAGCATTGCTCGTGCATGTAAACAGTATAATTTTTAATATATATGTCAAAATAAAAACGTCAAAACTTTCTAAACTGTCACACACCAAAATTTTCTTCAAATTTCCAGGTAGAAAAACATTCTAGTTATCTTTGCTAATATTTCTACTGGATCCATAATATTTCATCTCCATTTTTGGGTAACACTTTTTTATTTTAGCGTAGTTTCTCAAAAGATCTAAAGATCAATATCATCATAAATTTTAACGTCTGTTTAACAAGGAAATAAATAATGATGGAAGAAAAATGTACTGAAAAAGTGAAAGAAGAACCCTGTGATCGTACCCAGTACCCTTCGTTTCAGACGCACACGTTCTTAACACTGAACCACGAGGCTCCTACATGTAGTGTATTTGTTCCATTTCATCAAGTTTTATGAACCAGCGCTGTAAAGGTGACGTCACGCTTTTGTTCTGTGGGCGGAGCATGCTATTTTTAGAACAAGATTTGGCAACATGGCGGACGCAGTAATAATTTCAAGTCACGTGGAAAATGTACATACTGTATTCTCATGGCTGCAGTATTGATAGAAGATCGCAAAGACGTGTTAATGATAGTCATATAAAAACTATCTATTTATCAAACTCTTTATATGCATTATTTTATGGCATATATAGGTTGTAAGGTGATGCAGATCTATATATTTTACCGATCTTAACCACACCATCATTGCTTCCAGTGGACGCGAAAAGACTGCACAATGAAAGGGCGCAACAATGATAGCGGGATTTATATATATATATATATATATATATATATATATATATATATATATATATATATATATATATATATATATATATATATATATATATATATATATATATATATATATATATATATATATATATATATATATATATATATATATATATATATATATATATATATATATATATATATATATATATATATATATATATATATATATATATATATATATATATATATATATATATATATATATATATATATATATATATATATATATATATATATATATATATATATATATATATATATATATATATATATATATATATATATATAGTCACATTTGTCTATGAGAATTAAGTTTATGGACTTTGTTACTTCTATGGTCAGTTGTAGTGTGTTGGTAACAGCGAACACTCTGGAATGATATTTCTAGAAGGGACCAGAAGTGACAGGTGTAGAAGGTCTAGAATCTCTATAGACATAGACAATTTTCCAAAACCAGCATCAACTAAAATAATTATCTCTTACTAAATGTCCATATAACTACATTTCACTATTTGCCTCCTATGATCACTTCTTATACACCAACACTTACTGATGATTTGCTTAGTACTCTATGATCACTTATTCTACACCACACTAATTCAATACTGAACTAACTTACTCTGTGTACCGCTCGCCTATTTATACTGTCTATAGAGATTCTAGACCTTCTACACCTGTCACTTCTGGTCCCTTCTAGAAATATCATTCCAGAGTGTTCGCTGTTACCAACACACTACAACTGACCATAGAAGTAACAAAGTCCATAAACTTAATTCTCATAGACAAATGTGACTATATATATATATATATATATATATATATATATATATATATATATATATATATATATATATATATATATATATATATATATATAAACACACACACACACAGATAGTGTGTCCAAGATATGGTAGCAGATACAGACTTGGTTAAATAGGAGAAAAGTTGCACATTCAAAACCCAAACAAGATGGCGGTTAGACCTCCGAAAAATTGTTTGGTTTTGGAAATATTTTGAAAAATTTGGATATTTTGATTTTACTTTTTTTTCTGGCCCAATACCGATGACAATTTTCCACAGGAACTTTTCATTTACTTTAACGTAGCGTTGCTAATTTTTGAATCCAACGTTTCGTCTTTGCGGGACCATTATCAACTTTTTTTTTAAATGCGGCCTTCATTTTCTGATATCATAATCTGAACGCCTTTTTTATTCCAAATTCAGCGATGTGTCACACTTTGTGATTTAGTACCATTTTAGTCTTTTTCCGACGTTAATCAAGAAAAATCTTATTACGAACCTGTACATCGCTTTTGAACTTAAGCAATAAACAACTAGCTATATCAGTTAATACTTTGTCATTTATGCATTTAGACGACGACTGCCAAATAAAATATAAAAAAAAAGCAAATTAGTGACAAACCTTAAAGCATATGGTTCTTCTAAAAAAACCTGTAGTTTCCCGGCAAAAGTCCAGCAATGAGAAATCAGTACATAATATTTTGTTAGCAGTTACTGAGGATCCCGATGCATCAGTCCGGCGGATTGAACGAAATGTTGGTATATCAAAATCAACCTCACATTTTATTTTACAAGTACGGAAGTTGTCAAGGACCCAGACAAGGTGATTTAGACCGACGTCGCTCATTCTGTGAGTGGTCTGATGAGAGCCTGATAATGATTAATGGTGTTTTCCATAGAAGAAATGTTCATTATTGGTCTGAAACCAATCAACGCTAAAATAAAACGTCGCGGCATCAACACCATTTTGCTTTCAATATGTGGGCTGGTATATTCGGTACAACGATTGTAGGATCGTTTCTTTACCACCATACCTTAACATCAGAGCGTTACCTACATTTGCTACAAAACGATTTCGAGGATGCTCTCGATAGCATGCCTCTGGAGAGAGTTCGAACTGTTGAATACAGCAGGATGGGGCACCTGCACATTATTCCAGAGTCGTTCGGTAATATCTTTCAAGGAAATTTCCAGATAAGGTAAAATCAGCACGTATTCAAAAACACTCTGGTCAGCGCATTCACGAGATATAACCCCGCTTGATTTCTTCGTATTTTATAATCATGTATATCAGCAAGATCTTTCTGCAGAACAAGATCTGAGAAGGTTAGTTCTGGAAGCATTTGCCAGTAGTACTTCACAAATGTTGACTAGGGTTTTAGAATCGACAGTTAGAACGTGCTATTTGTGCTCAGAAAATAGTGGAAGTTTATTTGAACATATGCTCTAAATTTCGTTGTTTTGTTCGTATTCGTTTTTTTTTTTGTTTTTTTTTTTAATGTTTAAGTATTTATGTATTTTTGTTTTGTTCTGTGTTTATTCCATTAATTATTGCCTCAAGTCATGCAAATAAAGCGGCCAAACCGATTACAGAGAAGAAAATAAGCAATTGTAAATCCAGAGTAAAAGTCTCTACGTCTCTATTTAGACAATCCCGTTAAAAATCATTTTGTCTCTGAAGACTCTACTGTGTAAGCAAAACCGGTCATATTAAAGTATTCCGATCTGGCTGTTTTTCTAATTACTTTAATTTTACGATTTAGGGTATTTTGGGGACACAGCAAGTGCGTTATAGTGATGAATTTTTATTAAATGCCTCAAATTTGATCTACTCAATTATATATAAACTTAGAAAGTTGAATTTACGTACGTAGTAAGGTTTAGCCTAAGGCAACATATCCACCAAATTTCATTAAAATAACTTGGTAATTTTCGGGGGAAAATGTTTTTTCAAAAGAAAACTAAAAATTTGAATTGCTCAATTTTCTATAAACTTGGAAAGTTGAATTTTGGCACATCTTTCCTAATGCAACATAGCTGTCAAATTTCATTAAAATAGCTTTGTAATTTTCGGAGAAAATTTTTTTTTTCGAAAGAAAACTCAAAATTTTCCCGGAAAACCTTGTCCCATTTTCATCGCTAACGAACTCATCCAAGCTATTGGATTGGATTGGCCATAATAAAATAAAGATTATTGGCGAGTTTCATCAATATCGGTTAATAACTTTTTGAGTTATCGTGCGGACACCTACATACACACACACACACACACACACACACATACACATACACACACACACAAATATATATATATATATATATATATATATATATATATATATATATATATATATATATATATATATATATATATATATATATATATATATATATATATATATATATATATATAAACATATAAAAATTGAAAGTGACCCCGGACATGGGTTCTAGGGGTCCTAGTTCGCGCTCATTTGAAAAAATGTTTGGAAAGTCTCACCATTGATATCTTTCTATTAGTGAATTTTTTTAAATAAAAATGTACTAAAAACGAAGTGATTATCTCAAGACTTCGAAAGTTATCGTACAAAACCGTTCTATATCTGCACATACACACATCATCGATTTTTTATGTTCCTGTTTTTTTTTTTGGTTAGGAAAGTTCTGAGAGGATTTTTTTACACAACTATTTGAAAGTAGGGTTGCGTTTTCCAGAAGAATACACAACAAATTGGATGCTTTATAGGCAAATACAGTTTAGGAGAGATATTATCTATTGCCTGTTACCACGTGCGGGTGGTATGTAATTCACACTGTAAAATGTTGTAAACAGAAATATGCAAGTTTAGAATAAATTGGTATTCAAAGTGCAAGGTGGCAACGCTGTACCAAGAAGCATGTAAGATATTGTTGACGCTGCATTTATTCTGGCGGTTTTTCTTAACACAATCCCAAATTACAATATATCTGGCAGACATTTGACACACTGCAATAAGAGCTATAAATATGACGGATCTGTTTTTCGTCAATTTACTCTGTAAAGAAGGAGTGTTTGTAGAATCTGCACGGTACTGCCATATCAGAAACCGAAGAGGAACACATTGTACTGTGCCACTTCAAATCCGCCATATTCCGGGATGGCAGTATCTCCGTCATAATAAATGTAATGCTTGTATGTGTGTGTGTGTGTGTGTGTTTGCATCGCATTTAAAACGACCTCCTGTGTGAACATGAGCGTGTAGTATAACATCTTCTCAAGTAATAACCTCATACGGGGTCAAGGAGTCGCGGGCCAAAGTACTCCAGGGGGCAAGCTGAGGAAGTGAAAACAACAACATAAATTTTCGATAAAGCTTTCCCCAAGACCGTCATGCGCGGTGAAAAGCCGCACGAGGTGACCCTGCTAATAATTAAACATGACGGATCTAGACAATGAGGTCGAACTAAACTCCCCCAATCTACAGTGTCACGTGACCCGTGCCTAGGGATGGATGGCACCAGGACGATGGTGTCGTGAACGGAACCTCTGGAGTACTGGGCAACCCTCCAGAGTAACTTGTCTTGCACCACACAGGGCGTTTTGATGGTGTGGACACTATTTCCCCCATTCTCTTGGAAACAACACAAAAATCATAAATATATATGGAATCAAAACCACTGAGGCTCGAGGAGTGGCTATAGCTGCAGATTAGTGCCTTGAATCTGTCCGGAAACGGAGACGAGTCAGAGGGCGGCCAGCGGACTCTGGAGGTCCCACGACCGACGTAGATACGGGGGATCAGGGGATAGCTTCGGCCACTGACCTGTCCCCGACACCCAAGCTGGAGGCTGGGTCCCACCGGAGGGCGGCGAGGCCCGCAGACTCTGGGTGCCCCTCCACCAGTGAGGACCCTACTGTAGGGGTAGAGGGACTGCCCCGGCAGTCCAAGTGTCTTTTCGGGGCGCAAAGAAAGAAGTTCCGGAGGACGCAGAAATTGGCGACCGGGACGCGGACGGTCGAGAAACCTGTAAAGGCGCAAGAGGGGAGTGCGAGTCAGAAGAGGACGCGCTCGGACTCTAGCACGCCTACTAGAGACAGACGTCCCAAAAGGGCCAGGGCACCTGTAAAGGTGCAAGAGGGGAGTGCGAGTCAGAAGACGCCGCGCTCGGGCTCTAGCACGCCTACTACAGACAGACCTCCTAAAATGACCAATGCCGGAACACCGGCGCAGACTGGCTCGTATAGGGAGGCTGCGGAGTGCCTCGAGATGGCGGTGATTGACAGACGCCATCCTGAGATAACGCTAAATCAGCTAAATCAGGAGAAGGCGGACCTGATCCAGGCTGCGGTGGTAGCTACGGTGGACTCTCTTCAGGAAGGGGAGAGCCCGCCTCAGTTCCACCGGGCGCGCCTGGCGGGGGGCATCCTCTGGATAACTTGTGCCAGCCCGCAGTCGCGGGACTGGCTGCGGAAAACGATTGGGGGCCTCCGTCAGATTGAGACGCAAGGTCCTCGTACGGATCCCTGACACCGTCCCGCAGGAGACGGTGATCAGTAGACTGAAGATCCAGAACCTTGAACTGGGGACACAACACTGGTCGGTCCTAAGCAGGAAGGCAGAGGAGAAAGGACAGACTCTCGCCTTCTCGATCGACCAGGCGTCTTACAGAGCCTTTGAAGGAACCTCCTTCAAGACGTTCAGGGGCCTGGAAGGGTTAGCTTCCGCCCACTGGGGAAGCAATTAGGGGTTAATGGGATTTAGATTCCTTCTAGTCAACCTCCAACACAGTAGGGCAGCCACGGGCGGACTACTGATGGCTCTGAGGAACACGGATGTGGCCCTCATCCAGGACCCATACTCCTATAAAGGAGAGATCAAGGGACTCGGCCGAGCTGCTGGAAAGCTCATCTACAGCAGATCCAGCGAGAACCTGAGGGCCTGCATTTTTGTCAGAGAAGGGATAGAGTTTCTGCCTTTAATGAATTTATGTTCCAGGGACCTGGCAACGATCAAAATACGCAATGGAGAAGCGGATGGGCCGAGGGACATTACTGTCGTGTCAGCCTATCTGCCAAGGGACAGCTCGGACACAAACTCTAGGGGTGAAGCACTCCTACAATTCTTTATGAAATTTAATTAGACATATTGAATAGAAGTAATAAACCGACCTTCGTCACAACACAGCGTGAGGAAGTTTTAGATCTAACAGTTTCCACCCAGTTTCTGGGTGACTTTGTTAAGAACTGGGCTGTGTCTGGGGAAGTGAGTAGCGCATACCACAGATACATCCGGTTTGAAATCGCCAAAGTCGAAGGACAAACGGTATAGTACCGGAACCCCCGCAAGGCGGACTGGAAAGCATACAGGGCAGACCTAACAGTGGAACTGCGGGGGGTTAAGAGTACCATAGACAATTCAATAGACCTCGAGATTACGGCAGCCCAATTGCGAGACGCAATCACCTCGGCCTATAACGCCAACTGCCCTCTAAAAAATGAGGGCGTCCACTAGGAACGTCTCATGGTGGAACGAGGACCTCAAGCAAAGGAGGACGCAGGTTCGTAAGCTGTTTAACGCGGCCAAAAGGTCGGGAGCATGGGATGAATATAGACAGGCCCTAACGACCTATAACAAAAGACTGAGGGACGCCAAGAAGGAGCCGTGGAGGAGGCACTGCGGGGAAGTGGAGAACACGTCCGAGAGCGCTCAACTACACAAGGTCCTGTCCAAGGGCACTCAGACCAACACCGGCTCCCTTAGAACATCCATGGGAGGCTTTACAAATTCGGGGGAGGAAACTATGGAAATTTTACTCCAGGCGCACTTCCCCGGCTGTAACATAATAAACCAATCACCTCCGGACTGGGAACACTCAGAAATAGAGGCGTCTTATAGGCGCGCATCTAGAGTAAACTGGAGAGTCGCTAAAGAGGTGGTTACTTGGAGCTAAATCAGATGAGCCAATAACAGTTTTAAGCCATACAAATCCCCGGGATTTGATAGAATAATGCCCATGATGCTCCAACAGGGGATACATATACTGGCGCCGAGGCTTACTCTTATTATGAGGGCTAGCCTGGCTCTGGGGTACATTCCGAGGGCATGGAGACTAGCCAGGGTTGTATTCATTCCTAAAGCTGGGCGTCCAACAGACCAGGCAAAGTGCCTGAGGTCAATAAGTCTTATATCCTTTTCGCAAAAATAGTGGAAAAACTGCTTGACTGGCACATTAGGGGCGGTGTACTGGAAACACATCCCCTACACTGCGGACAATATGCATACAGAGCAGGATTCTCAAGAGAAACAGCACTGCACCAACTGGTGCTGAAGCTGGAGAATACGCTGGAAAACAGAGAAGTGGCGCTGGGGGCCTTCCTAGGCATAGAGGGGGTCTTCAGCAACACCTTATTCGGATCGGTTCTGGTAGCTTTCAGGAAGCGTGGAATAGAGGTGACCTGCTGCAGGTGGATCGGTTCCAAGGTCAGGGACAGGGCAGTGTTCACCTCACTCGCGGGAGGGACTCTGCTGGCGGGGGTCGCGGCGGGGTGTCCGCGGGGGAGCGTTCTGTCGCCCTTGCTCTGGTGCCTAGTCGCGGACGGTCTGCTGGGGAGTCTCTACAGAGGGGGGTATGAGGTACAGGGCTATTCGGACGACATTGTCATCATAGTCCGAGGAAAGGTTACAAAGTCAGTGTGGGAGCACATGCAAACAGCACTGAAAGTGGTGGTAGGGTGGACGGTTGGTCAAGGGCTCGGGGTGAGCACCGAGAAAGCAACCGTCATACCGTTTACGAGGAGGAGGATGTGCGACAGCCACAGAACTCTCACTCTATATCGTAGGAACATTTCAATCGCCAGGGAGGTAAAATATCTTGGGGCCGTATTGGACTCTAAACTAACCTGGAATGGTCACGTTGAAAAAATACTGCATAAGGCAGTCATGACCTTAGCCGTCACTACGCAGCTATATGGAAAAACGTGGGGACTAAGACCTAGTATGGCACACTTAGTTATTATGGAGGAGGCCAGGCTAGGACTATACAGACTAGCCTGCAATGGTAGACTGAAGAGCAACCCAGGCTTCAGGGGCCACTGCAAAATTTAGGAGATCGTGTAGGCGCCTATGCTTGAAATGAGGTCAGACTTCGCGAGCTCGCGAATCTGCAGGGGAAACAACTTTACAATGGAAATCCCCGACCGGGAGGCATGGCGTGAGGAGACTCCGGGCACAGCACAGGACGCGCTCGTCTGGTTCACAGACGGATCCGGCGTTGAGCGTAGGACAGGGGCAGGTGTTTATTCGGAAGGACCAAGGGTAAGTCATAGTATTTCCCTCGGAGTTCATGCAACGGTCTTTCAGGCCAAAATGTACGCCATCCTGCACTGTGTGCGGGAGAACAAGAGGAGGGGCTACACCAACAAACGGATCCTCATAGCCACAGACAGCCCTTAAGGCCCTAAGTGGCCGACAGGTAAATTCTTGGCTGGTGAGTGAGTGCTGAGACGAGACGAGCGACCTGGCTGGGCAGAATGAGGTCACCCTCATCTGGGTGCTGGGTCACTCGGGGGTCAAAGACAATGAAGAAGCTGACAGTCTCGCTAAGAGAGGGTCAGCAGAACCATTTATGGTACCAGAACCGGCTCTGGGCGTGACAAAGAGCACTGCTAGGGGAGCCATTAAGTCCTGGGTCAGAAACCAACACAAGGTGTACTGGGCAGACTGTCCAAGGCTCAGACATGGGAAGTCAATAATTGACGAACCCAGTTCAAACAGAGCTGTGGAGCTACTAAATCTTAGCAGAGGACAGCTCAAAATCATAATAGGTCTCTTGACGGGACACATGGCCTGCATAAAATGGGGCGGTTCGAGGGGGACCTCGCGTGCAGACTCTGCGGCGAGGGGAGGAATCGGCCCAGCACTTTTCTAGTACGTCTGTTACCCCCAACGAATTTTAACAAATTTTCTCTCGTTAGAAAAGGCACATGAAAAGAATCTACTAAAAGAACTGATAACAATAATTATTAACATAAATAATGAAATATAATTAAACTAATGTTACTCATAACACCTGAATTAGAAAAATCTGTGGCCGATGGACTTGAGCTTCCGGGGCCATCTAATCCATTTTAACTAACTAACTTACTCATAACAGCAATTTACTTAGTTATTTTAGTTACTCAAAATATTTCCCATCATTTATTATGCACAAATTCAGCGTTTTTAGTAGTGGAATTTTATCCCAGATCTCTTAAAATGTCTGATAGTTTCATGTAGATTAGCTGTAACATTGCGAGGACGTCAAATTGGTAAAGTTATTTTCATGGGATATGTTTCAAAAGTGATGTAATCTTTCGACATTACAATTCTGTTGTTATTATTTATTTTCGATTTGTTGGCAAAATAAATTTCTACATTTGAAAGGTCACTTTTTCATAATGCCTTATTTTTCTAATGAAGAAGCTTATGATGTATACTAAGTGTGTCTTTTGAAAGCCTTGAAAATGCAGTCATTGCTAAATGGGAATATGCGTTACCATATCTTGGAAGACCGGAGTCATTTAAGAAAAGTTCTTAAAAGGTTGGCAAGACGACTACGAGAAACCATAATAACTCAAAAAATAATGAACCGATTTTGATGAAATTTTGGCACGCGTGTTCCTTTGGTAAATGGGTTGGTCAGGTTCGTTAGAAAATATGACATTTCTGAAATAATTTTCTGTTTTCTTCTGGAGAATTTTTGTACCTTCAAAAATAGCCAAGATATTTTAAGCAAATTAGGTACGCGAGATGCTAATATATAGCGTATACCACATATCAAAATTTAGGTCTCTAGCATTGACGAAAAAATATTAAGCATAAAAAAGGATTCTGTCCCACTGAAACAGTATATGTTAGTAACAAAATATATTGCATATTACAGACAAAGATTAAGTTTTTTTGTGCAGAAAGGTCAAAAAGTACAAAAAAAAAGCTTTCAAAATGTTATGATTTTTCTTTTAGAAACGTCAAACTTGCGATTTAAAACATCAAAATTGGTCATTTTTAATAAAACATTCTAAAACGAAGGCAGCTTTGGACAATAAACATTGCACAAAGTGTGCTCAACAGGGGCTTACATTTTTTTTTAATAGCTGTTTTTCTTCATGTGCCTAAAATATTTGCAGAAAATGTAATTCAGATAAATAGATCCTTAATGTGATTTTATAGCAGCCGTTTAAATTACAGTTTGCTTGTAATTTAAATGTGTTATATATTTTTTATTTAACAAAATAAATTTGGAACAATTTTAATTCCCCATTTTAATCAATAAATAGATAAACGGACAAACTATATACAACTGGTACTAATAGTTCGGAGTCAGCAAGTGCCTTTTGATAGCGCAGTTTCATCAACATTTTTAAAATTTAAAGAAACAAATTTTCTCTCAAACAATATAATCCAACTTTGGTATGCAACAAAAACTTTATAAAGGCAACATGTGTACAGAATCATATCAAAACAACTCTATTGTTTTCGGAGAATTTTTTTGCCTCTCAGGGATGTTTCATATTAGAAAGATTTTTATGACATTTTCTACTATAATTTATAAGAACAGATAATAATGTAGTGTATTTATACCTACCTTTTTTTCTAGGACACATTTCTTAGAACATTTTATAAAATTTATTAAGGAAACAGTTTTAAATAGAAAACCCGTCTTGTATGAGATTTTTTTATTTTTTATATAGTTGCATTTGAATTGATATAAGGATAATATCTACATAACTTCAACCGTTTTCGCGATATTTGAGCTTTTCTGATATTAACGTATCCAAAAATATTTAAAAAATGCATAAAATAATCATTAAGTTTACATTTCATAGTTGAAATGCTTGTTTTATAGATACCTACAACAGTAATTTTATTATTAATCTAAAGTCTGACAATATTCTGCCGTCCAATTCATAAGTATAATAATTGATTACTACTATGCTAATTGAACAGATACACTCGCAACATCCAAAGAAGATAAACATAAAACGGCCATTTTTAGGACGACTCTGTAGGAAAAGACTTACAACCTTTTTTTAATGTATGGTGTTTTTTAAGGTATGCTATTTCCACGACTATGCCCAATCACCGACGCCAGTGAGTAGTTTTACCTCAACAACTCGGAAATTTTGCCGAACCCCCTGGTTTTTTTTTGTAAGCATGGTACAGAACGTGGCAAACATCCCATGGTACACAAGACCGACGGCTTTACTAGGCTACATTTGAAGAGCGGGAGGTGCACGCATTGAATTTATTGTGAAAAAATGTTACAGCCCTAGTAGTTGACGTTTTTCAGTATGTAATTGATTCGTCAAATATTAATAATAATTTTGAAAAAATGGTCAACGACCTAAGGTAAGATCTAAACTTGAAACCTTTGCACAGCAAGCTAGCGTTCCATCTGCTGAGCTAGGAATCTACATATCTACCAGGAACTGTTTTTATATAAGAAATATTTTAGAATTAAAAAAAAAGGATAATGAAACTGCCTTATTGTACATTTGTACGTCTTTCATATTTCACAATTACGTAAAAATTAAATAACCATGAAAAAAGATTGTCGAAATAATTTTTATAAGATACAGGTCAAGATAACCTATAATTAACATTTACAATTGTTTATCGTATCTTGCAGAATAATAGTAATATTGAGCTTTACCGTTGAAATGCATCATTTTCTATATATGGTGTCTAATTCGGATAATAAGCCTAAAGTGCTGTGGAATTTAGTAAATTTAGTAAAAAAAAAAAACCTAAGTTATCTGAAGTTTCCCTCACCCATGATGGTGTTGAAATAAATGACCCCACGGTTGTGGCCAATATGTTTGCGGATTATTTTTCTACTGCCGTTGCTTCTAAGTTAAACAGTCATTTTCAAAATGGCCTTTCGGATCGTTGTACTGTGTCAGTTAATTGTCCCCAGTCATCAATGTTTGCACGTCCAGTTTTTTTTTTTTTTTTTTTTGTTCCCTCAGGGCTCGTCCGCGGCCTTGCCGCCCCGATAGCACCGCAACCCTTGGTTGATTGTGCATACCCTAGTCTTACTCCACCCATTCCAAAATCACTGTGCCTTGAACTAGTCTGCACAGCGATTGGTAGGGTGAAGTTTTATATTGCTCTGTCTCCGGTCTAGAGTGACCGTAGATCAGTTGTCTTTTCCGGTCCAGAGCTATACACTCGCACAAGATGTGCTGGGCTGATTCCTCCCCCTCGCCGCAGAGTCTGCATGCGAGGTCCCCTTCGAACCGCCCCATTTTATGTAGGTGTTTCTTGACGGCCATGTGTCCCGTCAAGAGACCTGTTGTGTTTCTGAGCTGTCCTCTGCTAAGGTTTAGCAGCTCCACAGCTCTCTTTGAACTGGGTCCGTCAATTATTGACTTCCCATGTCTGAGCCCTGGACAGTCCGCCCAGTACACCTTGTGTTGGTTTCTGACCCAGGACTTAATGGCTCCCCTGGCAGTGCTCTTTGACACGCCCAGAGCCGGTTCTGGTCCCATAAATGGTTCTGCTGACCCCCTCTTTGCGAGACTGTCAGCTTCTTCATTGCCTTTGACCCCCGAGTGACCCGGCACCCAGATGAGGGTCACCTCATTCTGCCCAGCCAGGTCGCTCGTCTCGTCTCGGCACTCACTCACCAGCCAGGAATTTACCCGTGGGCTACTTAGTGCCTTAAGGGCTGCCTGGCTGTCTGTGGCTATGAGGATCCGCTTGTTGGTGTAGCCCCTCCTCTTGTTCTCCCGCACACAGTGCAGGATGGCGTACATCTCGGCCTGAAACACCGTTGCATGGGCTCCGAGGGAAATACTGTGACTTACCCTCGGTCCTTCCGAGTAAACACCTGCCCCCGTCCCACGCTCCCCGCCAGATCCGTCCGTGAACCAGACGAGCGCGTCCCGTGGTATGCCCGGTGTCTCCTCCCGCCATGCCCCGCGATCAGGGATTTCCACTGTGAAGTTGTTTTCCCTGCACATTCGCGGGCTCGCGAAGTCTGACCTCATTTCAAGCATGGGTTCCTTCACGATCTCCTGAATTTTGCAGGCTAGTCTGTATAGTCCTAGCCTGGCCTCTCCCATAATAACGAAGTGTAGGGGGGGTAGATCCAGCAACACCTCCATGGCGGCTGTTGGGGTTGAAGACATGGCCCCTGTGATGCCTAGGCAAGCCATCCTTTGGATCTTGCCTAGTTTTTGTTTGGCACTGGATTGTGTCACCTTAGGCCACCAGACCAGTGCCGCATATGTTAACGATGGTCTGACCACCCTTGTGTACAGCCAGTGGGCCATACTAGGTCTTAGTCCCCACGTTTTTCCATATAGCCGCCTAGTGACGGCTAAGGTCATGACTGCCTTACGCAGTATTTTTCCAATGTGACCATTCCAGGTTAGCTTAGAGTCCAATACGACCCCAAGATATTTTACCTCCCTGGCCATTGGAACGCTCCTACCATATAGAGTGAGAGTTCTGTGGCTTTCACACTTCCTCCTCCTCGTAAACGGCACGACGGTTGCTTTCTCGGGGCTCACCCCGAGCCCTTGATCAGCCGTCCACCCTTCCACCACTTTCAGTGCAGTCTGCATACGCTCCCACACTGCCTGTGTGACCTTTCCTCGGACTATGATGACAATGTCGTCCGCATAGCCCTGTACCTCATACCCCCCTCCCGAGAGCCTCCCCAGCAGGCCGTCCACGACTAGACACCAGAGCAAGGGAGACAGAACGCTCCCCTGCGGACACCCCGCCGCGACCCCCGCCAGCAGAGTCCCTCCCGCGAGTGAGGTGAACACCGCCCTGTCCCTGAGCATGGAACCGATCCACCTGCAGCAGGTCTCCTCTATTCCACGCTCCCGGGCAGCTGCCAGAACCGATCCGAACGAGGTGTTGCTAAAGGCCCCCTCTATGTCTAGGAAGGCCCCCAGCGCCACCTCCTTGTTCTCCAGCGTATTCTCCAGTTTCAGCACCAGTTGGTGCAGTGCTGTTTCTGTTGAGAATCCTGCTCTGTATGCATATTGTCCGTAGTGTAGAGGATATGCTTCCAGTACACCGCCCCTAATGTGCCGGTCGAGCAGTTTTTCCACTGTTTTCAGCAAGAAGGACATGAGACTTATTGGCCTCAGGGACTTTGCCTGGTCTGTTGGACGCCCAGGTTTAGGAATAAATACAACCCTGGCCAGTCTCCATGCCCTCGGAATGTACCCCAGAGCCAGGCTGGCCCTCATAATGAGGGTAAGCACCGGCGCCAGTATATCTATCCCCTGTTGGAGCATGATGGGCATTATTCCATCAAATCCCGGCGATTTGTATGGCTTAAAGCTGTTAATGGCCCATCTGATTTTGCTCCAGGTAACCACCTCTTTAGCGACTGTCCAGTCTACTCTAGATGCCCGCCTATAAGGCGCCTCTATTTCTGAGTGTTCCCAGTCCGGAGGTGATTGGTTTATTATGTTACAGCCGGGGAAGTGCGTCTGGAGTAAAATTTCCATAGTTTCCTCCCCCGAGCTTGTAAAGCCTCCCGTGGGTGTTCTAAGGGAGCCTATGTTAGTCTGAGGGCCCTTAGACAGGATCTTGTGTAGTCGAGCACTCTCGGACGTGTTTTCCACTTCTTCGCAGTGCCTCCTCCACGACTCCTTCTTGGCGTCCCTCAGTCTTTTGTTATAGGTCGATAGGGCCTGTCTATATTCATCCCATGCTCCCGACCTTTTGGCCGCGTTAAACAGCTTACGAACCTGCGTCCTCCTTTGCCTGAGGTCCTCGTTCCACCATGGGACGTTCCTGGTGGACACCCTCATTTTCAGGGGGCAGTTGGCGTTATAGGCCGAGGTAATTGCGTCTCGCAATTGGACTGCTGCAATCTCGAGGTCTATTGAATCCCTTATGGCCCTCTCAACCCCCCGCAGTTCCACAGCTAGGTCTGCCCTGTAGGCTTCCCAGTCCGCCTTGCGGGGGTCCCGGTACCATACCGTTTCTCTTTCGACTTTGGCGATTTCAAACCGGATGTATCTGTGGTCTGAGCTACTCACTTCCCCAGACACAGCCCAGCTTTTAACAAAGTCACCCAGAAACTGGGTGGAAACTGTTAGGTCTAAAACTTCCTCACGCCGTGTTGTGACGAATGTCGGTTTATTACCTCTATTCAATATGTCTAAATTAAATTTCATAAAGAATTGTAAAAGTGCCTCACCCCTAGAGTTTGTGTCCGAGCTACCCCACAACTCATGGTGCGCATTCGCATCCATGCCGATGATGGTCTGCCATCCACCTGCTCTGCTACCCACCATCAGCTGCTCCAATTCGTTGGGTGGAGGAGGGTCCGTGCTGTCCCCTGGCAGATAGGCTGACGCGACAGTAATGTCCCTCAGCCCATCCGCTCCTCCACATCGGATTTTGATCGTTGCCAGGTCCCTGGAACAGAAATTCATTAGAGGGAGAAACTCTATCCCTTCCCTGACAAAAATGCAGGCCCTCGGATTCTCGCTGGACCTGCTGTAGATGAGCTTTCCATTAGCTCCGCCGAGTCCCTTGATCTCTCCTTTGTAGGAGTACGGTTCCTGGATGAGGGCCACATCCGTGTTCCTCAGAGCCATTAGTAGTCCGGCCGTGGCTGCCCTACTGTGTTGGAGGTTGACCTGAAGGAACCTAAGTCCCATTAACCCTTAATTGCTTCCCCAGTGGGCGGAAGCTAACCCTTCCCATGCCCCAGAATGCCTTGAAGGAGGTTCCTTCAAGGGCTCTGTAAGATGTCGGGTCGATCGAGAAGGCGAGCGTCTGTCCTTTCTCCTCTGCCTTCCTGCTTAGAACCGACCAGTGTTGCGTCCCCAGTTCAGGGTTCTGGATCTTAAGTCTGCTGATCACCGTCTCCTGCGGGACGGTGTCAGGGATCCGTACGAGGACCTTGCGTCTCTTTGGGAGTTCCTTGGGCTCGACGGCTGTCAAGTCCGCCCCCTCCCAAATCTGACCGAGGCCCCCGATCGTTTTCCGCAGCCAGTCCCGCGACTGCGGGCCGGCACAGGTTATCCAGAGGATGCCCCCCGTCAGGCGCGTCCGGTGGAACTGAGGCGGGCTCTCCCCTTCCTGAAGAGAGTCCACTGCAGCTACCACCGCAGCCTGGATCAGGTCCGCCTTCCCCTGGTCTAGCGTGACCTCAGGATGGCGTCTGTCAATCACCGCCATCCCGAGGCCCTCCGCAGCCTCCCTGTAAGAGCCAGTCTGCGCCGGTGTTCCGGCCTTAGTTCCTTTGGGAGGTCTGTCTGTAGTAGGCGTGCTAGAGCCAGAGCGCGGCGTCTTCCGACTCGCACTCTCCTCTTGCGCCTTTACAGGCACTCTGGCCCTTTTGGAACGTCTGTCTGTAGTGGGCGTGCTAGAGTTCGAGCGCGTCCTCTTCTGACCCGCACTCCCCTCTTGCGCCTTTACAGGTTTCTCGACCGTCCAGGTCCCGGCCGCCATTTTTTGCGCCCTCCGGAGCTTCTTTCTTTGCGCCCCGGAAAGACGCTTGGACTGCCGGGGCAGTCCCTCTACTCTAACAGTAGAGTCCTCACTGGTGGAGGGGCCCCCGGAGTCCGCGGAGCTCGCCGCCCTCCGGTGGGACCCAGCCTCCAGCTTGGGTGTCGGGGACAGGTCTCTGGCCGAAGCTACCCCCTGATCCCCCGTATCTACGCCGGTCGTGGGACCTCCAGAGTCCGCTGCCGCACCCTGGCTCGTCTCCGTTTCCGGGATAGACTCAAGGCTCAAGTCTGTAGCCGGAGCCACTCCTCGAGCCTCATTGGTTTTGGTTTTATATGTATTTATAATCTTCATGTTGTTCCCACGAGAATGGGGGAAATACTGTCCACACCATCAGAACCCCCTGTGTGGTGCAAGGTGGGTTACTCTGGAGGGTTGCCTGGTACTCCAGAGGTTCCGTTCACGACACCATCGCCCTGGTGCCATCCATCCATAGGCACGGGTCACGTGACACCGTAGATTGGGGGAGTTTAGTTCGACCTCCTTGTCTAGATCCGTCATGTTTAGTTATTAGCAGGGTCACCTCGTGCAGGATGCGGATTTTTACCGCGCATGACGGTCTTGGGGAAAGCTTCATCGGGAGTTTATGTTGTTATTTCCACTTCCTCAGCTTGCCCCCTGGAGTCCTTTGGCCCGCGACTCCTTAACCCCTTGCACGTCCAGTTACTGAGGATGAAGTTAGAATTATTATTCTGGGCTTAAAAAATAAAAAAATCGGCTGGGCTGGATGGCATTCCATCGTTTATTTTTAAGTTGTGTGATGAATTACTGATGCCTCTAACTAAAGTGATTAACCTGTCGTTGCTTCGGGGTGAATTTCCCACACGATTGAAAATTGCTGCTCATATCTCTGCATAAAGGTGGAGATAAAAACAATATCGAGAATTATAGGCCTATTGCGTTGCTAAGTATTTTCTCCAAAATATTCGAAAAAATAGTTTCGCAAAGAATGCAAGAATACTTGGACGGAAACAACTTAATCTCGAACCGACAGTACGGTTTCCGTAAGGGGCTCTCCGCGGAATCAGCGGTGACTGATTTTGTGCAGGCGACACTGGAAAGGATGGATTTGAAGGAATACACGGTGGGGTTATTTTTTGATCTGTCCCGTGCGTTCGACACTATAAATTCTGGCTTTGTTTGTGACAAACTTCATTATATGGGAATAAGAGGGAATTTGAACAACTGGATTCGGTCATTTCTGTCTAACAGAAAACTTATTGTTAGGATGGGCGATGCCTTATCAGACTCAAAAGTCATAAACACTGGCGCCCCACAGGGAAGCATTTTGGGCCCGCTGCTGTTCCTGCTTTATGTTAACGATTTGCTAAAACATATATCAAATGGATTGGTATTCATGTACGCTGACGATACGTCAATTTTAGTCTCAGCCTCAAATCTTCCATCTCTCTATGAAAAAATTAATAACGTTTTAAATGAATTCAGCAGTTGGTGTACAAAAAACAATATGATTATTAACTATGACAAGACCCAATTGCTGCATTTCCAAACTAAGTTAAGTCCGCGTGTTGACATCAGTGTTAACTTCAATGGCAGCTCTTTAACTTCTGTTGTCTCCACATCATTTCTGGGAACAGTAATTGACAGAGTTTTCTCCTGGTCCACTAATGTTGATGCAGTTTGCTCAAGGCTGAGCAGATGTTTTTACATTCTAAAGACTTTAAAGTCCTACCTTAATTTAGATGGCCTGTTGACTGCGTACTATGCTCTTGGCCACTCAGCTATAAATTATAACATAGTGTCGTGGGGTCAGGCGACGGATGCAGCTAGGGTTCTCCTACATCAAAAACGCATTATGCGCCTGATTTTTAACCTTGAGTTTCGGGAATCTTGTAGGGAGGTTTTCAAAAATAATAAAATTTTGACAGTTGTTGGGGTTTATTTAATGAAGCTAATGTGTTATGTATTTAAGAAAAGAAATAATTTGCCTCACAATTACAATTTACATAGCTATAACATTCGCTTTAAGGATAATATATATCTGAATAAACCTAATAATTCATTCTATAAAAAGTCGCCGTTGTATGCGGGTTCTTATTATTTTAATCTGCTGCCTAATCATATTAGGGATTGTCGTACCGTGGCGCAATTCGAGAGAGAGCTTAAGCAGTATCTGTATTCGCAGTGCTTATATTCTGTCGATGAGTTCGAAAATCACTTAAGGTCATCATAGTTGTTGTTATGTCGCATATATTTATTCTTTTTGATGTCTTATTTGTGATTGCATGGTGATATAGTGTGTGACTGTTTGTGTTTGTGTGAATATTTTGTACATTATTTTGCTTATTGATTCTTATGTTTTTATAATTTTATTGACGTGTCTATCTGAAACATTGTATCAGCTCATGACAAATAAATTTATCTATCTATCTATCTATCTATGTAAACAGATAAAAAGTAAAACTAACCCCGGATATGGGTCCTAGGGGACCTAGCTTGCGCTCATTTGAAAAAATCTTTTTTAAATTCAAAAGTCACTGTCTCCTCGTTAGCGAATTTCCTCTACGAAAATTTGTTAAAAATTATAGACAATTAAACCATAAACTAAAAGTCTGGATGCAGAAAGTGCGTTCTAGAAGTGAATTTTCATTAAAATGTTTTAATAGCAAATATGTCGCTCTAATGCAAGCAGGCATCAATCTGGTTATCAGGATAACCTATACAGTAGAAACAATGTATGTACCATATTTTATTAAAATAACTTATTGTTTGAAAATGTACACAAATTTTCCGCAAATAAACTTTAAATGTTTCAGAGAAAACTGGTTTCCTAGCCAACAAATCTTAGGTTAATAGCAGCAAATTGAGCTATTGAAGTTTAATGAAAATTCGCTACCAAAACGCACTTACTGCGTCTCGATTTTTTCTTACAAACATACATCATATTTCAATCACACATGCAAAAAGGCAATAATATAAGGGATGTTCGATTAAAAAAATTTGCGCTCATTTGAAGAAATCTCTTTAAAATACAAAAGTCGCGGTTTCCTCATTAACGAATTTTTTCTACGGAAATTAGCTAAAAATTATAGACCGTTAAACCATAAACTTAAACTATTGCTAAAGCATCAGAGACAGAGTCTATTTGAAATGAAATTTGTGGAAATATTTTAGTAAAATGAAGGATGGCGGTTGAAATTTTAACTTAAGGGTTCGCAGAACAGTCTTCTTGCGACATTTTCTTTACATAAGCCGTATTTGTTTCAGGTTCTTTGTCTAAATGTTGCCAATTTTAACGTTTCAAATCGCGACACGTTTTGAGGAAAACCCCCTTTTTTTTCCTTTAAATGCCCATAACTTTTTTGTCTTTAAACTTACAAAGCTAAATGGTACATGGTTCACTCTTTCTAATACAAACACGCACACCGAATCTGGTTGTCCTTACTTTGTTATTTCCGAAGATATACATTTTCGCGATCTCCTCATTAGTGAATGTTTTCTACGAAAATTCACTAAGATACCAAATTCTACATAAATTATACTATAAAATTGATTTAGATTATAAAGCAATTTGAAAAGTTTTCAATTCGATTAAAAGAGTTATTAATATTTATTTTATACCGAGTATATATATATATATATATATATATATATATATATATATATATATATATATATATATATATATATATATATATATATATATATATATATATATATATATATATATATATATATGTTTCACACCGATAGCTAAAAAAATAATGGGCCGATTTTGATGAAATTTGGCATGTACCTTCCTTTTCTAAGTGGCTTGGATAAGTTCATTATCCAGGAAAATCGGACCAGGTTTTCCGGAAAAAATTTGAGTTTCCTTTCGAAAAAATTTTTATCTCAAAAAATAAAAAAGCTATGGTAACCAAATTTGTTTGCCATGTTTACGATATAAAAAGAAACTATACATCAAAATTTAGATTTCTATGTTACAAGAAAAAAAGTTATAAAAAATATTTGGCGCCAGATCGTTTCTATGAAAATTTACTACCATAACGCACTTGCTGCGTCCAGACTTTTTAGTTTGTAAATAAATGGCCGCAACACTATCCCATGCCTGTTACACCGTTTGTGTCAAGGTAATTTTTTTACTTGTGTATTTTCCCTGTATGTTTTCCGTGTTCTATAAATAGGTACCTACATCTTTTAGGATACAATGACACCGGAATTTATAGCTTACAGCTTCTTATAACTGGAGCCCTTGTTTCTTGTTTCTGGCGCGTACTTGAAAATATACGATGGGCACACCACACTCAGGCCTCCGGCATTCTTCTTTTGACTCTTGTGGTTGAGTACATTAGTACATTGACTATAAAGTGCTTTAACTGTGCTGTTTTGTGTTAAGTATTAAGTACATCTATTATTTTACTAGATCGGGTGTAATATCACTGAATCTGAATTGTCTATGCCCACTGAACACCCGCCAGGTGGCTTATATTTTGGACCTTAGTGTGTTTACCTGGAAAAAGTAAGTATTGTTTTATTTATTTTTATAAAATTTTGTTTTTAGCGGGATGTAAACTTGTGAGCAAATTGAATTTCCCCAGAGCTTATTATCATTGGGAAGGTTGAAATTTAAAAAAAAAACGTGTGGAGTTAATTTAACATTACTTACTTATTTTTACGGTATTCATGTGTCTTTAAAATATTGAAAGAAGGTTGTCAGACGTCTATTTTACAGGAAAGTTTTAGTTGTGTTTCCCACGCTAATTAAGATTAAGGCTATAAATCTATGCTTATTTGTATAGTTATTCAAGTTTGTAATAAAAATACCAGTGTAGATACCTTATTTGGGTAAATTTGCAGATTACCTACCGAACGCTTTTCAAAAAATTGTTTTCAGAAACATGCATAGGACCCCCCATAATACACAAACCACAAGAAAAATTTCTTGTTCACAATTAAATTAAATTGTTAGTATACCTAGCTACTTTTTTTAAACTCTATTTTTAACTTGCTCATACATCGCTTAGCAATAAAGTCAAAACCATTTTTTAATACGTCGTATATTATACTGATCATCCATTAGTTACTAAAGGGGGTTTATTCATTGTGGATTAGACAGGCCAGCACCGCCTTTCTCCGGCGTGGTGAAACCTTAGAAGTAGTCAGATTTAGCCCCGGAATCGAACTATTTTGTCATGTCATATATGTCTATATATATATATATATATATATATATATATATATATATATATATATATATATATATATATATATATATATATATATATATATATACACACATGAACAGTGTGTTGGGCTAGTCGTTCATTAAAAAATTTGTGACCTTATAGCCCGAATTCGAAGGAGAACATTTGGGTTTGGCTATAAGCTGTTATCAAGAATACAGTAAAATTTCTTTGAAGTACATGGCGCTTCCGGTTAAACCGAGAGTCCTGGCCAAACCCAAATGTTCACCTTCGAATTCGGGCTAGAAGGTAATAAACTTCGTTGGTTTAAGTAGAACACCCTATATATTTTTACAGTTTTAGATTTTGCATCAAATTTTTGATCAAATCTAATTAAGCCACCATATGTCAAAAATGCGACATTTTCGAGTTAGTTAGATTTTTTCGAAAATATTTAAAATGTCACTACTGTGTTTCATACATATCTGCGCTCCAAAGTCGGAGATTCTGTTTTGGTAAAGAGACTGAGTAAGCTTGGTTCTAAGTAAAGCATAGTTGATGTTTTTAGTAATTTATACAGAGTGTCCTATACTAAGCGTCCAACTAGACTAACTTATTTCATACATAACTTAATAATGTCAAATGGAACACTATATTTTCCTGCTCTGTATTATTGTGCATTAAAATATCTTTAAAATTTGTTAACAGTTCCCTATACCTATCTCTTACATTGCTTTTTATTTTACAGGTTATTATATATTCAGATATCTGGTCATACTTAGTTACCCAAGACTGAAAATGTCAAAATTCAAGTAGCACTTTCTAGGAGGTTCCATTCTAACAGGTTGTAAGTTTTTTGTTGTGAAAAGTGACAAAATTGTAATCTAACCTAACCTAGTAGTAAGTAATTAATTCTTCTAAGAAACTTTTGTTTATTTTTGAAAAGATACTTTTCATTTATTCTTATTATACACGGCGAATTCAGCAGAATGAATTAAAGGACAGGTTTTAATGGCACATTCCCACATAACACCCAAGCTCAAATGTCATCCTAACTATATATGTTATTTGACACTTGGTAAATTTAAATTACTACCTTTGGTTTAGCACCCCAATGCAATGCATTAACCACTAGGCCACTGAGACTACTAGCCTGTAATTTATTTGATATGGTTATGTATTTAGCGTATTCTATAAAAAAGTATTCTTCCAATTAGTCTTATTTTTAATCTTTTACTCAGAATTACAATTCAAAACTTGTACAAATCATTTTTTCATAGTGAAACACTGTGTGCCTTGTAACTTTAACACCTTTGCTGTTTGAAATATCCACACCAAACATTTATACACCATACCGGAGACCAGTAATTTTTTTACAATGTTTGGCTGGGATTGATTTTGTGATACAAAATAGTATCTCTTAATAATTGTATATTCTCTGAATCAAAAAGTCGACGTGGGATTTTCCTTGCCGCCCCTCCCCTCTTAAATGATTTTTTTTCGGAACCCCCCTCACACCCCAATTTCAGCTCATGTAATTAGTGGACGCCCCCTTATCTATAAAGTGTCAGTTGATTTTTACTCGCTTTTTACATTTTTGGTTATATACGACTAGTATGATCAATAAATCTCGGAAATGGCAAGAGATGGGTATAGGGATGTGTTAACAAATTTCAAAGAGATTTTCATGTGCAATAAGACTAAGCAGGAAAATATTGGGTGTTTTGTTTGAAAGTTGCTCTAGTTGGGAACTTAGTATAGAACACTTTGTATAAATTACTGAGAACATCAACCAAGCTTCCTTAGATGCACAATCAACCAAGGGTTGCGGTGCTATCGGGGCGGCAAGGCCGCGGACGAGCCCTGAGGGAACCAAAAAAAAAAGCTTCCTTAGTCTCGAAGCAAAATCTTCGACCTTTATTAGGAGCGCAGATATGTGTTATCAAACACAGTAGTGACATTTTAAAAAAATTCGAGAAAATCTATTTAACTCGAAAACGTCGCATTTTTTACATATGGTGCCTTAATAAGATTTGATCTAGAATTTTATGCGAAATCTAAAAATGTAAAAATATATAGGCTGCTCCATTTAAAATAACGAAGCACATAGTAACTCCGGTTTAGCTGGAACCGCTATGCACTTTCAGGTAATTTTATTAGATTCCTCATAACTGCCAGCTTATGGCCAACCGCAAACTTTCTTCTTCGAATTCGGACTAGAACGTCATAAACTAAGTGCAGATTGGGACATGTGATAAGCACTGATAACTACACTTGTGGAACCTAAATCACCACAACACATGTTTTTAAAGACCTGACTATCGTTTCACTGACAAAGTTAGCGTCATCAGAGGATGAAAAGGTCTAAACTCCTTACAACCAAACATCACCTTTTATACTATGTCTTAGGTCCTTCTCTTTAACAGTCTTTACCTAAGACGTAGTATGTTTAGTTGTAAGTAGTTTACAATTTGTCATCCTCTGATGACGCCAACTTTGTTAGTGAAACGGCCATCAAGTCTTTAAAAAGATGTGTTCTGGTGATTTGGGTTCTCCAAGTGTATTTATTAGGTCAAAAACTTCTAATGGACGTGACTCGCCAAATTTTCATTATTTTTTAGTGAATTTTCATAGAAACAATTCAATGTTGAGAAGATGGCGATTTTTTAATTTTGAAAAAATTTCTTGAAATGAGTGAGAACTAGGCACCCTAGAACACATATCCTTGGTCAGTTTTAATATTTATAGGTTTATATATACATATATACAAATTTTATTAACATTTATAAAACATATCCAAAAATGTTTCCGCCTTTCTGAATGCAAACTCGAAGTTGCAAAGTTTTTTTTGACTGTTCAACATCGGCTGGGTTATACTTCTAAAAGCTGTTTGTATATGATTTTTTATGCCTTCCGTAGTTGTTGGCAACTCTTGATATACTATCCCCAGAAGAATAAGTCTAATGGGGCTAGATCGGGCAATCTTGCTAGGACAATGGTTTAAATATTGCCTTAAATTTCGTTGAAAATGGACCTGAGCACCATATTGCTGAAAATACATTATTCGACGTGTTTCTTGATCGACATTTTCCATTAAATTGGGTAAATAATCCTCTAGAAATCTGCTGTAGCGTTCCTCATTAAGTCGGTCTTCAAAAAAGAATGGCTTGATAACGTTATCGCCTATACTTCCTCCCCACACATTCAAGGACCATTGATGCTGAAAATGCACTTGATGTACCCAAATTCGATTTTTTCGAGCGTAATAATGTATAATATGTTTGTTAACGACACCGATATTATTAAAAGTTGCTTTGTCACTAACCAGAACAATATTATAAAAGTTTGGAATTTCTTCATCATATTGGAAAAAATATGACAAAAATTCATCCTGTTTTCTTTATCTTGTCCAGTAAGTCATTGATGAAAACATAAATGATAGGCATGACATTTGTTTTTCAATTATCCTATTAACTGAGTATCTGCTCATACCCTGAATACATTCAATTTCTCTTGTACTTATCTGCGGATTCTCTTCAATCGCTAACAAAACCTGGAATTTTGCATCTTAATTCGTTGTATCGCGGTTTTCATAAGATTTTGCTTTGTATTTTGGGCTACAATTTTCGTCAAGGTGTGTTCTTACATTCTCAAACGCCTCTGGTTTTGGATGTCGGGCTAAAGAGTATTTTTTCCTGTAAATTCTGGACGCCAGTAAACAGTTTCTATCAGCCTCTCCCAAAGCGTACACTATGTTTACTAACTCTTCAACAGTCAAATAAAGTTTAGAACATAAGATTCAGTAAATAAACAGTGAATAATAAACGACCAATAAAAAATGAATAATAAACAAACAGCAATAAACTATTAACGGTAAACACAAAAATAGTAGAAAAATTAGTCAATAAAAGCATTATTTGCCAAATGTCAACGGCACGATGTGTCAAATATCTATTTTATTCTGTTGTCTAGGTTTCAACTTCTCTCCAGGGCTACCGTGATTTCGGTAATACTGTGTAATGATATGAAACACATTCCAATAAAAATAAAAATTTAGGACAGCTGTACCTTTCGTATTTAATTTAACTTATCCAAATATGGTATCATAAGAAAGCTTATGAAATTCTGCATTCACCGATTCAAAATATACAGGGTGTTGCATTTGAAAAAAAGTATTTTTAAATTTAGCAAAAGATAAATACCCTGTATATTAAAATATAAATTGTCATTATTACTGTGCATAAAGACATATTTGCAAGTTTTGAACTGGAAGTAACAACATCAGATCCAACCCGTGTATTCACAAACGTAAATGGAAAAACAACTGTTAGTGCGATTGATTATGTTGTGATCAATTTTGAGAGATCTTGGTATAAATGTGTAATCATGAATCCTCACATAGCTGATCATTTTGCACATATTCTGCATTTGCAAATTCAGGATGAAAACTTTAAAATAAATAATTGTTTTACTTTATATAAACAATCTTTTAGCGTTAATAATCTGGATAATGTTTCTCGTGAACTTTCATGTGAGGATTGGGCCGGTGTATACGGTGCTTGTGATGTAAATACGGCTTTAAAACACTTTTATGAACTTTTAACTTGGCATATTGATAAATTTTGCCCGCAAAAAAAGTTGTGATTTGTGATAATGCTGTCAGGAGGGAGGGGTAACTGAGGACCTTGTTGTTCAGAGCAGAAGATTAAGAGAACTTTTTTGGTTAGGTTCAAAATATAATGACAGTGACTTGAGAAATGTTTATAAGGAAGAAAGATTAATTTATATGTTGAAAATTTAAGAGGCATAAACTGCCTATTATCAAAACAGGGTTAATAATTCATTGAATAAACCGAGGGAGCTCTGGAGGATAATAAACTCAAAGCTCAACAGGCACACCAAAACGAGTGAAGTTTCCCAACTTAAAATTGAGGGCACCACTGTAAGCTGTCCTTTGGAAATAGCCAATGAGTTTGGTCGTTACTTCTCGAATGCTGCTTAGATGGCTGTTTCAGATTATTTTGGCGAGAACCTTTCACTTCCAGCAACGTGTTCGAAATATTCTTCCAACTCTTTGTATTTTTAGTTTTAGTGACTGAGGCAGAGCTCCTTGATGTGGTTGGCTCTTTGAACAATAAGCCCTCAACCGGTATGGATGGTATCCAGTCCTCTCTGGTGAAGCAACTAACTGGTTGTTTACTGTCACCCTTGCTTCATATAGTTAATTTGTCATTTGAGAGTGGTTGCTTCCCAGAACATCTAAAGGTATCTAGTGTTATTGGTTTACTTAAGCAGGGAGATGAAAGTTATCTAAATAATTATCTTCACCTACTGAGTGTCTTCTCGAAAATTTTAGAAAAGGTGGCATACAGCAGAATAATGAATTTTGTCAAGGCAAATAACCTCTTGACAACTTGTCAGCATGGTTTTCAGGAGAAGAGATCTACAGAAACTGCTTGTTTTAGAATGGTGAATTGCATGTATGAAAACATCGATCGGGGAAACTTTGTGGTCACTGTGTTCTTTGACCTCACCAAGGCTTTTGACACTGTGGATGTCAACATATTGAGTGAGAAATTGTTTGCTTTGAGTATTCATGGAACATTCTTGGAGTGGATTAGGTCACTTATGAGTGGCAGGTCACTGAAAGTAAACTTTAAGAATAATATATCTAATGAGTATGACATAGGCTTAGGTGTTCCACAAGGTTCAGTGCTGGGCCCACTGCTATTCATACTATTTATCAATGATATGCCATTGCATGTGCTTGGGGGGGGGGGGGGGTGCGCGCGCCGCCTGGTGACTGTGTTTGCTGATGACACTTGTGTTACTGTCTGTGGTGATACTAGGGAGCGGCTTCTTCGTGATGTTGGCGCTGTGATAGACCAGTTCCGGGCTTGGTGTGATAGAAACAGACATCATGAATACTGGAAAAACTGCATATGTAGAGTTCATAAACAGGAAGTCCTTGAATAATTTCGGCATTACTCTGGTAGACACTGTAAAGTATTTAGGTGTACATTTAGATGCCAGTCTATCATGGCAGAATCAGATTGATATAGTTTGCAAGAACCTGAATAAAGCATATTTTGCAATACTACAAATGAAAAACACTGTTAACTTAAAGAGCATTATAAGCATGTATTACTCCGTGGCAAACCCTCACATAAGTTATGGTATTATATTCTGGGGTAGGGCGGTGACTGTGAGCAGAGTTTTTGTATTTCAAAAGCGATTACTGAGGTTAATGTTTAATCTAAGGCCAACAGAAACATGTAGAAATGTATTTAGAGATCACAGCCTGCTTACAGTTCCATGTATTTACATTTTAAAATGTGTCTGTTTTGCAAGGAATAATTTGGAACTGTTTACCTGTAACTCCTCCTCTATCATGATTATAAGACGCGTCACCAGTCTTCATTAAGAATACCGCTTCAGAGAACAACAAAGTATAAACATGGCCCCTATTAGAACTGTATTGTGTCTTTCAATTCTTTACCAGCTGAGTATAGAAAAATAAAAACTTTTGATACATTTGAGAGCAAAGTTAAATGATTTTTAGTTGAAGAAGCATTTTACAGCCACAAAGATTTCCTGGATTTTGTTGGTCGGTGATTCGGGGTTCATTATTTGTGGGGTTCATCATTTGGCGTTGATTGTCCGCTTTGTTCGTTTTGTTTTATTTCTGTTTTTTTTTGCTTTGTTTACTCTGGGAATTGTTTGTGGGTTTTCATATTTTGTCTGCTGGGGTGTTTGTATCTTGATTTGTTTGTGTAAATTTTATCGTTGTTTATATTAAACCATTTGTTTGTATATTTTATTTAGTGACATATTTGTGAATTTTTGAGTACATATATGTTGTTTATATTTATATGTATTTAGGATCTTAATATGCTGTTTTTTTTATACATATGTTTTCTTTTTTGTTTGTAAATGTTTTAGACTTTGATTTGTTCTGTCTTTGTTTACAGACATTTAACTTTTTAATTAGTCTCTGTTTTTGTTTTACTTGATCACTTGTTCTGGAGTATATTTTTGTTCATGTATACATGTGACCTGTCACAAGTACTACTTGTACCCAAGGTGGCCAATAAAAATTATTATTATTATTATTATTATTATTATTATTATTATTATTATTATTATTATAAATGCAATCTACACTGAAAAAACAATTATTATGACAAAACCCGATATTAATATGTTGAACATGTCGATGGATACAAACGTCTGAAGTAAACCACTTTTTTTACATTCAACTCCTTGTAGTTGGAGAACAGTGAAAATAACCCAAAACAATATGGTATCAGTTAATCAGCATCGACGTGGCTTGCAACACTCTGTATATTAACACCCTGTATGAATGGAAATAAATTTAAAATGTGCACTCGTGAAACATCTATAGCCTCGAGGAAACCGCATTTTCAAATATAGCCTTGATGAAGAGCTATCTTCCATCCTCACACCGATTGGATACCTGTACAATGGCAACTCAAAAAATAATGGGCCGATTTTGATCAAATTTGGTGAGTGCGTTCTTTTGCAAGTGGCTTGGATAAGTTCGTTAGCCAGGAAAATTGGACCAGCTTTTTCAGGGAAATTTTGGTTTTTCTTTAAGAACATTTTGGTGTGCTCGGAAATAACAAAGCTATGGCAGCCAAATTTGATACGCCGTTTTATACTGTAAACAGAGTGTCAACATTTAGATCTCTAGGTTAAAAGAAAAAAACTTTAGGCATTTAAAGAAAAGAAATAGGTGGCACTGATAAGCGCACAAAAACATGCATGTTTGCATTTTCCATCGAAATATCATGCATCTTTGTAAGGAAAAATTTGGGGCGCAGCACGTGCATTACGCTAGCGAATTTTCATTAAATCTTTCAAATTTCAATAACCGAATTTGCCATTAACCTAAGGTTTGTTGGCTAGGAATCCAGTTATTTCGGCAGCATTTTAAGTTTATTGACAGAAAATTTTGGTGCATTTTCAAACAATAAAGTTATTTTGATGAAATATGGTGCATTGTTTCTACTATATAGGTTATACTGATAACCAAATTTGATGGCTTTATTAATTAAAAAAAGACATCTGTACTATTAAAAATATTTTCATGAAAATCGCTACCATAACGCACTTGCTGCGTCCAGACTTTATTTGTTATTAGGATATAGCACTTTGAAAATAAATATATAGCCATCTGTGGTGGACATTTGGGATTAATGTCAGTGAGACACATATTTTTATTTATTTTATTTATTGTCTTAAATAATTATTCAGGGCATCTTACAGAAAAATTAATACTTGTGTCTGCAACAGACGCAATTTATATCGGTTTGATCCTTTTGTTGATGTACCAATTTCTTTTACTGACATTTTCGAGATGTTGATATTCTATGTGGGCTAATAACATTTATCAAAGGCCTTAAGAATTTCAAACACTTCTAAATAATTCACATATTTACTCATCATTTTAGGACATATTTGAAACTTTCTTGTACATTATTTTAAAAATTATAAAGGTTTTTTAAAACAAGAATTTATTTTCTACTGACCTTGTTTCTACATTTGTTATTATTATTTAAGTTAAGCTAATTTGGAAGTGACCAGCATTAGATAGGTCACTGCTTGGGACCCCATCTAATTTAGGAAGATTCTCATTGAAAAAACCCCTCTTGTAATAGCCATAGTACCTGATAAGATGCGTCAATAAATACTTAAAAAATAATAATAGTTTTAAGAGTTTTTTATTGATTTGTAATGTGTTTTTCTGTTTTAAGAAAAATACAAGGTTATCTTGGTTTTATAGATTTTAAATTTATAAAAGCAATACTACCAGTATGTTCATTTGTTTAGCATTAAAAGACTAAAAATGAAAACTTACTACTTGGCTTTACTATGTAGGTACAACAGAAACGCCCGATTAAAATATTGCGTTCGATATAGTGGGCCTCCTTTTTGCGATTTTTTTCATATATATTTGCTATTTATGTTTGTATGTTTCAGTTTGTATTTTATATTTTCAGACAAATAGTTATTTTCATCCGAAGTGGAAACTGATAAATTGAGAGAAACATCAATAGTGATGTCCCCAGAAATTTCATCTACAACGAAGTCTGAATTTTCTGCAATAATGGATACATTGGTAAAAACATCAGTAGTGATGTCCCCAGATATTTCTTCTACAACAAACTCAGAATTTTCTCGAATAGTTGACAAAAGGGTCAGAAGAAATTTGTTTTGTAACGATGGCGATAATGATATTTTGGAAGTTGCATCTACAGAATATGTTAGCAGTAGCCTCTGTGCAAGGCTGTCATTTTACTCCTGAAAAGGAACAGCATGACAGTAAAACTGTTAATTCATTATGCAAAGGAACCTCAGCAGATTCATTTGGTGGGGATAAAGCTATAACAATATCTACATCAATAAAGATAAATGGAAAGATGATAAGGAATAAGAAACATTGTTGTTACTTTTGCGACAAACTACTTAGCAACAACATGGCAAGACATTTTGAAAAAGTCCATAGCAAAGAAATCAATGTTGCAAACATTTTAGCAATGCCTAAAAGAAATTATAAAAGAAAAAAAGAAATTTGAAAATTTAATTAGAAATGGGGACTTTTATTATAACTACAACATCCTTACTGCCAAAGAAGGCGAGTTGATACTGGTCAGAAGACCAGACCGTAGAAAGTACCTCACATACAAAAACTTTGCACCATGTCCCAGTTGCTTGGGCTTTATGGGGAAAAATACATCTGGCACCATCTTAGACACAGCTGCACTGAAGGGAAAATAAGATCTGATAAAACTCGCAATAAAAGAGGCGCTTTAAATGAAAGTGCTGCATTATTATTCCAGCTTCACGATAACAGTTTATCTGATGATTTTAAAACCCATGTGATTTCTGGATTTAGACTTGATGACGTTGCTGAGGAATGCAAGGACGATTAACTAATTTTAATGTTTGGCGCTTTTTTGTTTGAGAAATATGGAACTACTCAACTGGAATTAATACGGCGAACTATGAGGCAGCTAGGTCGTTTAAAAATTGAGATAGCGAAAATTCAACAAATTCAAACACTATCAGATATATTAGTACCTGAAAATTTTGATTGCGATTGGCTTGCCCGGCACCTTGGCCACGATTTGAGAGTACACAGAGACTTTTACCGGATGCACGAAAGTGCAGTAGAAGTTACCAAAGTTATTCGACTACTTCTTGCCTTAGAATCTGGACAAGCAAACAAATTTGCCGGAAAACAATTAAATGACATAAATGTGGCAGGTAAAAAATTATACCGTTCATAAAACAATCAATTAGTTTATGTGTTTTCAGATTTACCAGATATTCGGGAAGACGATGATGATGAGGAATGTAACCAGGATGGCGAATGTCTCCAGGATGACGAATGTGACAAAGACAATGGAAAATCCAAAAATATTGACAACTTTAATGAAGATTTGTAGTTCGAAAATTCCTGCGACGATGGTAAGATATTAAATGGTAACAGAATGCATATTCTTATCCAAATAGTTTTCAGACTCTTCTTTGAAAGTTACGACTCGAGGAAATCTCTTGGTGAAAAAAATAAAAGGTAATTCTTTAGTTAAGATACCCTAAATTATTTTGTAATTTGTTTCAGTTAGATGTATTAAATTTCACTAGCAAACGACTTACAAAGTAAGTTCTTTTACTTATCAGAAATGCTTTATCAGGGAATTTCTTTACAACTGGTCAAGTATTTGTGATGAAATTTAATTTCTGGAGTTCTCTTGCGAAATCTCAGGATTGTTTTTGTTCATTTTGAACTAACAAATCTAAAATTAGGGCAGTTTACAAACACAAAAGTTTTAAATCTTTTCGCAAAATTTTATAATTCCCTAACATAGTACAATGTGATATCTACAAAATAGTATTCATGTCATTAATTGTTCTGCACATAAAGAAATTAAATAACATGAAAATTCGTTATAATGATGCACTTGCTGCATGGGACTTATATAACAATTGTAACCTTTCTTTGCATGATATACTAGACTTCTAAGTAAATTAATTAATTTTACTTTATATATAGAGTGGTTTTTGGTGATTGAGCTATAGAGGAAATATAGATTCTAGGCAGGAAAATAATGATAAGTATTTAGCCAAATATACATACCTTCATAGAATATTGCCTGCCTAAGTGATATAGGGTTTTCAATTTATTATTTATTTCATAATTTGGATAGTTTTATGTAAACTCTGCCAACTCTTGAGTGGAGGTTTTTGGTGGTGAGAAATTTGATTCTGGACTCAGTTTTCAGTTGCTAACAGAGGGCTCTAGTTACGCACTTTTGAATACAACATCTGATTAACTGATTATTTTTAAAGGAAAAAGGCGCGGGGTTCGAGATATTCGCACTTCAACAATTTAATGTAATTGAGCATTCTGACCACTGCCAACTTATTCCTTACTACCAACCCAAGTATTCTTTGACTTAGGAAACCAATAACGCCGACAAACAGCGTTCTTTCCTTGTCAATAAATTTATATAGCTATATAGATTTTTATTTAAAACTCCTATAGAGGATTGCATAAAAAGTTATGACGAACAATTATTATTTCAAAAATATGTAACCTAAAAGCTAAGCTTAGATTAGGATTTCTCACGGAAAAAAACACAGATGTTCCGACTTTTAACGTCATTTTCTCTAAAACTATCCAAACTATGAAACAAATAAGAAATTAAAAATTAATCCTTAACACACTGCATCTTAGACGAGCAATATTTTGTTGAGGCATATTTGGTTAAATCTAATTATATTCATGCCTAGAATCCATATTATTATGTACTATATGGCCCAATCATTACGGACCACATTGTATTGAGACTTATACACTAATAAATTATCAAGGGTACTGTTGGCCTCTGAAAACAAGTGCGTTAATTTTTTCTGTCAGATATTATTAAAGACAAATAAATATGATTAACTGAAATCAAGGACATTTAATAAATGTTGCTTTTTTTCCTTAAAAACAGTTTATTTTATTTTTTTCGCACATTTAACATTGTTAATGGAACATCTTATTCCATTTTAGCAAAGAGACGCAAAACTTCCAAAACAACACGTAAGCCATGGTCTAAAAATGAACTTTCATTTGTCATAAATCACTTCAGGGTACAGGTGAAACGCAGCATTTTGCAAGGGAAGAAAGACTGCGAAAAGTGTATCGCTGAATCTGGGACACTTTTAGAGGGGCACAAATGGACACACATTAAGTTTTGTGTGAAAAACTATTTAACCAGACTATCAACACAGATGTCCAAATAATTGTATGAAAGTTTTTTTATTATCTCCCAATTTGTCCTGGTTAGGTGAGACAGGGGCAGTTACTGACACTTTTCATTTTTAGGCTGTCACGTTTTAATTTTATAATGAAACGAATTTTGCATAAGGTGGTTGCATTCATTGAAGTCTTACCTATCCACCATTTTATAGGTGAACTATAAGTATTACATTGTTTTAGAGATGAATCATTATGTTTTCATGAAGATTACATTACAAGGCAGTTTCGGACAATGGAAATAATGTATTTGAATATATTCACAAATGTTTTAAAGCGTCATATAATTAGGTACACTTGGAGAACCCAAATCACCACAACACATCTTTTAAAAAGACCTAACGATCGTTTAGCTAACAAATGTTAGCATCATCAGAGGATAAAAAAACTCTTTAAAAAACCATTTGTTAGCGAAACGATCGTTAGGTCTTTTTTAAAAGACCTAGCGAAATGATCGTTAGGTCTTTTTTAAAAGATGTGTTGTGGTGATGGTTGGGTTCTCCAAGTGTACTTATGAGTGCTCATCACAGGTTCCAGTCTTCACATCGTCATATAATTGATAAAACAGCTACTGAACATTATAATAATGTAGTGAAAAATATGATGAACCCTTGTGTCCTTGAAGTTCCTTTTACACACAGCGGTTTTGGTAATTTCAGTAAAATGTCATCTCTCGAAATACTTAAAATATCTGGGATCACTGTGAAAATAACCCATTGTGCGGTATTGTCTTAATAAGCTTACTTCAATTTCACAGTATTCACATTCTGACCTAAGCACTTGCCCTACGTAACTTTTTTGGTTGAAAATTCGACAAGAATATGTTGTTCCTTTTCAATAATCGTATCTTCCGTTACTTGATGGTATCGCATCTCCCCGGTCCTTCTTCTATATCTGAACCTAAATCTATATCCGAGTCAGAAGAATAATACATGTTTTTAAAAAGGGTATCGTTATATTTCCTGGAGTGAAAGACTGATAGTAAGCATCAGAGGATGCTTTTGGAATTATGCTTATCTCAAAGTTGACCCGACATTAATCGTTACATAATGACTGAAACGAGTCTTTAGCCTCAAGACCCAAATACACCCACAACCAGCAGTTACATTATGTAGGTACAGTCGGGTGGAAATGAAGCAAGATGATGCCATTGTCCCTACGATATAGAATACTGGTCAAAAAAACATGGCTCTCATGATTGTCAACAATAAGAAGTATGAGATTTCCCTTTATACAATTCATGTGTTTCTGGATGTGTTTCAGAATATTTTTACAAATTTCACTAGTTATCCATCCAGACTCAGAGGCAAATGATAAAGAACCTGTAGGTGCTTCAAATAGATATTCTTCCTTCATTCGCTTTCTGTGGAAAATATATACTGATGGCAGTGACGTTCCTGTAGCGGTTACGATCCCCAGGAAATTTACTAAAACACCTTTTTTGGCACTGGTGACTTGTCCAACTTGTTTTTTTTGCCTGTTGTAGCAATAATTTTTGGAGCCTGAATAACTGTTTTAATTCCCATCTCATCAGCATTTAGTTTTCTGTCCAGTGTGAAACTATGTCTCTGTTGAATGGTTCTGTAGTTTCCAAAGAACATGTTTACATTGCTTTCATTAAAAGCCTAAGGCGAGCAATACTAGTGTTCTCAGGTTTTCTGAGAGACAGACTGGGGATCATCTCCAAAAATCCAGTCTTTACCGGCAAGCTGTTTGACATCCCATGACGCCGGGTATTTTTTATTTAATTTGTTTTTTGCAAAACCATAAACTGGTTTTCTCGTTGTCTTGTAAGTTTATTCAAAATGTGCGTCTGAACACTGAAGTAAATATACGCTTAGGTCACTTTATTCTTGGATTGAAAAAAACTGCCATAGTGCATGCTTCTTATGCTTAGGTTGTCGCTTATCGTCAGCTTTTGTACTAGAATGTATTACAGACTCTTCATTTTGTTTTTCGCGAAAAATGTTGCGCTGAGAAATCCCAACAAAAACGTTTTAAAGTGTTTACCTGATATAATACACACAAACAACTTCACATAATACCACCTTTTTTTTTTTAACCTTTTACTCGTCACTGATGTTGCATCGGCCATTACACAGGACAGTGAATGTGTGCATGCGCGAACGCAGAACTATGGGTGGCCACAGAATATGGTATATAAGGATGTCCGTAACTGCCCCGTGTCCGAAACTACCCTGGTCCCCCTTACTTAGATTTTTTTATTGTTACTTTCAGGAACATGATACTTTTTATGATTAATAAACATTTAAAGATATTTTATATTGCATATTTAATATTTTAAAACCAAACGACCTTGAAACCGATAATATACCCATAAGCCGTTTTATTACAAAAATAAGAGTTTATGCGTAACGACAAAAATTAATCATTTTTTATCCTGGGATGCTTGCTTCATCATGTTATTTCACAGTGCAAGATGCTAAGTGTGCACGCTTATAGTTTTTTTTTTTTTTTTTTTTGTTCCCTCAGGGCTCGTCCGCGGCCTTGCCGCCCCGATAGCACCGCACCGCTTATAGTTGCTTGTGATTAATATTCTTTAGGACTTGGATTTCGACTTAAAACTAATTTGCTTTTACGAAGATATTAAAAGATTGCCAGCAAAAACACTTTAATTTATTAATGTAGCAATGGCAAGTAAAATTAAGTCCACAGACAAAATAGTTATTCATACAACAAGCAACTAAAAGCCTTACTATTTGAAACTTATTTAAATCTCACTAGTGGAAAAGTAATTTTTATTTACGAGCGGTAGGTATTATTTACAAAATATTTATTAATTACACATTCAAACTGAAAAGAAAACATTTTGACGCGCAACAAGTGCAGTAAGGTAGCGAATTTTTTTAATCTTTCAAATTCTGAAGACACAAAATGGTTTTCCTACCAACAAAAACATAATTCAGAAAATATTTAGGTGGGTATGATAAAATTTGGTACACATGTTGCTCTTATTAAGAGTGTTACGTACCAAAATTAAAGTTTCTAGGTTAATAGAAAATTAAGATATGATTTTTATAAATGCGTTACCATTACACACTTGCTATGTGCGGAATTTTACAACTGGATATATATGATTTTCTGATTATCAACTTATGACTATAAAGAAGGAATGTTTTAAATAAAAAAATATAATAACGTTAAATCTCAAATTATATATTAACATAAAGGGTTTATTTCAAATGATTTTTTACAGACATTTTAGTCAAATTTAGAGATAGTTATTGGAAAAGCAATTTAAAACCTTGTAAGATACACCTCTTCCAATATTTGTTCTTGACAACTCTCACAACTTTCAGAATTTTTGTTTATAAATCACCAGATTTAACCTTCCAATTGGCCACTAAGGTGTTCAGAAGAAATACCAATAAAATTTCAATTAAATTTTTAACCTCTTCACGCCAAAGAAGAAGAAATTTATTCATTATACTCATCACCGTCTATTTGCTTATAGGAGGGCTCTGGGGATTTACATTGTTAACAAGATGACTTGCTTCTTCATAGGAACGCTTTCGGTCACCATATCTGACTATCATCAGTATCTAGGTGCGTTTTTTTAAATAAGTTTGCCATTACTAGTTGTAATTCAATTCTATAAACTGTACCTAGTCTAAATGTGTATCAGTTACAAATACAACTGAGTTGATCAACTCGGACATTTTCTACTAAAGCAACACTATGTGTTTGACATTTCACGAATACCCACTACTGTTTTTTTGTTTTGAATAATCAGCTACCAAGTCTGAACAAATAATAATGCAAATTGAAATAAAATTAAAACCTGCAATTTTATAGGGTATTTTCTTGGTAATATCATACGCCATTAGTATGTTTGAAAAGAAGAAGAAATAAGCTTTCTTTTGATATGTCACTCGATCTATGTTGACATTTAAAAAAATTCAAGATGGCCGCAGCACACTAAACACTGATGTCATATAGATATGATGTGTCCTCCAAAAAATGCAAAGCCCGCGCCAACTTATCACCCTAAAATTTCATGATACCTTCATGTGTTTCGAAGAAAACACGGCGTTGCCGGACTTTGTTCGTAAAACGAAAAATTCACTAATGAGGATATCTGTGTGTGTATATATATATATATATATATATATATATATATATATATATATATATATATATATATATATATATATATATATATATATATATATATATATATATATATATATATATATATATATATATATATATATATATATATATATATATATATATATATATATATATATATATATATATATATATATATATATATATATATATATATATATATATATATATATATATGTATATATATATATATATATATATATATATATATATATATATATATATATATATATATATATATATATATATATATATCTCACATTGATAGTGATGGGTCGTTATTTAACTGTCAGCTATTTTTAAACGGTTACCGAGCCGTAACGGTAACCACCAGTTATGGATTTTTAAAATAGCAGCTTAAAAATTAACGCTTTTTACACTAAACTAGATTTCGGAGTCGTGTCTGTTTCAGTTCTACTGCAACTAGTTCGGCTTCGATGAATAAACATCGGTTTTCATCGGCAACTGTTTATTTAACTATTTAACGGGATGAATAGCCTTGAGATTGGGAATGCTAAACACGTTATTTATACTGTGTGCTCGCTCTCGCTAACAGCTTGAGGAACGTAGGATTTTTGGTACAATAAAACGGTTTTATTTTAATTTTAACTTTAACCGGTTATTGATGGGGATACGGCATACGGACACTACTACACAGAGTTATTCTGTTAAACTGAGAAGCTGTTATTTTTGAAACAGTTGAGTTTCCCACTAGTATGTAAAGCCAAATATTTAATAATAAAAAATGTTGGGTGAAAAGATGAATTTCTGTAAAAACGTGTTATTACATTCACTATAGACAACGCAAAATAGGGTTATTTCACGTGAAATTAAAGTACTTATTTATTTAAATTTATATACATTACCTAAGAAAACAGTTAACACGTCATTTTCGTTTGTCTGATAATAGTTATCAAATTGATTAAAAAAATATAATGATACAACATTTTTTAATATCTATATACATTTCAATATAAAAAATTAAATGAATATATATATATATATATATATATATATATATATATATATATATATATATATATATATATATATATATATATATATATATATATATATATATATACACACAGGGTGATTCTTTGGCGAAAAATAAGGGGTGTCTTTTTATTAAGTTTTTCTTGAAACCCCTTCTCCTCCAAGTTACAGCCATTTGAAATTTTTGAAACTAATTTTAAAACAACGAATATTAAAATAAGTAAATAAACAGTTAATACTATATATCTTCCAATTTTTTTTTAAACTCAAACTCAATTTTTTATACTATTTCTTTACCGAAATTTTATTAGCTGCGTTATGTTATGGAGTTCTTAGAATCACTTCCTGTGTAGCAATAAAAGTTCTAACGTCTAACGTCCCAAGACGTGATAAATAATGATATTTATTGATTTTTGCTGTGGCATTGACATTTACATAAAGACCCTGATAAAATAAATTTGTGAGAAATGACTAGTTTATAATTCCTAAAACATCTAAGTAAATTCTTATAGAAGACTCCTTTCTGATTTCTAAAAGTTTCACTTCAGAGTGGCAAAAGATTTACGACACGCTTATTATAATTTCTTAACCCTTTGTTTCCTTTTCATATCGACAAAATTTGAGATTTATACACTACGTGAAATAACGGGGTAGAAATACAATGCATTTATACTAGTGTGCTCACTCTCGCTCACAGCTTTGGGAATGTAGGATACTATCGATCGACTATCCAGTTTAAAATAACTGAAGCCGTTATTTTCAACGGTTATTATTAAATAACGTTAACGGCTTCAACTGTTAACAGAAAATAACTGTTTTTTCCCATCACTACACATTGATAACTAGAAAAAATACTAGGCCGATTTTGATGAAATTTAGTGGGTACCTCCCTTTTGTAAGTGACTTGTAAGTCCGTTACCCAAGAAAATTGGACTAGTCTTTTAGGGAAAATTTTGCTTTTCTTTCGGATTTTTTTTTTATCTTTGAAAATAACAAAGCTACGACAACCAAATTTGGCTTGCACGTTTCTATTGTCAAACTTACCCTACATGCCGAAATTTAGACCTCTATGTTAAAAGAACAAAGAGTTATAGGCATTTAAAGAAAAAAAATTTGGGTGCCACTGGTGATCACAGGAAAGCACAAGAATAAATTTTTTGTGGGTTACAAAACCAATTGAATATTACATAAAACGGTTAAGTTTTCTTGACATAAAAAGGTCAAAAAATAGCAGAAAAAGTATTTTGAAAATTTAAAAAAAATTCTGAAAACGTCAAATCCGCGATTTGAAACGTCAAAATTTGCAATTTTCAGACAAATAATCTAAAGATTGTGTAGAAAAAATGTCTAAACAAGTGTGTTTTACAAAGCCTTAAGTTTCAGCTTCAAGCATCATTGTCCTTCATTTTACGAAAATATTTTCGAAAAATCCATTTCAAATAGACCCTCTTTCTGATACTTTGGCAGTAGTTTCAGCTATAGAGTTTGTGGTATAATAGTCTATATTTTAGCAATTTTTTGCAGAAAAAATTCGTTATTGAGAAGACAGCGACTTGTGAATTTTGAAAAAATTTCTTCAAATGATAGCGAACTAGAACCCCTAAAACCCATTTACGGGGTAAGTTTCAGTTTTTGCCTGTTTACACATATACAGGGTGGTACATTTCTACGGTAAAACTTAATATTTTTGTTTATATAGGTACAAGATGCGAGCAAAAATTGTAACGAGGTCTGACTTGCGGGGTGAATTATACGGTAAAACGGATCAATGGATTTACAGGAACGGTCCCGGGCGCCAGATTTTTAGAGGGTTTACTCCCTACGAGGGTGTCTGCGACCTCGTCACAAGACTCCGACCACTGACGTGACCGGAGTGCCTGGATAGCTCCGTGAAGAGGGTCCGGTAGCCTGTGATGTAGCAGGCCGCATAGATACCTCCGGGGTTGCGGGCTTTAATCGCTCCCCCGGTATTTCCCTGACCTTCCGAAAGTTTGTAAGGGTGTAGCAGATTTATTTAAAGTTAGGAAATAGACTGAATGTAGTTTCCACACTATTTATTACATTATAAGACGTTACAGCACGCTGGTATGCTCACAATATGAAATGTACTTATCACACTAATTTACTCTAAGACAAGTTACGTTACTGGTGACGGGCCAACGAAGTTACTTATTCCCCCCGGACAAAAAATGCGTGAGTCCTGCGGACGGAAACTCCGAATGCGGTGGTTTACGACCCGTGGATGCAGCCGTTAAGTGGGTCAAGGGGAGACACGCTCCTCAAACAGCTAAAATGGCATCTATCCGACGGAATCGGTACCACGAGATCCAACGCCTTGACGTCAGGGCGTCGATAAGGAACGGGAGGGTTACAGGGGAACACCCTGTAAAAGGATATTGTCGTATACCAACTCGACCTTGGCCTGCTTGTGTACTACAGCGTCCAGACCAGAGTCGACTTGGAACGGTCGTAGGTAACACCCTTGGAAGGTCTGTGTTAGCTACAGCATCACCTTCCAGAAGTATTACGACACGCCAACAATAATGGGATAGGGCTAAGAAGAGGAACTACACTGGATCTCGTGATCTCGACGTCGACGGGTAGGCGCGTGGGAACTGAGGAAAATATCCGAAAATTCGCTACAATTATATTAAATAAGGCAAACCTAAAATATTCTTACCTAGACAGCGTTCAGTAGGGTTATTACGCTACGGAATTGCCTCTCACAACCACGGGGCGGGGGGTACGGTGTCCTAACGTTTTACTACAATTTCTATGAACTGACTCTATTTATTGAATATAACTTTTGGCTATATATTTTCCTACGCACTACGGCAAACGGTGAACTATCTACTTCAGTAGTTAAATTCTCTCTCTGCCGTCCCCAGCTGAAACATCTTAATCGGTGGAAGATACCTTATCCTTATCTCTGCAGATATGTTTTTACTCCACCGCGATAATTCGAAAAATGCGTACTTTTAAGAAAAGTTAATGGTAAAGATAATAATTTTTACTGCGCGGAATTTTTACTAGTATGAATTATATTATATTTATTTTCGAACAGCCGTTTCCAGTACATACAGCTGTTCTGAAAATATAGACTTCGTCACACGCCCCCCCTTCGTACAGAAAAATATTTGCATACAAATATTTTATCCTTACCGACTTGTTGGCCGTCACCTACCTACAACTAACAATAATGACAACAAAACACTGAAATACTCACATACAAAAATTTACCTTTTTTTTTTTGTTCCCTCAGGGCTCGTCCGCGGCCTTGCCGCCCCGATAGCACCGCAACCCTTGGTTGATTGTGCATACCCCTAGTCTTACTCCACCCATTCCAAAATCACTGTGCCTTGAACTAGTCTGCACAGCGATTGGTAGGGTGAAGTTTTATATTGCTCTGTCTCCGGTCTAGAGTGACCGTAGATCAGTTGTCTTTTCCGGTCCAGAGCTATACACTCGCACAAGATGTGCTGGGCTGATTCCTCCCCCTCGCCGCAGAGTCTGCTTGCGAGGTCCCCTTCGAACCGCCCCATTTTATGTAGGTGTTTCTTGACGGCCATGTGTCCCGTCAAGAGACCTGTTGTGTTTCTGAGCTGTCCTCTGCTAAGGTTTAGCAGCTCCACAGCTCTCTTTAAACTGGGTCCGTCAATTATTGACTTCCCATGTCTGAGCCCTGGACAGTCCGCCCAGTACACCTTGTGTTGGTTTCTGACCCAGGACTTAATGGCTCCCCTGGCAGTGCTCTTTGACACGCCCAGAGCCGGTTCTGGTCCCATAAATGGTTCTGCTGACCCTCTCTTCGCGAGACTGTCAGCTTCTTCATTGCCTTTGACCCCCGAGTGACCCGGCACCCAGATGAGGGTCACCTCATTCTGCCCATCCAGGTCGCTCGTCTCGTCTCGGCACTCACTCACCAGCCAGGAATTTACACGTGGGCTACTTAGTGCCTTAAGGGCTGCCTGGCTGTCTGTGGCTATGAGGATCCGCTTGTTGGTGTAGCCTCTCCTCTTGTTCTCCCGCACACAGTGCAGGATGGCGTACATCTCGGCCTGAAACACCGTTGCATGGGCTCCGAGGGAAATACTGTGACTTACCCTCGGTCCTTCCGAGTAAACACCTGCCCCCGTCCCACGCTCCCCGCCAGATCCGTCCGTGAACCAGACGAGCGCGTCCCGTGGTATGCCCGGCGTCTCCTCCCGCCATGCCCCGCGATCAGGGATTTCCACTGTGTAGTTGTTTTCACTGCACATTCGCGGGCTCGCGAAGTCTGACCTCATTTCAAGCATGGGTTCCTTCACGATCTCCTGAATTTTGCAGTGGCCCCTGAAGCCTGGGTTGATCTTCAGTCTACCATTGCAGGCTAGTCTGTATAGTCCTAGCCTGGCCTCTCCCATAATAACTAAGTGTAGGGGGGGTAGATCCAGCAACACCTCCATGGCGGCTGTTGGGGTTGAAGACATGGCCCCTGTAATGCCTAGGCAAGCCATCCTTTGCATCTTGCCTAGTTTTTGTTTGGCACTGGATTGTGTCACCTTAGGCCACCAGACCAGTGCCGCATATGTTAACGATGGTCTGACCACCCTTGTGTACAGCCAGTGGGCCATACTAGGTCTTAGTCCCCACGTTTTTCCATATAGCCGCCTAGTGACGGCTAAGGTCATGACTGCCTTACGCAGTATTTTTCCAATGTGACCATTCCAGGTTAGCTTAGAGTCCAATACGACCCCAAGATATTTTACCTCCCTGGCCATTGGAACGCTCCTACCGTATAGAGTGAGAGTTCTGTGGCTTTCACACTTCCTCCTCCTCGTAAACGGCACGACGGTTGCTTTCTCGGGGCTCACCCCGAGCCCTTGATCAACCGTCCACCCTTCCACCACTTTCAGTGCAGTCTGCATACGCTCCCACACTGCCTGTGTGACCTTTCCTCGGACTATGATGACAATGTCGTCCGCATAGCCCTGTACCTCATACCCCCCTCCCGAGAGCCTCCCCAGCAGGCCGTCCACGACTAGACACCACAGCAAGGGAGACAGAACGCTCCCCTGCGGACACCCCGCCGCGACCCCCGCCAGCAGAGTCCCTCCCGCGAGTGAGGTGAACACCGCCCTGTCCCTGAGCATGGAACCGATCCACCTGCAGCAGGTCTCCTCTATTCCACGCTCCCGGGCAGCTGCCAGAACCGATCCGAACGAGGTGTTGCTAAAGGCCCCCTCTATGTCTAGGAAGGCCCCCAGCGCCACCTCCTTGTTCTCCAGCGTATTCTCCAGTTTCAGCACCAGTTGGTGCAGTGCTGTTTCTGTTGAGAATCCTGCTCTGTATGCATATTGTCCGCAGTGTAGAGGATATTCTTCCAGTACACCGCCCCTAATGTGCCGGTTGAGCAGTTTTTCCACTGTTTTCAGCAAGAAGGACATGAGACTTATTGGCCTCAGGGACTTTGCCTGGTCTGTTGGACGCCCAGGTTTAGGAATAAATACAACCCTCCATGCCCTCGGAATGTACCCCAGAGCCAGGCTGGCCCTCATAATGAGGGTAAGCACCGGCGCCAGTATATCTATCCCCTGTTGGAGCATGATGGGCATTATTCCATCAAATCCCGGCGATTTGTATGGCTTAAAGCTGTTAATGGCCCATCTGATTTTGCTCCAGGTAACCACCTCTTTAGCGACTGTCCAGTCTACTCTAGATGCCCGCCTATAAGGCGCCTCTATTTCTGAGTGTTCCCAGTCCGGAGGTGATTGGTTTATTACGTTACAGCCGGGGAAGTGCGTCTGGAGTAAAATTTCCATAGTTTCCTCCCCCGAGCTTGTAAAGCCTCCCGTGGGTGTTCTAAGGGAGCCTATGTTAGTCTGAGGGCCCTTAGACAGGATCTTGTGTAGTCTAGCACTCTCGGACGTGTTTTCCACTTCTTCGCAGTGCCTCCTACACGACTCCTTCTTGGCGTCCCTCAGTCTTTTGTTATAGGTCGATAGGGCCTGTCTATATTCATCCCATGCTCCCGACCTTTTGGCCGCGTTAAACAGCTTACGAACCTGCGTCCTCCTTTGCCTGAGGTCCTCGTTCCACCATGGGACGTTCCTGGTGGACACCCTCATTTTCAGGGGGCAGTTGGCGTTATAGGCCGAGGTAATTGCGTCTCGCAATTGGACTGCTGCAATCTCGAGGTCTATTGAATCCCTTATGGCACTCTCAACCCCCCGCAGTTCCACAGCTAGGTCTGCCCTGTAGGCTTCCCAGTCCGCCTTGCGGGGGTCCCGGTACCATACCGTTTCTCTTTCGACTTTGGCGATTTCAAACCGGATGTATCTGTGGTCTGAGCTACTCACTTCCCCAGACACAGCCCAGCTTTTAACAAAGTCACCCAGAAACTGGGTGGAAACTGTTAGGTCTAAAACTTCCTCACGCCGTGTTGTGACGAATGTCGGTTTATTACCTCTATTCAATATGTCTAAATTAAATTTCATAAAGAATTGTAAAAGTGCCTCACCCCTAGAGTTTGTGTCCGAGCTACCCCACAACTCATGGTGCGCATTCGCATCCATGCCGATGATGGTCTGCCATCCACCTGCTCTGCTACCCACCATCAGCTGCTCCAATTCGTTGGGTGGAGGAGGGTCCGTGCTGTCCCCTGGCAGATAGGCTGACGCGACAGTAATGTCCCTCAGCCCATCCGCTCCTCCACATCGGATTTTGATCGTTGCCAGGTCCCTGGAACAGAAATTCATTAGAGGGAGAAACTCTATCTCTTCCCTGACAAAAATGCAGGCCCTCGGATTCTCGCTGGACCTGCTGTAGATGAGCTTTCCAGTAGCTCCGCCGAGTCCCTTGATCTCTCCTTTGTAGGAGTACGGTTCCTGGATGAGGGCCACATCCGTGTTCCTCAGAGCCATTAGTAGTCCGGCCGTGGCTGCCCTACTGTGTTGGAGGTTGACCTGAAGGAACCTAAGTCCCATTAACCCTTAGTTGCTTCCCCAGTGGGCGGAAGCTAACCCTTCCCATGCCCCAGAATGCCTTGAAGGAGGTTCCTTCAAGGGCTCTGTAAGATGTTGGGTCGATCGAGAAGGCGAGCGTCTGTCCTTTCTCCTCTGCCTTCCTGCTTAGAACCGACCAGTGTTGCGTCCCCAGTTCAGGGTTCTGGATCTTAAGTCTGCTGATCACCGTCTCCTGCGGGACGGTGTCAGGGATCCGTACGAGGACTTTGCGTCTCTTTGGGAGTTCCTTGGGCTCGACGGCTGTCAAGTCCGCCCCCTCCCAAATCTGACCGAGGCCCCCGATCGTTTTCCGCAGCCAGTCCCGCGACTGCGGGCCGGCACAGGTAGTCCAGAGGATGCCCCCCGTCAGGCGCGTCCGGTAGAACTGAGGCGGGCTCTCCCCTTCCTGAAGAGAGTCCACTGCAGCTACCACCGCAGCCTGGATCAGGTCCGCCTTCCCCTGGTCTAGCGTGACCTCAGGATAGCGTCTGTCAATCACCGCCATCCCGAGGCCCTCCGCAGCCTCCTTGTAAGAGCCAGTCTGCGCCGGTGTTCCGGCCTTGGTTCCTTTGGGAGGTCTGTCTGTAGTAGGCGTGCTAGAGCCAGAGCGCGGCGTCTTCCGACTCGCACTCTCCTCTTGCGCCTTTACAGGCACCCTGGCCCTTTTGGAACGCCTGTCTGTAGTGGGCGTGCTAGAGTTCGAGCGCGTCCTCTTCTGACCCGCACTCCCCTCTTGCGCCTTTACAGGTTTCTCGACCGTCCAGGTCCCGGCCGCCATTTTTTGCGCCCTCCGGAGCTTCTTTCTTTGCGCCCCGGAAAGACGCTTGGACTGCCGGGGCAGTCCCTCTACTCTCACAGTAGAGTCCTCACTGGTGGAGGGGCCCCCGGAGTCCGCGGAGCTCGCCGCCCTCCGGTGGGACCCAGCCTCCAGCTTGGGTGTCGGGGACAGGTCTCTGGCCGAAGCTACCCCCTGATCCCCCGTATCTACGCCGGTCGTGGGACCTCCAGAGTCCGCTGCCGCCCCCTGGCTCGTCTCCGTTTCCGGGATAGACTCAAGGCACAAGTCTGTAGCCGGAACCACTCCTCGAGCCTCATTGGTTTTGGTTTTGTATGTGTTTATTATCTTCATGTTGCTCCCACGAGAATGGGGGAAATACTGTCCACACCATCAGAACCCCCTGTGTGGTGCAAGGCGGGTTACTCTGGAGGGTTGCCTGGTACTCCAGAGGTTCCGTTCACGACACCATCGCCCTGGTGCCATCCATCCATAGGCACGGGTCACGTGACACCGTAGATTGGGGGAGTTTAGTTCGACCTCCTTGTCTAGATCCGTCATGTTTAGTTATTAGCAGGGTCACCTCGTGCAGGATGCGGATTTTTACCGCGCATGACGGTCTTGGGGAAAGCTTCATCGGGAGTTTATGTTGTTATTTCCACTTCCTCAGCTTGCCCCCTGGAGTCCTTTGGCCCGCGACTCCTTAACCCCAAAATTTACCTTACTAACTAAGTCTATTATAAATTTAATACTAATTATGGTGTAATAGTCTATGTTGGGGTTGGTCACTTACGACGGCGTTTACTGGCAGTTGTGTCCCAAGGTCTGGAATGACGCGGTGCCTTCCTTGTAGTCGGCGCCTCTTGGTATGTGCCGGGTAGTGTCCTGGAGACCTGGGCTGGGGTTCACCTGCACTACGTAGTTGACGGACGGGGTTCCTCCTCATGTCGACCGGGAACAGCGGAGACGGTGGGTGGTACGGTTTGAGGTCTTTGATGTGGATATTGTGATACCTCTTACCCGCTTCGTTTTTCAGATCGTAGACCACCCGCGACACGACTTTGCTCACGGTGTACGGTCCCGTATATTTCGGGGCCAATTTTGACGCAAAGCCCCGGGGTGCCGAAGACAGTGGACGATCTACCCGTAAGACAGCGATATCATGGTCTTTAGCGTGCGGTTGCTTCTCTCCACGGGGTTCGCTTGGGGTGTATACGGGGGTGTTAAACGGTGTTTGATGCCCATTTCTTTGAGCAACCCTTTAAATATGCGACCGGTGAATTGGGGGCCATTGTCGCTAATAACTATTCGTGGGGTCCCGAAGCGCATCATAACCTGTTCGAAGAGCACGTCGGCAACGGCTTTAGCCGACGATTTTCGCAACGGTTTTGCTTCTACCCACTTAGTGAACCTATCGTGCATGACGACCAGGTAGCAGTTACCCTTCTTGGATCGGGGTAGTGGTCCTACCAGATCTATACTCACGACCTCCCATGGCCCCTTGCTGACAAACGGCTGCATTTTCCCAGGAAGTTGTTGTTGCGACACCTTGTACCTTTGGCAAGGATCACACTGCCGGACATAACGCGCGATGTCTCGGAACATGCCTGGCCAGTATTAGTTGTGGGTTATGCGCGCTATGGTCTTGGCGACTCCTAAATGCCCCGCGGTGGGTGCATCATGGTTTTGTTCCAGTACCCTTGACCTGAAGTTTTTCGGGACGCATATTTTCCACGGGTTGTATACTTCAGGTTCGGCGAACTCGTTGGAGTCCCAGAAGTGCCTATAGAGCTTCCCCCCTTCCACCCGGTAGTCCGGAAACGCGTCGGGATTCTTCTGCACCTCGGTGATTTTGTTTATGAACCACGTGCATTGGGTGTCTTCTCGGCTGAAGCAAGCATGCTCCTCCGGCGTATCCGTAGCCGGTAACGCGTTTCGCGATAACGCGTCGGCCACCCGGTTCATGGCGCCTTTCCTGTATTTTATGGCGAAATCGTATTGTTGGAGGAACACACTCCAGCGTGCCAACCTTCCTGAAGGGCTACGGATTGACTGTAGCCACCGGAGGGACATATGGTCGGTTATTACGGTGAAGCTATAGCCTTCCAGATACGGCCGCATCTTTTCTATGCCCCACACTATGGCCAGACATTCTTTTTCTGTTACGGAGTAATTCTTTTCCGGGCCGGTCAGAGTAAGGCTGGCATACGCTATTACTCGTTCCCCCTCTTCCAGGTTTTGCGTCAGCGCTACGCCCAGTCCGTCGTTGGAAGCGTCGGTTTGCAACGTGAAGCGCTTCGTAAAGTCTGGGCACGCTAACACTGGGGCCTCGGTGAGTCCGGTCTTTAGGTCGTCGAACGCCTGTTGTTCGTGTACGGTCCAACTCCATTTCTCCTTCTTCTTTAGGAGCCTGGTCAGTGGGGCTGCTACTTGCGAAAAGTCCTTCAGGAACCTTCGGTACCACGAGCAGACTCCCAAAAACCTACGTAGGCTACGGACGTTGTTCGGCGGGGGCATAGCGCGGATCGCCGCCACCTTATCTGGATCGGTGTGTATTCCCTCCTCGTTCACCACGTGTCCTAAGTATGTGAGGGAACGGCGGCAAAAGTGGAACTTGTCTGGGTTTAGCTGTAGGTTAGCGTTACGGAGTCGGCGGACTACTTCCCGGAGGTTGTTCAGGTGCTGTTCGAAGGTCTCTCCCAACACAATTACGTCGTCCAAATAGGCGAACGCGATGTCGTCCATGTCAGGAGTTATGATCTTATCTAGTAGGCGTTGGAACGTCGCGCTGGCCGAGTGGAGACTGAAGCACATTACCCTGAACTGGAATAAGCCTCTTCCGGGGACGGTGAACGCCGTGATCGGTCGACTTTCCGGCCTCAACGGTATCTGCCAGTATCCCTGACGCAGGTCTAGGGTGGTGATATACTTATCTCGCCTCAGTTTGTCTAATATGGCCGAGATGTACGGGAGGGGATACGCATCCTTAACCGATACCTCATTAACTTTGCGGAAGTCTATGCAGAAGCGTGGGGTACCATCTTTCTTTTTGACAATTACGATTGGCGAGCTCCAGGGGCTAGACGACGGCTCTATGATGCCTTCCGCTAACATTCTATCCACGTCTTCATTAATTATTTCCTGCATTTTCGGGTTACGGGGTCTATACCTTTGCTTGATAGGCGTGGTCTTAGCAAGCCGTACACAGTGTTGTGCCAGGTGTGTAGGGCCTTTGATATCTGCAAAAGCTGGTAGCTCGTCAGCTAGGAATCGCTGCAGCTTCTGCTGTTCGACGGCAGATAGGTGTGGCAAGGAAGGGCCTTCTGTTGATACTTGTTCCCCAGTCGTAAGCTCTGTGCAATCTGCGACGGTGGGCGGTATCAATTCTCCATTTAGTCGGCACTGAGCGTACGGAGGTCTATCTCAAACCCGTGTTCCTTTAGGACGTCCATTCCGTGGAGAATATCGACTGGCAATGTGGGTAAATATAGCATACAGTGCCTGATAGTCTGCGAGCCAATCCTCATGACCAGGTCGTAAGCCTGTCTGATGTTGATGGCATTGCCGTTGGCGACCCGGGTGGCCACGTCCCCTATGGGGATCACGGGGATGCCTTTCGAGTGGCAATACTCAGCCACTTTGCCACCCACGAATGAGCGCGTGGCCCGGGTGTCCACCGGCGCCTCGAAGGTCTCTTCGGCGATGCTTATCGCCATAAACGGTCGGTTGTCTGTTACGACGCTTGTTTCCTAGGGTTCGTGTAACGGAAACTGCGGGGTCCTCGGTCCGGCGCAGTCCCTTAATAGTTTCCCTGATTGGGTAAGCAAGAACACTCCCTTGACAGGGTGTCGGGACGCCCGCAACGCGAGCAAAACAACCTGGCTGACGGCGCTTGACACTGGCCTCTCATGTGCCCAGGTTGGCCGCATCGCCAGAAAGTAGGAGCAAATCTCACTGCTCTATGGGTGTTGTTTCCGGCTTGTACCTCATTTGGGTTAGCTCTCCTGGAGGCTGGTATAAACGTGCGGCGTCGAATATCGGGTGCTGGCGGTGTTGCCCTGGCGGTGGAACTCGGTGGGGGTGAGTAGTACGGAGCATGGTTTGACTGTGGCCTCGTCGATAACCCGGCCCAACGCTGGTTACCACGGGTTTCTTGGACGAGGGATTCGACGGACTTAACCTTCTCTATGAATGTCCGGAATGTCACAATTCCACAGCATTTGGCGGTATTGAGGCAGAAGATTTCTTCTAAGCAATGTTAGCTCCTTTTCCGGGGACATATTCCCATGTCTCCTGATAAGCGTTTGGAGGTAGGTGGCATACCTTATGACCGGCTCATCCAGTAGCTGGAGCCTCCGGCTTATTTCCGTTTCTATGTCCACCAAGTAGTTAACTGGGAAGTAGAACTGACGGAAATCAGTCAGGAAATCCTGCTGACGCCTGAATATATGCGTATTTCCTCCAAGCGTTCTAGGAAAGCAGCTGGGTCGGAATTTCCGTCAAACTGTACGTTCCAGTTTGGGACATTTCCGGCTTCGCCTGTATATGTCCGGTTAGGAGTATACCCTCTACCCGGTGCTGTTTCTGGGTCACCCTCTGGGCCCGGCCCGCTATCTTTGCCGTGCGGTGTCGTATCTGATGCCTTCCCGTAGAAACTGAGACAGTCTGATGCGTTGTTCTTCTACGGTGCCACCGGTCGTCAGGCCAAATTTGGCCAATTCAATTTCTAATTCTGGCTTTCTTAGTTTATATATCCACGATACACGGGCGGCGGACGGAACGGGATCATTTTCCGTTTCGGAGACGGTAGCTTCGGTGTTTTCTTGCGGAGTGGACATAACGGTGACGGTTTTTGTTTAATAATTAGCAATGGAACGATATCGGAACGGGGCGGTATTGGAACGGGACGGTATTAACACGGAACGGAGGTCTGACTTGCGGGGTGAATTATACGGTAAAACGGATCAATGGATTTACAGGAACGGTCCCGGGCGCCAGATTTTAGACGGTTTACTCCCTACGAGGGTGTCTGCGACCTCGTCACAAGACTCCGACCACTGACGTTACCGGAGTGCCTGGATAGCTCCGTGGAGAGGGTCCGGTAGCCTGTGATGTAGCAGGCCGCATAGATACCTCCGGGGTTGCGGGCTTTAATCGCTCCCCCGGTATTTGCCTGACCTTCCGAAAGTTTGTAAAGGTGAAGCAGATTTATTTAAAGTTAGGAAATAGACTAATGTAGTTTCCACACTATTTAACGGTCGTAGGTAACACCCTTGGAAGGTCTGTGTTAGCTACAGCATCATCTTCCAGAAGTATTACGACACGCCAACAATAATGGGATAGGGCTAAGAAGAGGAACTACACTGGATCTCGTGATCTCGACGTCGACGGGTAGGCGCATGGGACTGAGGAAAATATCCGAAAATTCGCTACAATTATATTAAATAAGGCAAACCTAAAATATTCTTACCTAGACGGCGTTCAGTAGGGTTATTACGCTACGGAGTTGCCTCTCACAACCACGGGGCGGGGGGTACGGTGTCCTAACGTTTTACTACAATTTCTATGAACTGACTCTATTTATTGAATATAACTTCTGGCTATATATTTTCCTACGCACTACGGCAAACGGTGAACCATCTACTTCAGTAGTTAAATTCTCTCTCTGCCGTCCCCGGCTGAAACATCTTAATCGGTGGAAGATACCTTATCCTTATCTCTGCAGATATGTTTTTACTCCACCGCGATAATTCGAAAAATGCGTACTTTTAAGAAATGTTAATGATAAAGATAATAATTTTTACTGCGCGGAATTTTTACTAGTAAGAATTATATTATATTTATTTTCGAACAGCCGTTTCCAGTACATACAGCTGTTCTGAAAATATAGACTTCGTCACAAAATTGTATGTGTTAATTATAGAGTTTTTTGAGCTGCATCTTATAAAATTATTTTGATAATCGCAGGGTGGCCCATAAGTCGTTGGTGATACACAGTTTCTTCTTTTAATAGAACACTCCTTTCAGTTTCAGTTTTTGTCTGTTTACACATATACAAGGTGACACATTTCTACGCTAAAACTCAATATTTTCGTTTATATACAAGATACGAGCAAAAGTTGTACGTTAATTGAAGGGTGTTTTGAGCTGCCACAGGATGGCCCATTAGTCGTTGGTGATACAGTTTCTTGTTATAATAGAACACCCCTTATGTTATTGCATTTTTTGCATTTTCCATTTAATTATAATGCATGTTTGTAAGGAAAATAAATTGATATCGGTCATCGTTTTTCTAGTTATTTCAATTGTTTTGCAACTTTTCACGTTTCTGTAACATTGCACAAACACATATCACAAATTGTGAAACGGTGTTTTTACCAATAGATAGATAGTGAAGCCCCATGGAAATGACACATTAAGAGAGCTTTTTGTTTGTATTACTAGTGGAAAAAAGCTGCCCCGTACACAGGCACTCTCAAATGGTGGTTGAATTTGAAAAGTTTTCGCAGAAATGTTTTTACTGTTTCCATAGAAATCATTTTTTGTAACATTTTTAGGAAATCTTGGTAGTTAATACTAAATGTTTAGTAAGTTATTGTAAATAAAGCTGTCGAAATGTGAAAAATATAATTTGGTGTAGCAAGCACTGAAGGCAACTTCAGCAAAAAAAACTCTGGACGCAGCAAGTGCGTTATGGTAGTGAATTTTCATAAAAATGTTTTTAATAGCAAATATGTGTTTTTTTTTCACAAAGCAGGGATCAAATTTGATTACCAGTATAACTATATAGTAAAAACAATGTGCCATGTTTCATCAAAATAACTTTATTGTGTGAAAATGTACAAAAATTTCCAAAAGTAAACTTAAAGTGTTCCCGAAAAAACACATTTCTTGGTCAACCTTATAGGTTAATAGCAAATTGATGTGTTCAAATATGAAACATTTGATCGAAATTCGCTACCATAACGCACTTGCTGCCTCCAGAATTTATTTTCTTACAAACATGCATTATATTTCGATGAAAAATGCAAAACCATAAGGCGTTTTCAACTAAAAAAAAAATTATTTGTATCACCAACGACTTATGGGCCAGCCTGTGATTGTAGAAATAATTTTTTAAGATGTAGCTCAACACACCCTATAATTAATGTATACAATATTTTTTTCATATCTTATATAATAACGGATATATTAAGCTTTAATGATTTTTTACGAAAATTTGACAAAAATTATATGCCATTAAACGATAAACTCTATAGCTAAGGCTACTGCTAAGCATCAGAGAAAGGGTCTATTTTAAATTAATTCTCTGGGAATATTTTAGTAAAATGAAGGACAATGACGGTTGAAACTAAGACTTCAGGGTTTGTAAAACATTCTTCTTGAGACATTTTCTTTCCCTAGCCCGTATAAGATTCAAGTGCTTTGCCTAAATGTTGCGAATTTTGACATTTTAAATTGTCACTTTGACGTTTTGAGGAAAACCCCAATTTATTTTCTTTAAATGCCCATTACTTTTTGTCTTTTGACCTACATAGCTAAATTTTGGTAGGTAGCTCACCTATAACGATATAAACCAGCGTACCAAATTTGGTTGCCCTTACTTTGTTAATTCCGGAGATATAATTTTTTTTTTTGAAAGAAAACACAAAATTTTCCGGGAAAACCTGGACCGATTTTCCTGACTAACGAACTTATCCAAGCCATTTGCAAAAGGAAGGTATTCACCAAATTTAGTCAAAATCGGCCCATTATTTTTTGAGTTATCGGTGTAAACATATAAAATTTGAAACTGACCCCGGATATGGGTTCTAGGGGGCCTAATTAGCGCTCATTTGAAGAAATTTTTTCAAAATTCAAAAGTCGGGATCTCCTCATTAGTGAATTTTTTTTAAGAAAATTCACTAAAAAGGTGAATTTTTGTAAAAGAAAATTTGCAAATTTTCATAAAAAATGTTTTGCCAACTTGGATCATAAAGCGGTTTGCCAATAATTATATCTTGGCAGGTGTGTAAATAGTTTGAAGAGGTTTGGCCAGGAAAATCGGAACAGTTTTTTCTGGAACTTTTTATTTTATGTTCGGATAATGTTTGTACTTTTTCAAACAACAAATAATTTTAATGAAATGTGGTACATTGTTACTACTATATAGGTTATACTGCCAACCAAATGTCCTTTTAAAAACAAGGCATATCTGGCATTAAAAACATTTTTACGAGAATTCGCTACCATAACAATCTTTTAACTTGCAGATCCAAATTTTGGTACGTCGTCCGCGTACTCAATTTGATTGCCATAACTTTGCTAATTCCGGAGATATGACAATTTTTGAAAAGAAAACAAAATTTTCCTGGAAAACCGGGCCTATTTTCCTGCATAACAAACTTATCCAAGTGACTCACAAATGGAAGGTACTCACCAAATATAATCAAAATCGGCTAGTTACTTTTTGAGTTATGGGTGTGTGTGTAAAAGTGATTACAGTGTAGTGCAATATTTCAAAAGATATATATATATATATATATATATATATATATATATATATATATATATATATATATATATATATATATATATATATATATGGTGAGTTTTTTTCAATGTTTAGTACAGAGAACTCGTAAAGTACTGCAGTACAGTTTTATGAGTGTAATTCAGAACTGTTTTTGTTTCTATAAAAAATGTTACGAATTACTAGATATTTTGAAAAAACTAATTTGCTGATTTCTTTAAATGCATTTAGCTGCGTTAGTATTGGGTTTACTGAAAAGGTGTAATGGAAAAAGTTGTAGATAAATGTTCTAAATAAAACCAAAATATGCACATTTTAAAAAGATCTGTAACTTTTGAGTTATGACATAAACCTTTGTTTAAAAAAAATGGAAACCATGGTTGGCTGTGGCTTCATTAAAGAGGTCTTTTTTCCTCTATACATTGATATGAAACGGGATATGATTATCCTAAGAAATAAAAATTTTACAGTGGTTTTCTCTCTTTTTTTTAAAGATAACATTGGTTACCAGGGAAACGGTTGTTTATTTCAAATAGCGAAAACCTGAATCTAAGTTTACACACCTATTTTACATAACATTTCTAATTAGAGGTGTTCATTTTCATCTCAAATATAACAGGTAACTATGGAAAAAGTTGTTTTTTACACTTGCAAATATTACTGACGTTTTTTTTTTGCAAAAAGTCTTATTTTGGTAGAGAAGTTTGTAGCTAATTAATTATGAATTTTTTGAATCAAGAGAAACAGGATATGTTTGAGTGTTACATTTTAAGTAATAAAAATGCTAAAGAGCAATATTTTGATCGTCGCGAGCCCAGTTTGCCTACATTTAAAAGGCTTTACTATAATTAAGGGGCATGTGGTTCCTTCACTAGGCCAAGAGAAAGGATAAATACCGTTAGTGAAGTGGCACAAATAAACGTATTCGCCAGTATGATTCAAAATTCTTCGACTTCAACTAGGAAGATCGCAGCAGAAGCCAGTACATCCCAACATACTGCCGTTAGGGTACTAAAAATACACAAATATCGTCCTTATAAATTATCAACATCGCAAACATTGCACAATGGTGATCCTCCTAAACGAATTGAATTTTGCATCTGGTTTCGAAATATGTGTGAAGACGACCCACAGTTTCCATCTAAAATACTTTAAACGGACGAGACTCGATTCACAAACTGCAGTGTGTTCAACAAACATAATGAGCATCTCTGGACGACTCTCACTTTGTGTCTAGAGACGTATGGTTATTAGGTCAGAATATATATATATATATATATATATATATATATATATATATATATATATATATATATATATATATATATATATATATATATATCATGAGAAATACTAGGTTCCTGGGTTTAACTCTGTCCAGAATATTTTAAAGCCTGATGTTTCAGCTCCCGTTTTGTAGTCATTTTCTAGAGGATAAAGGAACATGAATGGAAGGAATTATAAGCCCTTATTCTACCTACTTTTTAGAGTAGTGAATAATGGTTGGTTGACTTTTAAGGAAATATAAAAGCAGCTCTGGAAATAAGTTAGTTTACCACTCTGTATCTTGTAAATGAAATATTAAGAATGACCATATTACGTTTTTTCTTTAGTACCAAGACTTACTATTCTCCAGGTAGCCTATGACTATTTAAAACTAAAGAACCCGCATCTCAAATGATGTTAGATGAGCTTTCGTAATGTTATTTAACAATGTACACCGTGCAAATTGTCTACTACTAACATTTGTTTATTGTAAATTAGTTTTACTCATCTTAAATTATACCAATATCAAACACACACTTTTCTTGTGGCATTGAGTGACGTCATATTTAACTATTTTTTACACACAGTTGTTGTGACATCCCAAGTTCACACACTTATTTATGACATCAAATACACAGTTTTTGCCTGTGACATCACGCGATGTCAGAGCAATTTCTCTATTCCTACGGAGGGTATCAGAATTCTGACAAGAGCTGCCAACATTAGGTTCAAATTCACATTCGTAAAGGTAATATCTTCAATGTGGCCACAATAGTGCCTTATGTAAGTGATGTCACAATGATAGTAATACGTGTATGTGTGTGTGTATAAGTTTCCTAAAAACTTATAGGTAAGTGAGGGATGTTGAACGACTCTCACTTTGTGTCTAGAGACATATGGTTATTAGGTCAGAAGTAAAAACCCACTCGAAAGTGCAACTATAATATAACAAACTCTCTATTCTTTATAAAAAATATCTTATTTTCTAAGTTAGTTATTATTCTCGCACTCTCATCCCTCAAAAGAAAACGAATTATAATCAATTATGTTCAGTTCCCACTAGTGCTGTGTAAGTAAAAAGGCAATCTGTAACCAGTTTATTGTACAGTGTATAGTGCTTTTATGTGATATTGTACTTTGTTGACAAACTACAATCATTTGTCATGTGTTATTATTGTTTCCTGTTATTATTCGTTCATAAAACGTGTATAACAGGTGCTTTTCATATAATAATACAATACACTGCACAATTTGCCTGCGACTAGTTCCCCTCTCGGTTCTGTTTCTTTACCTAAGATCGGTATATAAGGTGATAGTAGTTTTTAAGTAGTTAGAATTTTTCATCCTCCGATTACGCTAACTTGGTTAGTGAAACGATCGTCAGGTCTTTTAAAATGTGTTGTGGTAATTTGGGTGCTCCAAGTGTACTTACGAGTAAGCCTATTTTACAGAACGAGGTGTCTGCTATACTACAGTTTGGAAGTTATTATGTGAAATTATGGTCTGAACGTTATGATTTTATTGGATTTAATATAAAAAAAATACTAATGGGGAGATCCTTAATTTATATATTTTTTTGAGTTTTTACCTCCGCCCATGCTCTATGACACTTTATTGAATAAATATACGTTATAGTCGGGTGTCTGCTACATACTAGAGCTTGAAAAATGTAATGTAAAAGTATAGTTTGAAAGTACCCACTTACAGTATATTATAGATGTAGCAGGTGTCTGCTACAAACTAAAGCTTGAAAATCTTGATGTGTGTATAATTTGAAACTCATGAATTTTTTATAAGTTTTAACCTCCAACTACTGTAATTACTCAGTCCTAAAGACAAAAATCAGAGGAGTCATAAAAAAATGGGTGAGTCAAAGGACCATGAGCCCTGAAAAAACAATATGTATTACATTTAAACTTTTGATGATATAATAGTTGTAAGTACCCCAAAGCGTAACACATGTATCAAATTTCAAAAATTATTCTTAAAAAGTACTAAAATTATGAAAAAAAATTACCAATGTCAACATATTGTCTTCAAAAGAAAAGAAAAAAAACTTCTAAGAACTTTCTACTTTAGAGTTTCTTGAAAGCTGTAAATATTGAACACTTATTAAGAAACACTCGTTTATATATATATATATATATATATATATATATATATATATATATATATATATATATATATATATATATATATATATATATATATATATATATATATATATATAATAAAAACAATATGCTGCCCCCAATCTACTCACAAAATCTTGTTATCTACAAACTATAACATACACTGCCCTCTGTACATACGTTGTTGTCATAGATAATTGACATAAGAAAAATGTCTTATATCTTGAGGAAAGAAAAGGTCACAAAATGTGATGTATATACAAATTAAAACGTGCTTTTACCATGTATTTCTTCACTGAACTCCTAATTATACTCAACTAGCATTTATTTCTTAATTTAAGTACTCTTTCAATTAAAAATTAATTTCATTAAATAAGTAATTAGAAATTAATAGCTCAAACTTATGCTAAAAATATTACAAGTAAAATTAATACAAATCCTATTGTAATTAACAATATGAAGAGACTTGCGCCAAAGCTGTTTCTATTGGAATATCTTGTGGAAAACATGTATCTTCTGACATAGCTTGCTTTTTGTTCATCTGGCTTCGGTTGACGTGCCATCATGAATTCAACCTAAAAAAAAAAAACATCCATTAATGACAATTTTGTAAACACACACAATTAATATACTATATATATAGTATATTGTCATTATGTGGTGTTTTTATATATATATATATATATATATATATATATATATATATATATATATATATATATATATATATATATATATATATATATATATATATATATATATGTGACACATACTTGGTTGTCCGGTTGAAACACATTTAGAATTTATTAAAACTCAACGTTTCAGCTTCTGTCTTGGAGCCAATTTCAAGAGGTTAATGAAATATGAAGGGAAATGAATTCCAAGGCCCCAATCTACCTACCTAGAGCTAGATTGGGTTGTTACAGTTCTATTTCAGGGCCTCATTCTGCCTACTACCCATATCTCACTGAAGACCGTTTCTAAGGTCCCAGTGTGTTCAATACTAGACCTGAGAGATTTGATAATTCGTCGAAAGTCTCGTATTATTTATACCGTGGCTTTTTTTTAAAATTTGAACAACACACCACGAGGGCTTACAGCCTAAATACTATCGTACCGTGGGTGTTGACAAGGAGGAAAGAGGCAACTTGTTAATTCTGGACTTGAAGGTTTGGAGGTTCGGAGGAGAAGGAAAAACATGTGCCGGCAAGGAATTCCACAACTTGGAAGTCCTCGGGACAAAAGAGCGGGCATAACAAGATGTTTTATGTCTGGTGACCTGGACAGTAAAAGGGTGCATTCGCTCTGTTCCCCTGGTAGATCTGTTCGGGGCAGCAGGTGGGGGAACTATGGAAGAAAGCTCCTCTGAGCAGTGCCCGTGCAGATATCTATAAAATAGAGAGAGGTCACCAACGGCACGTCGGTGGGCAAGGGATGGCAGCCTTTGGGTGAGGGTAGGGTCACCGATGAGACGTATAGCTCTCTTTTGAATGGAGTCCAGGATAGCGAGTGTAGAAGCGGCAGCTGCACCCCAGATGTGGGAGCAGTATTCGAGGTTTGGCCTTATTTGTGAAGTATATAAGGTATAGAGATTAGCTGGTGAAAAGTATTTGTTAGCCCGGAAGAGGAAACCTAATTTCTTAGCAGCCGCTTGTGCAATTGATGTGACATGTTGGTGCCAATTAAGATTTCGATCAACAGAAATGCCAACAAGAGAAAAGGACTCATTACTTTGAATAACTTGGTTGTTCATTGTGATGGGTCTAGGGCTGGTGTATCCCTTATGAGAAAGAAAGCAGGGCTGAGATTTGGTGGGGTTGAATTGTACAAGATTTCTACTTCCCCAGTCTAATATTTTTTGGAGATCCACGGAGACAGAACCCTCCATGAGTCTGCGATCCTCATCTAATTGGGCTAAAGAGACAGGCTTAGAATATTGTATATTTGAGTGGAGGGTGCTGTCGTCCACGTAACTGTGAACTGGGTTGGATGTGCTAGAGATGAGGTCATTGATGTGGAGAAGAAACAAAGTAGGGGCTAAAGCTGAACCTTGAGGAACTCCTGCATTAATTGGATACAGTTTAGAGGAATGGCCATCCACAACAACAGAAATGCTCCTGTTGGAGAGGAAATTTGCTGTCCAGGTACAAAGTTTTGGTGGTAGGCCATAGGCCGGAAGTTTATTAAGCAGCGCTGCGTGCCAAACTTGGTCGAATGCTTTGGATATGTCTAGAGCGACAATCTGGGATTCACCATGTAGTTCCATAGACTTGTTCCAAGAATGGGTGACAAAAGAAAGGAGGTCGGCAGTTGATCTGCGCTGACGGAATCCATACTGCCTGTCGTGGATTAGACTGTGTTTTTCAAGAAATTTTAGTAATTCGGTGTTTATATACTTTTCCATCACTTTAGAGACGACGACTGAAAGGAGAGAAATAGGCCTGTAGTTGCTAGGAAGTGCTTTGGATCCTTTCTTGGGGATGGGTTGTACTCGAGTAGTTTTCCAGTTACTAGGGAATATGCCTTTATTGTAAGATATCTGAAATAGACGAGTCAGGACAGGAGCAAGTTCTGGTGCGCATTTTTTGAGAACAATTGCTGGGATCACGTCAAGGCCAGAGGCTTTCCTGGTATTAAGAGAAGAGAGCATCTTTCGTACCTTTTTAGTTTTGAAAATGATATCAGTCATTTTATGCGCGACATTGGGGACTGTTGGTGGTTGAACATTTGGAGGTGGGTTGAGAGTAGAATTGCTGGCGAACAACAAAGCAAAAAGTTCAGCCTTGCCCAGGGCAGTAGAAACAATTTCGTCCCCTGAGACAAGTGGTGGGAACGTGCTTTTGCAGAAATTATTCCCAATAGATTTAGCAAGAGTCCAGAAGGGTTTGCCGCCGTTGGAGCTTAAGAGGACTTTGTTTTTGATGTGGTTATTAAACGAGCTTTTGCCTCAGAAAGAATGCGGACATAGCGGTTTCTTGCGTCGTTAAATGCTTGACGGTTTTCTTGACTGGGATTGTGTAGAAGCGTTTTGTGAGCTTTGATCTTTTCAAGTCTGGTCTTGTCACAGGATTTGGAGAACCAGGGCTTTTGAGTGGCTGAAGAGATTTTCTGTGTACGTGGAATAAATAACTCTATGCCAGCTCGGATAATTTCGGTGACATTTTGTGATATATCAGAGGGGTCAGGATGAGAGAAGCAGACAGACGCTCATGGAAATGAGGAAAAGTAATCCCGCATTTCGTCCCAGTTTGCGGAGTTAATAATAATAATAATAATAATATTTATTGTTGCACATTAGTTACAAAACAATACAAGTTACAAGAATATGCAAAAAGTACAGGTTATTAAATAGGACAAATAATTCTTAGTAAAATGAGTCACAACAATACATAATTTAAACAATCCACTGAAGGCGAACCTTGTTAGTGGAAATACTTAAAATTTGACACCGTTGTTCCCTGTTTCGCTCGCTTGACCCTGCCGTCAGCCGTACATGTCCCACACATATCAGTACGCCAAAGGCGGCGTGCACAATGAACATCCCTTTGCAGACATAAATGCACCTGAAAGCGCACAGACAAGCATACAGTCACACAATCATACTCACGCAAAAATACACACACAGACACACATACAGTCTCAAACACACACACGCACATGTACACAGTCACAAACGCATACACACCATCACATATACACACACACACACACATTTAAGCAAAGATGCGCACATACATTACCTGCATTCACCCATCTACACTCATTGCAATCAAGAACACCTCTGAACTGATCGAGCCCGTCAACCGATCCTCCACATAAGCAACAACCGATTCTAAACCAAAATCAAAATACTTCAATCAATCAACCCATGGACTTCGCCTCTAGGTAGTGATGCTATCCACCGCCTGATTCTTGCCTTGAAGAGCTTGACGGAGTGTAATTCCCTAATCTCAGATGGAATTCTGAAGTACAATCTTGGAGCAAGGTAAGTCAGCGATCTCTGCCCTATAGATTTCTTGCTTCTCGGTATACTTCCCGAGGTTTCCTTTAACCTTGGACTATAAGGATGATCCACTGTGTTTAAGACATTTCTATTTTTGACTGCCATGTCAGAATAGAGCCCAGATACAACTGCTTCACGTCAAAAAGTTTAACGTCCCGATATAACTGGTCTGACGAATATAGTCGTGGTTTTTCATACATCACCTTCAGTATATACCGCTGTACGACTTCCAGACGCCGAAGGTGAGCATCCGCGACTCCTCCCCACACCGCAATTCCTGAGATGTGACTCCACAAGAGCGCAGTAGATAATCCGTAAATAATCACATGTAAATACCTTTTTCAAAGTCCTCACGCTAAACAAGATACTCCTCAATTTTTTTACAAGATACTCCATGTGATGGTCCCACCTCAGATGGCAATCAACTACAACTCCGAGATACCTTACTGTCCTACAAGACGATATACTAAAAGTGTCAGAACCCTGTATTACATCTATATATTCATACTCAGGTTGGTTATTTCTGTAACACGAGAATGGAATAAACTTTGTTTTAGTATAATTTATGGTGAGCAGTCTGCTGCTAAAAAAATTTACTATGTTCTTCAAGTCGTTTTCCACTTTTCTTTTCAGGTTGTGCCAATCAGTGTCACTATAAAATACGGCAGTATCATCTGCAAAGCCCACAACTTCTCCCACGGTCTTAACTCTAAATAAATCATTTACGTAGATATTAAATAGTATGGGACCCAATACCGTACCCTGTGGTACTCCACAGAGGAACGGAAGGGGCGCACTAACAACATGGCCTACTCTAACTGTCTGCTGTCTGTTGGATAGGTAATCCTTTATTAGATTATACGGGGTTCCTCTGAAGTCTATGTCACTCAGTAGTGATAGCATCTTATCATGGTTTACCGTGTCGAAGGCCTTAGCCAGGTCAAAAATCACACACATGGATGATAGTCCATTATATAGACTTACATAAGCATTTGACATCAATTTAATCATCGCATCTTCCGCCGACCTAGACTCTCGGAAACCAAACTGTTTATCAGACAATATGTTGTATTTTTTGAGATAATCAGTTATTCTCGTCTTCCGGATATGCTCAAAAACCTTTGCCAAAACACTAATCAAAGATATTAGCCTGTAATTGCAAACATCTTTTTGACTTCCAGACTTGTAGACTGGTATGACAAGAGCATTCTTGAAGACATCTGGAAACACTCCCTCACTCAAGGACATATTTATTATATATGCTAGAGGACCACTAATATATTGCCTTACTTCTTTCATGTGTTCTGGTTTTATACCGTCTTCTCCTGCGCTCCTGGGGCTAGCCAGGGATCCAATAACACTCCCCACCTCATTTTCATCGGTCGAAGACAAAAAAATCGTGTTAGCAATGTGGGTCCCACCAGTAGTCGCCGCTGTAGCTGGTAAACCGTTTGCCAGTCGTTCCCCTAAACTGCTGAAATAATTATTGAATCTATCCGCTATGTCCAGCGGATTAACTAGCATTTCTCCAGACTGGCTTTTTATTTGTTTTATTGAGCTACGATTTCGAGTTTTCCCCCTCAGGTTATTAATAGAACTCCACATTTTAGCGGGTTGCAGCTGGCATCCTTCAATCTGTTTTTTATAGTAGTCAGTCTTTGCCTTATCAATTATGTCATTCAACCTATTTCTATAGACTCTAAATTCCTCAGCAATATTTCCATCATGTGGCCGTCTCAGTTTATCTTTATATAACTGGTTCTTTTTATTTACTGCATTAATTAAACCCTGGGTGATCCAGTCTTTTCTTTTTCTTTGGTTGTACTTCAATTTTACCACTTTAGTGCTTACGTTTATGTATTTCTTAACCATATTGACAAACAAAGCAGCAGCCCTGTTTGCATCAGTGGAACCATATACAGCCTCCCAAGTTTCCTCACTAATTTTTTTCTTAAATAATTTCATATCAAAAATGTGACTGTATTTATCCACATTCTCATTTTTATCATCTAGGTCTCTATGCTTTCTTTCATGTGGGAGTCCTATTTGGAGGATGGTACTATAATGGTCAGTAATGCAAGTTTTCAGAACAATAGGGCACAAATTCACAGCAGTACTTGCTCTCAAAAAAATGTGGTCTAGGCAGGTTTTACTGTCTCGAAAGACTCTGGTTGGCTTATTGATCACCGAAACAAACCCCTCACCGGACAAAATATTTAAGTAATCACTAGTAAAGTGTTCGTTGCTTAATATATCTATGTTTATGTCTCCTAAAAGGACCTCCATGTCAGAACCCCTTGCATGTCTACCTAGATACTCTGATAGAGCGTCGTTAAAGGAATATTCGGATGAAGTTGGGGACTGGTATATGGCGTGAATTGCCACACATCTGCCACAATATAAAAATGTAAGCCTAACAACCCTAAATGCATCCAGCTGCAATATATGATAATCATAATTATACTTTTTTTTTAATATATACTATCACACCATCATTCTGATTGTAGTTACCGCCATTATATATCATATCGTAACCTGCAATACTAAAGCTGCCAGTTTCATGTAAAATCCACGTCTCGGTTAAAACAATCAAATCAAACCCACTTTCAAGCGCATTCAGAACAACTTTCAGTTCAACTTTCAGGATTGGATCAATGTCTACCCCTTTAAAAATAAGATTAATAGAGGGACTATCAATTGTTCAATAGTTATGCTTTTCGACATAGTAGGAGGATACAAAACATTATCATTTTGCATCCATGCCTATTGTCGGCTTCTATCTCCAACGAACAGTCTGATCTCTCTTAGGTCTAGTGTTGAATATACTCAGACCTTGAAAACGATCTGCAGTAAGATTTGGGGAATAGGCAGATTGAGGCACTGTAATCGAGCTAGGACACTCAACCTACCCTTATCCACTGATTTTATGGAGTCTTTACTATACAGAGTTTCAAAATTTTCCCCTGTTTAGCTTAATGTTCTGTCTTCTATATTCTAATTTATCTATGATAATTACTGGCTGCCAGATATTTTCATCTTGGGGTAGTTTGAGTCATCAATTACTTTACTTTCTATATCTAATTTTGGCCATTCTTTAACATATTATTTATGATTATAATAGGATTTCTGTAAATTTCAATTGTATATAATAGACATACATTTTTATCATTTGCTTAATACTTTCGGATTCAGTTTATTTACTGATGTCTGTATTAGAGGCGTACTTGTGACATATTTGTAGCCATGAGGAGTTGTCGATTATAGGTGTGTTTCTAAATTGTATCAAACCCCAAGAACAATATTTTTTGTCTTCTACCAGTTCTTCAATCATTCAATTTATTGTCTGTATTTGTCGTTATTATGCTATTGGATTGACTGTAACATGGTGATGACATGACATATTTGAAATTAACCTCTTACTGAATAATTTGAAAATTTCTGAACTATATTCTGGGCCTCCGTTAGTTATCAGTGCATATGGAGGAGCCACATGTCTTGCAAAAAAATATATTAGAGTTCCAATAAATATCTCAATACTTGTAATTTGCCAAAGTCTTTTTACCTTATACGAACTGGGATGAATTTTTATCAATAAGTTACAAATATTTAAAATTGCCAATTTAAAATAAATCACATCAAAATGTATGGAGTTGGTTCAATGTCATGTAAATTTACTGGTTCTAAGTATTGTAACTTCGATATTTCATTCACAAATAACAATTTTATATTTTCTCATTTATTTCATTTTGACAGTGATGGCAAAAAAGCAGATTTTTTCGCCAATTTCAGACATTCATCTACTTAAAATGACTATGGTGAATCTTGTTGAGCATGCTATTTGTTACATCATACAATGTTTAATTTATATCAATAAATATTATTATATTACTATGGTTTTCCTTAAGGTCAGTGGTATTAATGTGCATTTTCCTTTCAATATTAAATCACCATGAACCGTTAATTCATTCCTGTACATTTTTTCACATACTCAGCCAAGATTTTCCTAATTATTGGTCTTCGAGTGTTCCATTTCTTATTATTTCAAACATTAAATCTGAACCATTTTTGAGCATAGTTGTGTTGACGATTTACAACAATGCTGGTTGGTTGTACACAGTCTCTATTTATAACATTTTGTATTTATTAGAGCTGCTGTGACAACATACTACCTAGTTACGCATGGAGACGACAACCTTGTCGTACATCTCACAATGTTTTCGGAAGCTAGCTACTATAGTCGAATTACTTTAGGTGTATTTTGACTGTAATTAGTATAGCACACTGATGAGCACTAATGCGAGTGAAACTAGTATGTGTTTCTAAGTATGGTCAGAATACACCTAGCCCTACATGGGTGTATCTAATTTACTAATGCAAGAACTTGAGCAAATCCCTACAAGAAGCGCGACTGCATACTTGCTGACGTGCAAGGTACAAAAATATGCCGTCCTTAGAAACCGACTATCCCACCTTTGAGAGAAAATACGTACTTCTTAATTATAAAACGCGTACCTTTGGTGTCATAAGAGGAGTGGCAGAGACTACTCCTCTGATACACTCGACCTGTCTATATTCTGTATACTCTTTTTATTTTTGGACTTTAATCGATTTAATCCAGTTTCACCCATAAAAAGTAGTGAGTTGTTGTCTTTCACCCTATCATTAGTTAAAATAGTTCAGGTTGATTTATTGATATTCTATTCTAGTTTTAAAATACTTTTCTGTGAAATAAACTATATACTTACTTGAGATTTCCAGGCATACTGGGGACTCGTTGTAGACTGTGATTAAAACGCAGGCTACTGGAATCTTGGGACTGGGTCATAGAAAGTTGAGTATTTAAACCAAATAGAAGTTCTGCTGGTTGAGCTGTACGTCTTCGTACTTTTGTTTTAACAAATGTTCTTGGTTCAGGTGTAAAACTGAAAAAATCGATTATGTTAAAAAATATAATTTATGATAAATGTACACATAGACAGTGTGTAGAAAACGTCTGGAAAAGTCAATTATGAACCCTAATTCAACATTTATTGAAACATTTTACAAATGAAAATTATGTAGTAGACATAGCGCCCATTTTTTATAATAATAATAATAATAATAATAATATTTATTCTGGCAAAAATTACACAGCCTTGTCAAACAAATACCAAATATAAGACTATAGAACTAATATTGTGAAATAAACATCAAAAACAAACAAAAATACAAAAGACAAAAGAAACAAATTTACACACATAAAAAAAAGGCATCTTATGTTGTCTCTAGTGGCTCTACTCTATCCACTCAATGTCCATATTGAGGTATTCACTTAAAGAATAAAATGCATACTTGATAAGAGTGTTTTTCACATTTCTCCTAAATTCTCGCTTATGTTTTGATCTTATATTCTGGGGGATTTTATTGAAGAACTTGACACCCCAGCAATTCACCCCGGTTTCAGCTCTTTTTATTCTATGATAAGGAATGGATATGTTCTGTCTGCCTCGGGTACCATATTCGTGGTAATCACCGTTTTGGTTGTAGTCCTCTTGATGTTGATAAGTATATAAGACACTTTCCAAAATATATGCTGAAAAGATGGTAAGTATGCCTGTCTTCGTGAATAAGGTTCTACAACTTGTACGGCTGTCTACAGAACAGATTATTCTTACTGCAGCTTTCTGTTGCAGAAATATTTCAGACACTCCAGGGCTACTCCCCCATATTAGGATACCATAGGTAGCCCTGCTTTGGAAACATGCATGATAAGCTGTCAACACTGTCTGGTAATTACTGATGTTCATCAGACGCCTCAACAGATACAGACACGACGCCAATGTGCCCTGGAGCTTTTCAATGTGTATTGACCAGCGAAAATCTGATTGTATATATACACCAAGAAATTTCACAGATTTTTTTTGTCTTGGTTGCGTTTGGTGGGAGCTGATATTCAAGACTTTTGTTTTGTTTACATTGAGTTTCAGTTTATTATTTCTAAACCATTCTCCTGCTTCCGACATTGTGATATTTCTTCTCTCATTGAGTTCAGCTTCATTTCTGCCAATGTTAACAAATGAGGTATCGTCTGCATAGAGAGAAACTGCATCAGACGAAACGTTCTCTGGAAGATCATTTGTGTATATAATGAATAGGAGAGGCCCTAGCAGCGAACCCTGAGGTATACCGCATGTTTGTGTCTGCCAACTCGAGTACTGTTCATTTAGCTTCACTCTTTGGTATCGGTTGGTAAGGTATGACTTAAAGAGCCTCAGTGGCAAACCCCTAATGCCATAGTGTTCCAATTTGGTTAGTAATATCTCATGTGATACTGTGTCAAATGCCTTATGTAAATCACAATATATGCATTGTGCCATATTGCCAGAGTCCAGCGCCTCACTTAATTTATTTGTTGTGTTTACCAGCGCAGTGACTGTTGATTTACCTCCTCGAAAGCCATGAAGCTCCTCACTGAGAAAACCTTTTGCTTCTAAATATTCTTCAAGCTGTTGCTTTATTATGTACTCAAATATTTTTGAAAGTGCTGGCGAAATGGAAATAGGTCTAAAGCTATCCAAAGAGGCAACATTGCCACCCTTATATGCCATACTTACGTCTGCTTTCTTAAGTTCCTCTGGAAACAGGCCAGCCTGCAAACATTCATTTACTAAAGCTGTTATTGGATCTAGTATGCTGTAAATAACTGTTTTTAAAAATTTTACATTTATTCCATAACAGTCTGGCGTTATTTTGGCTTTCAAGGCACATACCACTCTCCAAACCTCCAGCGACGTCACCTCCCACAGATAAAATGAATTCATTGTATTAATAACTTTGGTCTTAATATATGTTCGTGGTACTATATTATTTCCGTTTATTTGTTGAAAAATATTTTTACTTATATTAGCAAAATAACTATTACATGCTTCTGGTGTTAATGAAGGTAACTGTTTACGTTTTTCTTGTGTTTCACCCTTAATAATCTTCCATGCAGCTTTTTGCTTGTCTTCCGCTTGCTGAATAGCCATGGCAACCCCTTCAGCCTTTGCCGCTCGAACTTTGTCGCGATAGCAGTCTCGGTAGGTTTGGTATGCCATTAATGACTCGTTATCTCTTTTCACCAACCATATTGTGTAGAGTGCATCCAGCCCGTTTTTATGACATTTCAATTCATTGGTATACCAGTTTACCTTTAGTGTTTGAGTTTTTATCCTAGATTTTCTTTCGGGAAAATATTCGTTGTAGCACATAAGGAAGAACTCATGAAATCTGGAGAAATATGTCTGCGGATCACTGTTGACAAAGTATGCCTCCCAGTCAACAGAACACATATGACACGCAAACCGTTTTAAGTTTTCTTCAGTAAAGTATCTTTTGTGTGTTTCTGTAAAACTTTGTCTGATAACCTGTTTTTTGTAGGTAAGCACCTGTCCAAGATGGTCAGAGATGTGTAAATTTAGTGTTTCAGTTTTTATGTGCTGCTTTGAGATATCTGTAAATATATTATCCAAGCATTTGGAACTAGTACTTGTAAATCGTGTTGGTTCTTCAAATAAATGAGAAATATTAAAAGACTGAAGCATTTTGAGGAGTTTCTTTTTTGATGATGAATTATCCGTGTGTCCAAAATCTTGATTCCAATCACCTGCGATGATTATGTTTGCCTTAAAGACTTTAGTCAGCTTTAACAGTGTACTCTCTAGTTTTTCTATTAAGACGTCAATATCACCAATTGGCGACCTGTATACTGTAAGGATTATACAGTTCATCATTTTGATATAAATACCACATATTTCATAGTGCTTCTCCAATGAAGTTTCTAAGTAATTATCTATGTTTTGAAACTGTACATTCTTCCTTACCATTGTAAGCACTCCGCCATGCTCAAATGTATTGCGGGTAAAGTAACTGCCAATTTCAAAGTCTTCAAAAGTTACATGCTTCAGTGCAGTCTTGACCAACCAGTGCTCCGTCAAACAGACAACCTGAATGTCACTACGCTTTTTCAAGAATAGCTCTAATTCATCCACTTTCCTACTGATCGACTGAACATTCAAGTTAAGTACAGCAAACAGAGGAGCATGTTGTTTATTTGTATAAGATATTAGATGATTATCTGTGGAACTTGACCCACAGAAAAATTTCCTTTCGATTGTGTAGTTCTGGGAAATGTAAACTTCGAGAAAGCTACACCCCTAGGCCAAAATGTGGGTTTATATATTTCTTCTTTTAGGGTCACATCAGCTCCAATTTTAAAGCCCTTACTATCTGCACACTTAAGTTTGAGTTCTTCAACTATAAAATCCTTTCCTTTTGCAATATCCTTTGCCTGCAAATATTGCTGTATAATGTCCGATGTTACATTTTTATTTACTCTTGATATAAACAGCCAACTTTTTGGTTCATTTCCCAAGAACTGTGCTGTATTTGCGTCCTCTGTATCTTCTCCAATACTGATTGTTGACCTATTTTTAAATTTCTTCTTATTTATAACAGTTTTCCAGATATTTTCCTCTTTTTCTTTTTCCTGTGGTAGTAAGGGCATATTATCATTCAAACCAATGCCCTTGTCCATAACTTTTTCTTGAGCCGTTTTGATTTCCATGTAGTTTTTCCTGGAATCATCTTTATTACTTATTTGGGTGTCATTTTTTGTTTGTTCATTGTATTTGTTTATGTGGATTTCATTTTTATCCGTCCCTTTTTTTGTCTGTCTATCTGAACTTATCTGCCGTATACTGCTATTTTCTTAATCATTTCTTGATAAAGTAATGTGATTTAGTTTATTTTCCAGCTGTTTATTTAAAATTTGTAATTTAACACAATTATTATGTTCCCTTGTAACATCCTCTTCCAATTTAGTTACCTTTTCCATCAGCAGTTTATTGCTAACTTTCATTTCTACCACCAGCTGTTTTAGGAAATTGTATGCACCCTCTTGGAATTCAGTGTTTGTGTTATTGTGTGTTGTTATAGTGGTGTTTTCTACCGAAAGTGGTGTTTCACAGCAAACTTTCTTTCTTCTACCACAACTAGGATGGTAAATGAGTTTACATTTTTGGCAACTAACAAATTTTAGTGCACTTTTATCACAATAATTGCAATTCTTATCACTATCACTCAATTCACTACCTTCCCTGTCGGCCATTTTTATTTTTTAAACTAGTAGCAGTTACACATGTTGATCTGTAAGTAAGTGACGATATAACAAATATATATATATATATATATATATATATATATATATATATATATATATATATATATATATATATATATATATATATATATATATTGAAACGTTCTGGTATATTAGCATTTAATTTTGTTTCAGAGAACATTTATTTTAGACCATTCAGCAATTAGTTTGCTAGTTTCCATCATTTTATTGGGTGTTTCAGTAAATAATTTTCATACCATAGGTGAAATGCCAGATAAGAATTGTATTTTTGTGTATACTATGCCTTGTATAGAATGAATATTAGGTTTATTTTATTTAGCGTATGGGGTTACAGTATGATACAGGTGATAGAAGAATAAAAATATACAAAATACACAAAATATACAAAATACAAAACACATATAAACAGAGAAATTTCAAATATATAAGGACAAACATAACTATTATGACAAACTATATATCTACATCCGAATTGCGAAGCCATTCGATTGCCTCTGGTGTGGCTTTCATAAAATCTTCGAGGTCACAAGCGTAGGAATGGTTAGGACATTCTGATACGATGTAGTGGATAGTTTGCCACGGAGATCGCAATCACATTGTGGGGATTCTGCCCTGCCCCATTTGTGTAAGGAGTCAGCACATTTCCCGCAACCTGTTCTAACTCGTAGTCGGCGTGGCAGGTCGGATCCGTTGAAACAGTGTGTTGGATCATCTAGTTGAATGTAGTGGTCTCCTGCAGTTTCTGTCCATATGGTAGTCCATTTATTAGTCACATGAAAGTTTTCATTCGATTCTAATGCTGATCGGATGGCTGGATATCTTGATTTGAGCCGATGATATTGTCCCGCCAGGTATGGGATATCGGTATGGATCGGTAGGGTCACGTTAGCCATGATTTTTCTATATTCCCTGATGAAAGCTGCAGTTTATCGGATCTCTGGTGGTGTGATATTACTGAGCACTGGGAGCCAGCACGTTGTGTTGGTCATATGGTCCCAGCAATCAGTCTCATTGTTTGGTTCAGTTGCACATCTACTTTTCTGGTGTGTGCACTGTTGAACCAAACAGGGCAGCAATATTCTGCGACAGAGTATACCAAGGCCAGAGCCACTGTCCGAAGTACTGTCGCTGTAGCTCCCCATGTTGTTCCAGCAACTTTGGCTTTGACGTTATTGAGCTTTCTCAGCTTACCAGCCACGTTTCCAAGATGTGGATTGAATGTTAGTGATTGATCCAGTGTCACGCCTAAATACTTTGGGTTTTTATTGTGGTTAAGCATCATGCCATTAAATTCTACCCGCAGGGTATTATTTGCTTGCCGGCTCGATAGATGGAAGCAGCAAACTTCTGTTTTAGACGGACTTGGGCATAGTCTCCACTTTCTGAAGTAATCATTAAGCTTGGCGAGGTCTTCATTCAGAGCATGTTCAGTCGGTAATTTGAGTATTAGGTAACAATAAAGTGATACACAAAAGAGGTTCTGATCGGATTACTCTAGATATTTCAATATCACACTAAGCTGATAAAACAAACCACGGCGTAATTAGTTTCACATGCTGTTCAGCTAAAGGTCAAGATATAGGTCGCACATGGAGATCACTTGTGACAAATTATATTCCTTGAGAGGGAACGAAGAGCTGATTTTAAGTATTTAAAAGCTTTTAGTCATTAAAAGATAATTTAATAAAACAAGGGTGTATAGTTTCGTGGGAACGTGTCTGCAGCGCCCTAATCTGAACATGCCAGACAACAAAGAACCAGAGATTGGAATGTAAACACTTGCTATTTGCATAAAACAAAAAAAGGGGAGAGAAACCTCCGGCCTTTTTGTGTTGAATATGCTGATATTTGGACCTGTATGATGCGAATTGCATTATTCTTGCAGTCATAGGAATGTTGTTGAAAATGACGTATTAATTTTTCCAGTAAACATTTAATTTGCCTACACATTTTTAGAGTAAAGAAGTTAATTGTAAATGTCTGTTCTCTTGTTTTATGAAATAATTAGGTGGTATGTTTACTGGGTTACGAAAGGGCGTATTTGTCAAGAAGGTAGTTGATAATCATGCAGACATTTCACTGTCATTCACCGGTCTATCTTATTTTGCATAGAAATAACAGCCTGCCAATCTTATCGTTACAGCTAAAACAGAACCTCTCGAATTTAGGAATGACAAATATTTTCTGAGAGAGCTGACATGAACTTTGCACCTTTTACTAATGCAAAATATATTGGCTAAATTGACTTTAGGCAGGCCCACCATATTTTTCAGTATTTATAAGGTCAAATTCAGAGAAACGTAGGGTGCAGTTTATATATATATATATATATATATATATATATATATATATATATATATATATATATATATATATATATATATATATATATATATATATATATATATATATATATATATATATATATATATATATATATATATATATATATATATATAGGGTTACAACTAATTAACAACAGTAACAGTAAGAGATACAGAGTTGGTTAAATTACCAAAAAGTTGAGTAAATTTTGGCTGATCCAATATCTGAAAACAAATTTTGAATATGTTGTGTGTGTAACGAAAATTGCATTTCGTCACCATAACTCCACCTAATATTTCATAATTAAATTCTGCAAATATTTATTTCCCAATAAATTTTGCCGTATACCCATTTATAACCACCTGTATATGAACACAAAGCTGCATAAAACACGGGCCCATCCAAAGCAAATCAGCATTGGAATGTTATCTGTTGATAAATAACACTAAAAATTCGTAAATTCACAAAATCGTTAATTTGTTCCACCCATAAGAAGAACAAAGACATCAAAGCTTCTAGAAGGAACAAGAGATGCATATGCTTTTCCATATAAAAGGCTTTTCATCTGGCTGGTCAATTCAGTCTCATCCCGCCAAGTGAATCTCTTGCTACAATAAGAGCCTTCATACTAAGCATTATAAATACGTCATAGCCCCAGTTTAAAAAATAGTCTTCACCGTCCCCGAAATTCCTGAGTTCTTCACACTGCATTCATACCGACAACAGTAGTCTGGAACCTATAGTGAGAAATTATTTTACTAACAATATTTTAATTTTTATATTTTTGCTATTTTTAGTTTTGGGGTTTCGCCAGTTCCACTGTTCTCCCGGCTCGTCTGTTTTCAAAATATAATTACCTGTTCCCCGATTTTCTTGTCCAACTATTTCACTATACAGGTGTCCGCCCCGGATCCTATCATTCACCCGTGCTAGGCATTAAATATTTTCAGAATCCTTGTTTTATTTTAACCAGTGTGCTTGTTTCCGTACCTTACCCAAGCTCAAATTCACAGAAAACGAATTTTGATTTATATATGTATTATCTCTCATTTCAGCTAAAGCTTCTTGCATTTATTTAAACTGTATTTTATTGTGACCGCGTGACTTCAAGCTCCTGAACCTCTCATGCCCGCTAGGTGGCAATTCCCAGAGGACTATATTTGGGGCTTGAAGAACTATAAATAGCTTACGATATTTCACCTCGCAACTTGCCCCGCTAGGTGGACAGCGAGGGGCGGTATATCATAAGGTATCGCCATTTTTGGTGAATAAAATTAACCATACCCCAGTGGGGCACAAAGCTGCTGAAATCAGAGTAATCCCGAGATGCATTTTTCCCTACTTTTTTTTTTGTTCCCTCAGGGCTCGTCCGCGGGCTTGCCGCCCCGATTGCACCGCAACCCTTGGTTGATTGTGCATACCCTTAGTCTTACTCCACCCATTCCAAAATCACTGTGCCTTGAACTAGTCTGCACAGCGATTGGTAGGGTGAAGTTTTATATTGCTCTGTCTCCGGTCTAGAGTGACCATAGATCAGTTGTCTTTTCCGGTCCAGAGCTATACACTCACACAAGATGTGCGGGGCTGATTCCTCCCCCTCGCCGCAGAGTCTGCATGCGAGGTCCCCTTCGAACCGCCCTGTATAACTTTACCTTGAATTCTTTTTTCTGTTACATGCAACAATCTTTCTACTAAATACTAATATAAGTTAGATTTTTTCTATGTTGCCGAGGGTGAGAATAATTTTTGCGTTGAGGCCTCCATTTTCAAAAATTGCTGCATTTCTCAAAAACGGCAGGTTTCAGGTATAGAAAGTCCCACTGTAACCCACCCCTACTTTATCTCTAGATGACGAAAACCGAACAATACACTGGGTGCTCCATTTAAAAAACCATAACTTTGATATCCATCCTTTCCCGTGAACACCCCGTATCATCGAGAGCATTTTCAGAAGATGCCTCTGAAGGCTAGAATGCTAGAAAAAAAAAAAAAAAACGGAACTTGTAAATTCGAACAGGGTCCATCAGAGAGACCGACGCGTATGCGGCGCCCCACCCTGCATATATATACACACATATATATACATATATATATATATATATATATATATATATATATATATATATATATATATATATATATATATATATATATATATATATATATATATATATATATATATATATATATATATATATATATATTAGTGAATAAAATTGATAGTCCTTCTTTGCTTGAGTTAGTCTCTCTAAGGATTCCGAACTGCACGAGAGCGAGGGAGGTTTTTGTGCTTCCCTTCCATCGAACCAATTATGGCTTTTTCAGTCCGATGTCGAGAGTGGCGAGAACTGCAAATGAGTATTCGGAGCTCTTGGACATGTTTAATGATTCTGACCGTGTAATTAGAGGAATTTTGAGAGGTGTTATTGATTGAATTGTCATACATATGGTATACAGGTTATGTTTTGCTTTTTTTTTTTTTATGTTCTCATATTGTGATTATTTAAGACTAATGTAATTTTAGATGTTCTTATTATTATTGTAAATGGTTAATCCGTTGAATAAATAAATAAAAAATATATATATATAACTTGCCACGAAAAATACCCAGAGTGGCTTCCTGCTACAATCGTATAGGTACAACTAACATCCACCGTTCGGCCAGTAAGTCAGAGATATCCATTGCGTAAGTGTGCCGTCCATTGTCTGAACACTCAAAACTACCCGAATGACTTGTTGAATGCTGAATTCTGAATATATATATATATATATATATATATATATATATATATATATATATATATATATATATATATATATATATATATATATATATATATATATATATACATATATATATATATATATATACATATATATACACATATATATATATATATATATATATATATATATATATATATATATATATAATTTGCTATGAAAAATATTTAGAGTGGTATGTATATATATATATACGACTGGCTGCTCTCGTTCCTAACAAACAGACAAATGGTAGTATCGGTGGATGGAGTGCAATCACGACCTTTTGATGTACAGCTTGGCACTCCGCAGGGAAGTGTTTTGGGCCCGTTGTTGTTTGTCTTGTATGTGAATGATCTACCTGAACATATTGAGGAGGGGAGGTTGTTCATGTACGCGGACGATACGACAGTGGTTGTGTCGGGGTAGGATACACACGAGGTTAGCCGGAAGGTTAACTCGTTACTTGAACGGTTCGGTAAGTGGTGTGAGGCCAACCAGCTCCTTATAAATTACAAGAAAACCGTATTTCTTGAATTCAGAGCCCAGCAAAAGCAGGCAATTAACCTTGATTTTCGGGGCACTGTAGTGTCTCAGGCCACAAGCGTGAGAGTATTGGGGGTAACTATTGACCAGCATCTTTCATGGAAACAACATATTGAGGTTTTGTGCGGTAGGCTTAATCAGAGCCATTTTCTAATATTTCGATTAGCAGAGTTCCTTGAGACCAAAGCTCTGATGACTGTCTACTACTCGGAAGTTTATTCCTTGATATCTTACAACATTGTTGCTTGGGGACAGTCGGTTGAGGTGGAAAGAGTTTTTATACTGCAAAAAAGAATAATAAGAGTGATTTTTGGTATGAGAGTAACACAATCTTGTAGGGCGCTTTTCAGGGACGAAAAAATAATGACGCTAACATGCGTTTACCTATATAAACTTTTAAATTATATTCATGGTGTCAAAGATGGGCTAACAAGGCAGTCTGAGATGCACTCTTACTCCACTCGCCACGGGAATCTGTTTAGGAACAGGATGTTCTGTAAAATGATGTACAGAAAGTCGCCCTCTTTTGCGGGGGTGGATCTATATAACAGGTTGCCGGAAACTATAAAAGCAATTCAAAATGTGAACGAATTTAAAGCATCGCTGAAATCATACCTAACCAATAATTGCTATTACTCCATTGCGGAGTATTTGTCTGATACCCGTGGGGCACAGAGCTGAGACGAACGAAAATTTTCCCTACTTGGGTAAGGGTAGAAAACGAGAGGGATAAACATCTAGTTATATTTTGTTTCGCTAATATTACCCTGGCAAGAATAGTCATTTTAAGATTGTAATCTCTTTAATATATTTTCTTTTATTTGTTTATATTTCTTATATTAATAAATTTATATTTTTGCTACATCCGACTTTTACTAGCTAGCTTAAGTTTTCCCTGAACCCGAAACAATTCTGACCCCTGGACGACAACCATCTCCACTGAATACTACCCAGGCATCCTGCATCCACAGGGTGGTCCGTCTCCGTAATTCTGCCATCTTTCTTTAGGGCTTCCACTTTCTCCCTAAAAACCGCCATTTAGAAAGTGGTGGCGCTCGAGACTCTTGCCATTCTTCCGACTGACCACTCCACCCTTCGGAAGGCAGGTCACAATATGTCGATTCGTTCCTGAAATATCCTGAAAAAACTGAAAAACTCAATTTTCAAAATTTTACAATAAATCCCTTATTATAAAAAATGGGCTCCTAATTTTTGCTTTGTGAGCATAATTTGATATGAGCAATCAACTGACGGCATCAGAATTGACGTAGCTACTCTAATTTTTGTGCAGCAATAGTCAACTTTTTTTCTCTTATGGCCGCCACATTGGATTTTTAATTTTTCAGATGGCAAAAAAATTCACCTTTCCACATAACACACTTTATATTTTTCTTCATAAACATTGTACAAATAAATAAAAAAGTGATTATGGTCGCAAATATCAAGTAGGTCTCTGTCATTGTTTTGTGATTTGTTGTTACGATTTATTTGAACTGTCAGTTTGAAATCTTCTATTTGATTTATGCATTAAAAACATTTTATTTCAAGACTTATGTTAAATTTGTTTTAAAATTGTATTTACAAAATGGTTCACTTTATTGTGGAAGAGAGAAGAGATATGTATGAAGCATACATCCGAAGTTTTAGAAATTCGACCCGTGCTTCCCTTATATACTAAGAAAAATATCCAGAACTTGTGCAGCCAAGTCGGCATATATTCGCCAGAATAGCAAGAGTGATGGATGAAACTGGTACTTGGATGAGAAAGCGTGTTCCCTACAATGTGGAACCCAGTGCTAACGAAATCAATGCTCTTGCTTGAGTCAATATAAATTCCAAGTTATCCACAACACATATTGAGGGAGTGTGAAATAAGCCAGCAGCTATCGTCAAAGATTCTGAAAAAACACAAATACCATCCTTATAAATACACCATAGTGCAAACACTTTATGAGCCAGATCCAGACCGGTGGTTGCAGTTTTGCCAATGGTTTACTAAGACGTTGCAAATACAGAATGCTTTCACAGCTAACATATTGTGGTCGGATGAGAGTACATTTACAAATAACGGTTTGTTTAATAGACAGAATCGTCGTTACTGCAGTACAGAGAATCCTCATCTTTTATATGAGTCGCGACATCAAAATATGGCGAGTGTAAACATTTGGTGTAGCCTTTTAGACGATACAGTTATAGGACCATTTTTCATAAGCAATAGGTTGAATGGCAACGGGTACCTTCATCTGTTAACTAATGACCTTATGGAATTATTTTTATAACCTCCCTTTGCAACAAAGAGCCAACATATGGTTTCAGCAAGACGGTGCACCTGCACGCAATTGCCGCTCGCATGCCGACAAGATCTTCAAATCTAACCCCAATGGACTGTTTCTTCTGGTGATATGTCAAAAATTAAGTTTACCTTGAGCATTTTGACAACGAACAAAAGTTAACGAATAGTATAATAGATAAAATTTGCTCCATATCTCCTGCTATGATAAGATCAGCAACACAGGGTATGCGCGAGAGGGTTCGTCGATGCATAAATAACAATGGAAGACATTTTGAACATCTTCATTAACATTACACACATTTATTATTTAGTAGGAAGTATTTGTTATGTATTGTTAGTTTGCTTATTCACTAGTTGTAAGTTTCGTTAGTATCTATGGTTAATATGATTTTATTCTGTTAACTAAAATCTTCTGCGCTGACATTTTGACAAACAACCAATGTTGATAATAAAATGACACATACCTACTTGATATTTGCGACCATAATTAGTTTTTTATTTATTTTACAGTGTTTATGAAGAAAAATATGAAGTGTGTTATATCATTCGAAAGGTGAATTTTTTTGCCATCTGAAAAATTAAAAATCCAATATGGAGGCCATAATAGAAAAAAAAGTTGACTATCGCTGCGCAAAAATTAGAGCAGATACGTCAATTCTGATGCTGTCAGTTGATTGCTCATATCAAATTATGCTCGCATAGCAAAAATTAGGAACCCATTTTTCATAATAAGGGATTTATTGTAAAATTTTGAAAATTGAGTTTATCAGGATATTTCAGGAACGAATCGACGCATTCAAAATTTGTTTTCAGATATTAAATCAGCTAAAATATAAGCAACTTTTTGGTAATTTAACCAACTCTGTATCTCTTACCCCGTCACTGAGATGCCAATAGTGAGTAATTAATTAGTTGTGACCCTGTGTGTGTTTATATATATATATATATATATATATATATATATATATATATATATATATATATATATATATATATATATATATATATGCATGTATGTATATATGCCATAAAAAAAGGGGGGGGGTAATTACTTGCAGCTTAAGTCTCAACCATACAATGAATATGTACAATTTTAGGTTAGAGCATAGTCAAGGCAAACGGGTACATATTGTAATTATTGAGAAAAAAGGGGGCACACAATATTTAGAATATAGTTTAAAAGGAATTTCAGAAAAACGTAATTCGGTGCTGCTTGGATAACAGGCATAGGAACAAAAAAGACACGTGATACTCTATGCAGACAAGTACACTATTCATAAAGGTGTATTTAGCATGCAATTATTGTTATGTAACTAACATAGCTGTAAGGATGAATTTTTTTGGTATAAGCTCCGGTATCAATGAATGGGCAGTTAGCAAGGCAGTCATACAGGTACATTTTTTTTTTTTTTTGTTCCCTCAGGGCTCGTCCGCGGCCTTGCCGCCCCGATAGCACCGCAACCCTTGGTTGATTGTGCATACCCCTAGTCCTACTCCACCCATTCCAAAATCACTGTGCCTTGAACTAGTCTGCACAGCGATTGGTAGGGTGAAGTTTTATATTGCTCTGTCTCCGGTCTAGAGTGACCGTAGATCAGTTGTCTTTTCCGGTCCAGAGCTATACACTCGCACAAGATGTGCTGGGCTGATTCCTCCCCCTCGCCGCAGAGTCTGCATGCGAGGTCCCCTTCGAACCGCCCCATTTTATGTAGGTGTTTCTTGACGGCCATGTGTCCCGTCAAGAGACCTGTTGTGTTTCTGAGCTGTCCTCTGCTAAGGTTTAGCAGCTCCACAGCTCTCTTTGAACTGGGTCCGTCAATTATTGACTTCCCATGTCTGAGCCCTGGACAGTCCGCCCAGTACACCTTGTGTTGGTTTCTGACCCAGGACTTAATGGCTCCCCTGGCAGTGCTCTTTGACACGCCCAGAGCCGGTTCTGGTCCCATAAATGGTTCTGCTGACCCCCTCTTTGCGAGACTGTCAGCTTCTTCATTGCCTTTGACCCCCGAGTGACCCGGCACCCAGATGAGGGTCACCTCATTCTGCCCAGCCAGGTCGCTCGTCTCGTCTCGGCACTCACTCACCAGCCAGGAATTTACCCGTGGGCTACTTAGTGCCTTAAGGGCTGCCTGGCTGTCTGTGGCTATGAGGATCCGCTTGTTGGTGTAGCCCCTCCTCTTGTTCTCCCGCACACAGTGCAGGATGGCGTACATCTCGGCCTGAAACACCGTTGCATGGGCTCCGAGGGAAATACTGTGACTTACCCTCGGTCCTTCCGAGTAAACACCTGCCCCCGTCCCACGCTCCCCGCCAGATCCGTCCGTGAACCAGACGAGCGCGTCCCGTGGTATGCCCGGTGTCTCCTCCCGCCATGCCCCGCGATCAGGGATTTCCACTGTGAAGTTGTTTTCCCTGCACATTCGCGGGCTCGCGAAGTCTGACCTCATTTCAAGCATGGGTTCCTTCACGATCTCCTGAATTTTGCAGTGGCCCCTGAAGCCTGGGTTGATCTTCAGTCTACCATTGCAGGCTAGTCTGTATAGTCCTAGCCTGGCCTCTCCCATAATAACGAAGTGTAGGGGGGGTAGATCCAGCAACACCTCCATGGCGGCTGTTGGGGTTGAAGACATGGCCCCTGTGATGCCTAGGCAAGCCATCCTTTGGATCTTGCCTAGTTTTTGTTTGGCACTGGATTGTGTCACCTTAGGCCACCAGACCAGTGCCGCATATGTTAACGATGGTCTGACCACCCTTGTGTACAGCCAGTGGGCCATACTAGGTCTTAGTCCCCACGTTTTTCCATATAGCCGCCTAGTGACGGCTAAGGTCATGACTGCCTTACGCAGTATTTTTCCAATGTGACCATTCCAGGTTAGCTTAGAGTCCAATACGACCCCAAGATATTTTACCTCCCTGGCCATTGGAACGCTCCTACCGTATAGAGTGAGAGTTCTGTGGCTTTCACACTTCCTCCTCCTCGTAAACGGCACGACGGTTGCTTTCTCGGGGCTCACCCCGAGCCCTTGATCAACCGTCCACCCTTCCACCACTTTCAGTGCAGTCTGCATACGCTCCCACACTGCCTGTGTGACCTTTCCTCGGACTATGATGACAATGTCGTCCGCATAGCCCTGTACCTCATACCCCCCTCCCGAGAGCCTCCCCAGCAGGCCGTCCACGACTAGACACCAGAGCAAGGGAGACAGAACGCTCCCCTGCGGACACCCCGCCGCGACCCCCGCCAGCAGAGTCCCTCCCGCGAGTGAGGTGAACACCGCCCTGTCCCTGAGCATGGAACCGATCCACCTGCAGCAGGTCTCCTCTATTCCACGCTCCCGGGCAGCTGCCAGAACCGATCCGAACGAGGTGTTGCTAAAGGCCCCCTCTATGTCTAGGAAGGCCCCCAGCGCCACCTCCTTGTTCTCCAGCGTATTCTCCAGTTTCAGCACCAGTTGGTGCAGTGCTGTTTCTGTTGAGAATCCTGCTCTGTATGCATATTGTCCGCAGTGTAGAGGATATGCTTCCAGTACACCGCCCCTAATGTGCCGGTCGAGCAGTTTTTCCACTGTTTTCAGCAAGAAGGACATGAGACTTATTGGCCTCAGGGACTTTGCCTGGTCTGTTGGACGCCCAGGTTTAGGAATAAATACAACCCTGGCCAGTCTCCATGCCCTCGGAATGTACCCCAGAGCCAGGCTGGCCCTCATAATGAGGGTAAGCACCGGCGCCAGTATATCTATCCCCTGTTGGAGCATGATGGGCATTATTCCATCAAATCCCGGCGATTTGTATGGCTTAAAGCTGTTAATGGCCCATCTGATTTTGCTCCAGGTAACCACCTCTTTAGCGACTGTCCAGTCTACTCTAGATGCCCGCCTATAAGGCGCCTCTATTTCTGAGTGTTCCCAGTCCGGAGGTGATTGGTTTATTATGTTACAGCCGGGGAAGTGCGTCTGGAGTAAAATTTCCATAGTTTCCTCCCCCGAGCTTGTAAAGCCTCCCGTGGGTGTTCTAAGGGAGCCTATGTTAGTCTGAGGGCCCTTAGACAGGATCTTGTGTAGTCGAGCACTCTCGGACGTGTTTTCCACTTCTTCGCAGTGCCTCCTCCATGACTCCTTCTTGGCGTCCCTCAGTCTTTTGTTATAGGTCGATAGGGCCTGTCTATATTCATCCCATGCTCCCGACCTTTTGGCCGCGTTAAACAGCTTACGAACCTGCGTCCTCCTTTGCCTGAGGTCCTCGTTCCACCATGGGACGTTCCTGGTGGACACCCTCATTTTCAGGGGGCAGTTGGCGTTATAGGCCGAGGTAATTGCGTCTCGCAATTGGACTGCTGCAATCTCGAGGTCTATTGAATCCCTTATGGCCCTCTCAACCCCCCGCAGTTCCACAGCTAGATACAGGTACATACTCGCAGAATAATTATCGGACATGAAGTAATACAGTTGTAATTTAATTAAATAGAAAATATGCTATGAAGATATTGTATACAGAAAGTTTTATGTGAAAAATGCATTCAAGACAGGGGTGCAGTACTAATTATCACTCAGGCTGTGATAAGGTCCATTATGATGTACACATTTAATGTACCTTCAGCCATAACAACGAGGCCTGGAATCACTATTCTTATGCGAGTGGGAGAAGCGAATTGATATAAAAGAACTTACATTTGTACTGAAAATTAGACGGGGTTTGAGTCTTCAGAGCTGTCTCATCTTCGAAACGTCTCCCGTACTGACGGAGAAAGCCTATGGTAAGCACTAGCGCCATGAATCAAATTCGAGCGAGAGTGTCCAAGTAGGTGATCTTTTCTGGTCGTCTTCGCGATTTTCTATTTAAATTCCGGCCCCGATATAGTTTCCCGTACTGGCGGAGAAAGCCTATGGTAAGCATTAGCGCCATGAATCAAATTCGAGCGAGAGTGCCCAAGTAGGTGACCTTTTCTGGTCGTTTACGCGATTCTTATTTAAATTGCGGCCCAGAGATAGTTTCTCGTACTGGCGGAAAAAGCCTATGGTAAGCACTAGCGCCATGAATCAAATTCAAGCGAGAGTGTTCAAGTAGGTGTTCTTTTCTGGTCATCTTCGTCTATGGTAAGCACTAGCGCCACGAATCAATTTCGAGCGAGTGTCCAAGTAGGTAATCTTTTCTGGTAATTGACGCGATTCTTATTTAATTCCGGCCCTAAGACAGCTCCCCGGACTAGCGGAGATAGCTATGGTAAGCACTAGCGCCACGAATAAAATCCGAGCGAGAGTGTCGAAGTAGGGGACCCCTGCTGCTCGTCCCCGCTTGGAGACCTTGCAGCAGCCAGACAGGACGAGAAGCAGCTCAACAAGCGGTGAGTGTACCCTTGTAATGACGAAAGCTATTGGGTGTCTCAAAATTGCGACCAAGAAAATGTTTTGCGTGCCTCAGCAGCGCTATTTAGTAATAGGGGTAGTATAAGGAGGCATCCGTAGTATGTTCTCCAATTTGATATATCTAAGCAGAAACTTGAACCCTAGAAGTTTATTTGTCTGCATATTATTAAAAGAAATTTTTTGTGCATTTGAATGTTGCCTAATATGATATATTTAAACAAAAACTTGAACCAGGGAAGTTTATTTGTCTGCATATTATTTAAAGAAATTGTTTGCGTATTTTAAATGTCGCCCAAATAGTTATATTTAAACTAAACTTGGAATTTGGAATTTTATTTGTTTACATTGTGTAGAGGAATTATTTGTGCATTTAAAGGTCACCAAATTTGACGTATTTAAACTAAAACTTGAAGCTTGGAATTTCAATTTGTTGGCGTATTATTTAAAGAACTTACTTTCGCATTTTAAAAATTGCCAAATTTAATGATATCCAAACTGAAACTTGAAATCAGAAATGTTATTAGCTGGTGTAGTATATAACGAAATGACTTTGCATTGGAAGACAGAAATCTTGTTCCCACTTAATTGGGAATGTTACTAGCTTGTGTATTATTTAATGAAATGATTTTTTGAATCTGAAACTTGAAGTCAGAAGTATGTAGCTCTTTATAATATAATTTATTTCTGAATCGTGAAACCAGATGTATGTAGCTCTTTATAATATAATTCTGAATCTGAATCGTGAATCCAGAAGTATGTAGCTCTTTATAATGTAATTTAAATTTGAATCGTGAAAACCGAAGGAGGTAGCTCTTTATAATATGATTTAAATCTGAATCATGAAACAGAAGTATGTAGCTTTTATAATATAATTTAAATCTGAATCGTGAAACTAGAAGTATGTAGCTATATATAATATAATTTAAATTTGAATAATGAAACAGAAGTATGTAGCTTTTATAATATAATTTAAATCTGAACCATGAAAACATAAGTATGTAGCTCTTTATAACATAATTTAAATATGAATCGTGAAACCAGAATTATGAAGCTCTTCATAATATAATTTAAATCTGAACCATGAAAACAGACGTATGTAGCTCTTTATAATATAATTTAAATTTGAATTGTGAAACAGGATCATGTAGATTTTTATAATATAATTTCAATCTGAATTGTGAAACCAGAAGTATGTAGCTCTGCACAATGTAATCTTATCCCTGAGACTTACAACTGAAGGTATGTAATTCCATTTCTGTGTAATGTTGAAACTGAAACTTGAAGTCAAAACATGTGGCACCATTTTGATGCACTTTGAAACTGAAACTTGAAGTTAGGAATCTCATTGTTTTGCATGTTACCTGATGAAATTATCTTGTACCTGAAACAGACATCTCGGCTCCCATCTGTGTACTATACTGAAACTTGAAATTGAGAGTATGTGATGTACACTGGACGGTTCGGGAAAGAAAGGAAAGGGACATAAAGTAAAATGAAGTACTTCCCCTTGTGTTCTGACAAAGTTGTGTAATTATTCTCTTTGTGTTTAGAATGACATTCAGGTGAAGCCTCGTTCCACGAAGTGCCACGATCCGAACATCAAAGACCTCCAGTGAGGCTATAGTCCATGAAGGGCTTCGCGATTTATCACAATTTTGACATGAATGAAACGAGAGGGCAACCTGAAGGTCAGTAATTAGTTGAAAGCCTTGCTATACACGTCATAATATTGGGAGAGGTAAAAGAAACGGTGATCTGGCCTGAATTACAACAATACGTTCCCCTTGTGTCTCATACAGCCTACAGGTCCAGAACACGATAATTGGCAAGCGGTATTTGGGTGAACCTTCTACTTCTTGACTAGCCAAACCTCCGAAAATCATAGATCTCCAGTGAGGCTATAGTCCAAGAAGGGCTTGGGAAAAACTTAACTATGGCACAATGGAACCTAAATGCGCAATGTGTCATTTCCTAGTGATAAATAACCATATGAGAGATGTAGAGGGATGAGTCGGTAAGCCTCAAATATATGCCCGGGTGTGGTGTCCTGTTCTGTGGTGTTGCTCAATCAGTCCCACAGCAAAGACAAACCAAAACTGAAATGTGAACGATGAAACCAATAAAATCTAAACAATGAATATTGAAACGAAAATATCAATCTTTAATTCTACGCCACTGTGGAGACTGAGAGTGACATTGGGGATTTCGAAACTCAGCAGGTCATCGACCCTCTAAGCGATCCAAATTCTTTATGCTAGTGCACTCCCCATATGTTTAAGATTAACCCCAGCCATGTTATTTCTCGTAGGGAAAGGTGCCTAGATGTCTGTGCTCTCATGCCCGTGTCACTGTATTGGTCAAATGGGAAACTTTGTTAAATAAATTAAGTGTTTACGAATTCTTGCATGTTTCTCACAATGTTCCAATCCCATAGTCTGAACAAACACAACCTGGTCCTAACCCAAGATTTTCACTCCTCAATATGTATCCTGGTAGCCCAGCAAATTAGTCATGCTTAGTAAGCAAAGGTAGAAGCTTTTAGAGTAAGGTAAGCGAGTACATTTCAGGTCACCTGTAGTAATTTAATGGAGTCAGGGATTTAATTGCGTATTAGTCAACAGTATAAAACGGCTAGTATGCACTTTTCTTTAAGAAAAAGTATGTTTAGATTAGGTATTACGCAATATTATAAATATTTGTCCTGTTAAAATCACTTTTGTTTATAAGAAAATTTAGAGGGGCGGGGGGTATGGATTAATATATATATATATATATATATATATATATATATATATATATATATATATATATATATAATTAGGTTTTTTCGTAGCGATTGTCCGAAAAAAGTAATTTATTTATTTAAGTGGTACAATTATTACAGTCTTAAAACTTATTATAAAATATGTGATTCAAAACAACATGTGAACAACTAGAGTTACAGCGATTGAATGAAATAATATTCTACAGAATTAACATAAATGCAAACGTCTGCATCGCACTCTTACACAGGTCACTAAACTGATGATGCATGGTTTCCGGATTCGTCGTATTTTGTATGATGTTGAGAATATACAGGGATGTAACTCCTCCACCCTTAAATCTTTAACACGTCCTCGTGTTCGGACACTTCTTCTGTTTGCGTTTGCCTGTTGAACTTGTATAGGATGCTCTGAATTTTTCTTCTTAAAAGAAACAGAAGTACAATGGTAACAGCGATGGATATACCAATGGTAATGCCTAAGTGGGAATACTGCATGGACGGTCGGAGGTGAAATGGATGCTGTTGTATTTGAGACAATGCTTCTTTTATCTTTTTGTTTTCTTTTAGATGAATTGGCTTAAAATGGATATGATGTTGAGGTGTCGGTTGCAATTCTTCGACTTCTATGGGTTGTAGCGTCAAATTGGTAGCAATGTCTTCATACATTTCCTCATTGATCTTGACTTTGCAGGAATTGTGGGATGTTACTAGACCGTTTCCCTGGAAGATTTTTCGTTCTAACGATGTTTCGCAATTTTCGACAATAGTGGTTGCTGAGCTAGTGGATATTAAGATCTGACCATTCTGCAGCTGAGTTGATATTTCGTAGGGGTTCATTACTTTGGCAGAAGTGCAATTTTGTAAGGTGTCAAGCTGACAATGTTCTTCTCGTCGGCGATTATTGCATATAACCACGTCTTCTATAGAGGGGCACTTCTCTTGGGTCCATAAGTTTGAAGAGGGTGTTTCTAAATAGTATGAGCTGGGTGGTACTAGGAGAATATAATTTTGTGGTATAGGATAAACACGAAAATAAGAACCAGGATTGGGATGTAGGATAGGAACTTTAAAAGGCATACAATCGTATCCTTAACCGATAATATATGAAATTTGGTAAATTCTACAACCTTACAAACATGATTTTTGTCAAAGTCGATCAATTCATTTCTGTCATGACTTAACTTTAAGTGATCAATAATATTTAAGAGATCACTAGTGGTAAAGAGCTCTATATTAGTAATTTCGTTAAAACTTAAGGAAATAGTTCTTTGAATTATCTCTATATTATGGAGTAATTTAACAGCTACGTGAATTTGGAAATGAATTTTACTCGACAATTCTCTTTCGCTATCTAAAGTGGAAAAAGTCTGATAAATATGATCTAGATTTTGATTAATAATTTTTTGGTCCTTTTCGTACCTTTGTGTGATTATATTAGCAAATGAATTTAAATTATCAATTTGGGTAATTATATCTTCTTGATTTTGGAAAAGGTTATCTAAATTTTTATTGATTTCTTTTAAGTCTTCTTGGTCGAGATTTCCTATTATCATTTTAATTAAAGAGCCTGCTCCGTTTATTAATCCGCGTTTAGTTCTGTGCATTGATAGTTTTTGTAGTTCATTACTTAATCGTGACAAATGGTCATCTAAAATTAGTAAATATAGTTCGTTACTTGCAGACATTTGTCCAGTGTTTAAAAATTTAGAATTTTTTAATAATATGTTATAATTAATTTCTATATCGGTAATATTAAAATTAAAATAAAATTTATAATGTTTGAGTATTTTTGCTATGCCTAAATACTCTTTAAAATATCCGTTAGTTTTTATCGGTGTTATTTGAAGTGGATGGACCAGGTTGAGGGTCATCGTTGTTTGTAGTAGTAGTAGTTTTGTCCTGTAACGAAAAAGTCTTTCTTACTCTTTTTATGTTAGAAACGTGAGCTTTTGCTTTTGGTTTAGAAAATGTAACAATGTTTTCTTTTTGTTTAGGATGTGATCGTAATTTATAAAGAGGATTTGTTTTTCTTACTTTCGGTACTCTAATAGCTAGTTGTGTCGTTTCTTGTAAATCTGGTGTCGTTTGTCTGTCCGCATTTGCTTTAGAAATTCTTTTGTCTCCACTTACTTTTTGTTTCTGATATACACTGTCGAAGAAAGGCATTATTTCTTTGAGTCTATTGTTGTTGTATTCCTCGTAAAGGGTAGTTTCAGGTGTGACTGTTGGTAAGTCGTCGTAGGGGCCGTATAGTAATGTAAAAGGTGAATACCCAGTTGTCGAATGAATAGACTGGTTGTAAATAAGGGTTGCTGTTATCATTAGGGTTGCAGGCCTCTCTTGTGGGTTTTGTAATTTAAGAATTCGCAATTTTTCTACAAGGGTTGAGTGCAGTCGCTCTACTGGTGAATTTGAGTTAGGATTTTGGGGGGTTGTTATGTGAAGATTAATATTAAATAAATTACAGTATTCTTTAAGGGTAGTATTCGAAAATTCTTTGCCAGCGTCAGCTACTATTTTTAGGGGATGATTATGATGGGAAAAATAGTGTCGAAGTTTATTTAACACGGTAATTGCGGATCCATCAGTTATATAATATGCCTGCGCATATTTGGAGAATAAATCTATGACAGTTAGGAATTTGCAATTATCGAAACTAAAGGTGTCAATGTGTATCACTTCAAAAGGGCGTTTAGCTAGAAGGGGACCGGAAAATGGTGGCTTGTACGGACTTCTTTCGTATTTTGTCTGAAGGCAAATTGAGCATTTATTAATAAAAGCGTTTATATAATTTTTCATATTAGGCCAAAAATATTTTTGTTTTAAATGTTGATAAGTCTCGTTAATGCCATTGTGGTTTCGTGTGTGATATTCGTCTATAATTTGTTGTTGAGTTTCTTGTTTTTCAACGTCTTGTAAAAATTCGTTAGATTTTATTATTTTAACAGAACTATTAAATAATGTTGAAGAAACAGCAGTGAAATATTTGAATAGTCTATCATGTTTAAAGAAAATTCCGTACGTGAATTTTGGATCAATAAATTGTTTCAAGAAGTCATTTATTTGTCTCAGTTCGTAATTGAGTTGAACCTTTACATGTATTGTTTCAAACTTAAATATTTTTAATTTGCGTGTGTCATATTTTGGCCCGTTATCTAAAATTATTCGCCTGGAAAAATAATTGACTGGATTTTCTGATATAGGTATTTTGAAAATTGGATTTTCTGCAGACGAGTGTTGTGTCTGTGAGTCATTGCTTTCAGGTAGGTTATTAGTCGTGCTAGTAGAGGCATTGTTTGCGTCGTTTTCTAGTTCGTTAATTATTTCTCTTTCTCTGTCTTCGTCAGGGTCTACGTTATTAATTATTGATTCCAGGTCAAAGTCGTCTTCGATCGCGTTAATTTCGATTCGCGATAAGGCATCAGCCACTACGTTATCTTTGCCTTTCTTGTATTTTATCTCGTAATTAAATTCCTTTAATCTTAGTCGCCATTTAACTAGCCGTGAGTTTGGTTCCTTAATGGAAAATAGCCAGACAAGCGGTTTGTGGTCAGTTTCTATAACAAATTTTTGTCCAAAGAGATAAGGTCTAAAATGTTTTGTATTTTCTACTATGGATAATAACTCTTTTTCAATGGTCGAATAATTTCTCTCGGCTGAATTTAGTGTTCTTGAGTAAAACGCAATTGGTTTATTATTTTGTGACAATACTCCACCTATAGCTATATTGCTTGCGTCAGTGGTTAAATGAAATTGTTTAGCAAAGTCGGGGTAGGTCAGGACAGGAGAATTTGTAATCAATTCTTTTATTTTTTGGAATGCGTCAACATATTCCGAGTCGTGAATATTTATTTTGGTATCCTTTTTTAAATATTTATTGATGGGGAATACTACTTTAGCGTCTATAATACCCTGTTAATCCTAAAAATGCTCTTATTTCTTTACTTGTCTTTGGTATTGGATAATTCTGAATGGCAGTTATTTTTGATGGGTTCGGTTCGATCCCACGGACAGTGACCAGATGGCCTAAAAATTCGACCTCTTTACGCAAAAATTCTGACTTATCTAACTGAATTTTTAGATTATACTCTTTTAACTTATCAAATATATTTTTTATTTGACAAAGGTGTTCTTGAAGGGATTTCGAGAAGATAACAATATCATCCATATATACGAAACAAAACTTGTATAAATATGGCCTTAATACATTATCCATTAGGCGTGAAAAGGTACTGGGAGCCCCCTTCAACCCGAACGGGATTCGGATCCACTCGTAATGGCCATTATTTACGGAGAACGCTGTTTTTTCGATACTGCCAGGATCCATTTCAATTTGATGGAATCCTTGTGCTAGATCGAGAGTCGTGAAATAGGAGAAGCGTCCTAAATTATCTAAAATTTCTTCGATGCGAGGTAATGGGTACTTGTCATCGATCGTTTTCTCGTTAAGTTTACGATAATCGATCACTAAGCGCCATTTCTTTTTTCCAGAAGCATCTTGACGCTTCGGGACAATCCATATCGGACTTGAGTAGGGTGATATCGAGGGTCTAATCATTTTGTTGTCTAAGAGTTTTTGAATTTGGTTTTGGACTTCTTCACGTAAATGAAAAGGGTACCGGTATGATTTGGTGTGAACAACTTCATCGTCTTTAGTTCTTATTTTATGTTTAATTGCATTGGTGAAAGAAAGATCTGAGTCTTCATGATAAAAAATATCATTATACTTTCGACACAAATTAATAAGTTTTTCATATTCTTCTGTATTTAAATGATCTGTTCTTAAAACTTTTGTTACATCAAAATGTTTTGAAATTTTAGGTAGTTCGTCAGAGTAATTTTGTGATGGATCGACATCTATTTGTTCCTGAAAATGTATTTCTACAAATTTTGAATTTGGATTTTTCTTTATTATGGGCACTCTACAATATCCATCTTTTGCTTCAGCTATTGACTCGTGAATTAAAACATTTGTTTCTTCAATACGTGGTAAAACTACTGTGCCTTTTTCTATAGTTACAGGGACTGATACATAATTTTCACAAATTTGTTTGAAAGGTGTAAAATTCAGTGGATTAATTTCAAGGTAAAATGGTATTTTTTGGTTTCCTAGAGTTAAAATTTGTTTATTATAATCGATATTTCCTTTTAATTTTGTAAGAATGAACTGACCCTATAAGCGCATCAAATCGATGGTGCCATTGCATGACATGCATTGGAAATTGGTAATTAATATTGAATTCTTGTAAAATAGGATACCTTACGTTGTCTTCACCATGGGTTATCTGGTTAACTGATTTCATCGAAAATGGTTCCTTATAAATAAATTTTTTAAATAACCCGTAAGCCGGTCCTGGATTTATGATACTATCTGATGCTCCAGAATCAATCAATACTTTTAAATTTAGACTTGGTATGACAAAAAACGGTAATTTAGGGGTATTAACAATATTATTTATATCTAAATAGATTAGTTTTCCGAGGCTGTTTCGTGAAAATCCCGATTTGGATTGGTGTTGTAATTTGTAAAAGTTTCAGTTGGTTCAGGAAATTCTAGTGGCTCTATATTTTCGTCAGAGGGTTGGTCGTCATAAGGGTATTCGTCAGAATGATCTAGTGGTAGGTCCTCTTGGTTAAAGAGTTCTTGATGTTGAAACGTGGGCCTAGATTGTGGTATAAAGTGATTTCTTTGGGGCATTTGTCGTGTATTTCTTAAGGGAGTTTGGTTGCTTATTGACATGGGTGTCGTTCTTCTACTCAATTGAGTTGGAGCGTGTTGTATATTTTTATTAAAATTTTGAACGGGTCTTATGTTAGAAATTGGCCGAGAAGGAAACGGTTGCCTTTGTTGTGTGATTTGTTGTGGTTTGTTGTAAATTTGGGGAAATGCTGGAAATATTGGTTTTTGGGTATACGTCTGTCTATGTTGTACAGGTGTGTTATGATTTGTTTTCGTATTATTTTTGTTTCTCGGGCTATTAATGAAATTCGACTGTATAATCTCGTTATCTATCCTATTACATTCTAACATAAGTGAATCAAGAATATTAACACTAACTAATCTAAAATGTGAGAAGTAAGGTTCTATTACACCCGCTTTAAATGCTGCCACTGCATTTTGTTGATAAAATTCTTTCTTATAAGTTTTTACATCGTTTACTAAATCTTGTATATCTACATGTTCAATTAAGATCTTTAGCTTTTCTTTAATTGAATTGAAATATTCCTGAATAGTTTGTGATTTAGTCATAAAGCTAGTATTTAAATCATTAAATAAAAGATTTTCTGAACGGGGGTCTGAAAACTGATTTTTTAAAGCAAATTTTATATTTTCCCATGTATGGTTTTCTAAACTAATTAACACGTCACGAGCGTTACCAGTGATTTTAGCTTTTATAAATTCTAGTAACATTCGATTTGCGTGTGTTTCAGCTTCTGGCCTTCTATAACTAGTAATATAAAGTTCGCATTGTTTAATAAAATAAGCAAGATGCTTCTGTCCACCGGAATATTCGGGGATCATGATAGCAGCTTGTGAAAATTCGGCAATGTGATTATTTGCCATTTCTAAATTATTTAAACTTAATTGATTAAAATTGTCTTCCTCTAATTCTAATATAGGTTCTCTTTTCCTAATAGGCGATTTATCTCTTATCATTACACAACATACATGAACAAGTAATGGTTGTTAAGTATAACAGGGTGAATTGAAAAATAGAGCGCGAATAGGAATTATTGAACAAAATTATATAAGGTATAAATGTAAAATAGATACGATATGAATGCACAGATAAAAATATTGGAGGAAACTTACAGGAAGCTCATTGGTACTTCTGCTATTGGTTTCTCGCTGATTTCCCTCTGGCAGTGTGGACTGACTTGCACCGGTGTGGATGTTCGATGTTGCACATAGACTTTTAGAAAAAAGACCGAAACTAATTTTACGAAGATTTAAAGCTTGCCAAAATCAGGTTTCGATGTGCAATACTGTTCTATGCAGCGCCAATTAGGTTTTTTCGTAGCGATTGTCCGAAAAAAGTAATTTATTTATTTAAGTGGTACAATTATTACAGTCTTAAAATTTATTATAAAATATGTGATTCAAAACAACATGTGAACAACTAGAGTTACAGCGATTGAATGAAATAATGTTCTACAGAATTAACATAAATGCAAACGTCTGCATCAGCACTCTTACACAGGTCACTAAACTGATGATGCATGGTTTCCGGATTCGTCATATTTTGTATGATCTTGAGAATATACAGGGATGTAACTATATATATATATATATATATATATATATATATATATATATATATATATATATATATATATATATATATATATATATATATATATATATATATATATATATATATATATATATATACTCGTGGTTCGTTTTTTCGTTAAGAGCTATGTTATAATTTACTGGGTTTATATTCCTGGAAACTTCTTCATTTTTGGACAAAAATTAAAACAACATTTGTGTTTTTGATTTAACGACGTTTCGCCGCCTCATGCGCGGCTTCTTCATGTTTTTTAATTTCTTTATTTTATTTTATATTAATCTATTAACATTTCACTTTTACAGTTGAGAACTGTAAACATTGAAAAATGCATTTTTAGAGAGTAGGTTCCCCTTAATTCATTGCAATATATGTTTTTACAAATTATTTAGATTTATATCTTACCTGTCTGTCACACCATCACTCAATTGTAATTGCCGGAAAATATACCTTAGTTGCTATAGTTTATTGTAACTTTTAATCTGTAAGTACTTTATGTATATGTATGTGTATGTATGTGTGTGTGTGTGTCTGTGTGTGTTCTGAAACGTACCTCAGTTATTCGTGTGATATACTTAGTTCTTGGCTTGAACTGTGTCCAGGATTTATTAAAACTGTACGGTTCGCTTTCTGTTTTGGGGCCATTTTCTAGAGGTTAAGGAAATATGAAAGGAAATGAACTCTAAGGCCTCAATCTGCCTACACATTAGAGCGGTGGATAAGGATAGGTTTGATTGTTGTAGTTTGATTACAGGGCCTCAATCTCCCTACAGATCATCTTTAAGGTCTCAGTGCACTCAACCCTAGACCTAGATCTCTCTCAGGTCTAGGGTTGAACACACTAAGACTTTAGAGATGATCTCCAGAGAGATATGGGGAGTTATATCCTGAATTACTGCACATTTTGCCTTTTCACACCTAAAATCAGCTCTAGAAGCCACGACTTCTTCTATCTACTGCCACCTAGGACCAATTACAAGCTTAACTCATGGGGTTGTAGACTGTGCTCTATTTATAACAGCACACATCAGTCGACAGATATATTTTGTTGTAGTAAATCTGAGCTGAGACATGTTGCATCGCTGCTTGGTGATTGGAGATGCTTTTATGTTATTAGTTCTTTTAGGGTATACCTTATATGACATGTAATATTCATACTCTTCATTTGGGGTCATTCCCGTCGAGTATATATATATATATATATATATATATATATATATATATATATATATATATATATATATATATATATATATATATATATATAGGTTCTGAAAGAAAAAGTCTCTTAAATGTGCTGTGTAAAAGTTTGTTGAAATAAAGTGGTATGTTGGGTGAATAAATTTATGAGAAGTTGAGAGCATTATACGAAGATTGTGGTCAATCATCTGGTGTGGTCACCTGAGCTTGGAGATAGTCGTAAGTGTTAGAATACAAGATTAATTGAATGTAAATTATTTGCGATATAGTACGTATAGAGAAAACACATTGGGGTATCTTATCGCTCAGCTGATAATTTCGTTGATCGAGAGTTCCGTTCAAAAACAGAATTGGTTTCCATATTACATTGAATATTTTGTCCAACAATATTATGAGTGAAATATCGAGAACACTAGCCGAGGTAAGACAGATCAGGTGTGAATTAAAGGATTTCAAGGCTAGGTTAGAGCAAACAGAGAATAATTTGGCCGGAAAAATAGATGAAGTAAAGGGACATTTTGACGGCTACCAGAATGATGTTAATTTGAAGATTGAGCGAATTGAGAAGAAGCTTAAGAAAAATAACCTAATTATATTCCAACTGGAAACAAATGACTATAATAGTATATCTAAGCTGCTCGAGCTGGTGTTAACACTTTTCAATGACCGGTTAAACGTTGTGGAATTGAGGGATATAAATACTGTCTACGCAATTAGGAAGGCTCATAAACGACCCATTGTCGTTGAGTTCATTTCATACTTAAAAAAAGTGGAAATTCAAAAGTCCACAGGGAATTTAAAGGGTACTGGAATTTATGTTAATCATGATCTAACGGACAAGGAGCAAAGAATAAACAAGATTCTGAGAGGGCAGTTAGAATTGGCAAAGCCAGAAGATCCGAAGGCTTATCTGAAAAAAGGTAAAATATATTCTAGGGGTGAGATTTTCAGTGGAAAATTTTCCTGTGACAGACGAGTTTGAAATAGCGCCACACGTCGAAGAAAAGTCCAGTAGTGCTCCCCCTACACTGAATGCAAGTTTTATCACTAGATTAGATAATATAGAGGACGAAGTCGACGCTGCAGAAGAAAGGACCCTGAGAAGCAACTCATCTTCAGGCACTAGGAGCCAGGCTATAGGGAAAGTTAATAAAGCAAAAAAGTAGTACATTAATGTATTCTAATCGCACCTTTTTGTAGTTGTATTTATAACTGTAGTTATACATTTTATATATGCATTATGTTTTTATTGTAATTATTGTGGATGATAATCGTATGTGCGTGATACATTTGTTTTGTATTTGATTATTATCGTTTGTTTGCATTTGATGATTTTGTTTCTGAGGGTAATGATCATTGGAGGAAAGTAGTGTGTTTCGTGGGTAGTATAGGAGTTAAAATTGTATGTGTATTGAGGTTGAGGCATATTTGATTGTGGCTGGAGTTTAGCTTTGGTTGTTGTTGTGTGAGTATTTATGTGAGTACTTTTCTTTATTCAATAATTATTGGGGGGTATGCAGCGACTGCTGTGTGTTTTTGCATTATAGTATGGATCAATACTTGAGGGATTTTGAAGTTACAACCTATAACACTCGTATATATAATTGCCTCAGTGAATTGGACGATAATTTTAGCAGTCAGCACTTTACAATATTTCAGATGAATATAAGAAGCATCTCAAAGAACTTAGATGAATTCTTGGTAGAGCTCTCTCAGACGAAAACTAGTTTTCATTGCATTGTATTGAGTGAAACGTGGAGGGTCCCTAGTATGTCAATTTTTAGCATAGACGGATACCGAAGTTTCTATGGAGGAAGCGATAATCAAAATGGCGGGGTTATTGTCTATGTTAGGGACGATCTGGTATCTTCCTGTCAGTTAGTAAGGTTTGGTGGTTGTAGGGCTCTCAGATTAAGAATTTTATATGGTAAGGATGTGGTTTACGTAACTGCTGTTTATAGGTCGCCATCTTCATGTGAAGCTGACTTTTTGGAGGGATTGTGTGAATATTTTGATGAGTATAAATCCAATGGGAATCTACATTTCTTTATTGGTGACATTAATATTGATATACTTGCAAATTACGATTATGTACAGGAATACTTGAATGTCTTAAGCGCTGGGGGATTTTTGTCTTATATTAACAACCATACGAGGGTACACAGTGATTCCGGATCATGTCTGGATCATATTTTTATTAGAAAGCGTGATTTGGATGATGTATCGGCTGGGATTATTCGGACAATTATAACAGATCATTTCTCGGTCGTTGCACAGGTGATGCCACCCAGGAATGAAGCAAAGGATGAAAAATGTGAGAAATATAGAACGTACGTAGACTATAATGAGTTACAAAAAATATGATCTTTTGAAAATTGGGCGGAAGTTTATGGAAGCGATGATCTGGAAAGGGCAGCGTCTTCCCTCGTAGAGACTTTGAAGAGCGCAATAGATCTTAGTAGCAAGAAAGTAAGGATCAAAAATAAAACCAAAGCCAGAAGAGAATGGATAAGTAAGGGAATAATAACATCTATAAACAAGAAAAATGAATTATATAGAAAAATAAGAAAGAGTCCCAACGATGTCGAACTTAGGAAGGAATACGTATTCTATAGGAATAGAGTTAATGACTTAATTAAACAATCAAAAAAAAAGTATTATCAGAGACAGGTTATTCGTGGACAAAACAGTACAAAGAACTTATGGGAAACTGTAAAAAAGATTACGAATGAAAAAACCGGAATGAGAAAGATAAAAGAAATAAGGATAAATGCTGAACTGATAGAAGACAGAAGGAAGATAGCAAATGAATTTAATGAATATTATGCGAATGTAGCCAAAAAATTTGAGCCCAATGAGATGCAGGAAAAGAGGGTGCACAGTAATCACTCAATATTGAATTGAAACCAGGAAAAGCACCGGGACTGGATGGACTTCGATTTGAAACCCTCCTTCAAATTTCCGGCGTTATTGTTAGGCCTTTGACCTATCTGCTAAATAGATGTTTGGAAGAGGGTAAAGTGCCTGGAATATTCAAAATTTCAGTTATTAAGCCGCTTTATAAAAAAGGCGAGAGGGAGGATATGAAGAACTATAGACAGGTGTCACTCTTGTCAAATATTGCCAAAGTGATGGACAAAGTAATAAAAAGTAGATTGTGCAATTTTTTATCAAGATATGAAGTGCTTTCTAAAAGTCAGTTTGGTTTTACCGAAGGAAAGAGCACGGAGGATGCCATGGCTGCCTTGACTGGGTTGATATATGGGGCGCTGGACTCTGGTAGACAGAACCTTTGCGTCTTTTTAGACTTAGAGAAGGCGTTTGATACCGTCAGTCACAGAATATTACTTGACAAGTTGTTCGATACGGGGGTGAGGGGGGTGGCTTTGAAATTGTTTCAGAGTTACCTAAGTCATCGCCTTCAGTGGGTATGTATTAAAGGAACATACAGTGACCTTCAAAATGTCACCTATGGTGTGCCAAAGGGAAGTGTTTTGGGGCCGCTGTTGTTTATTATCTATCTGAATCCACTATTTCAGTAGGAAACAACGGGAAATATAATAAGTTTTGCAGACGACACGGCGGTTTTCTATAGTGCTGATTCCTGGGATGCACTTAGAGAAAAGGTGGAGACAGATCTCGTAAAAATAAAAAACTGATTTGACCAGAACCACCTTACAATTAATGTAAATAAGACATGCTATGTTGCTTTTTCGAACCATGTGGACAGCGGACCATCATATCAATCTTTAAACATAGATAGATCTAGAAATATTGAAGCCAAGTCCGCGATGGAAGTTAAGTATCTAGGAATAATAATAGATTCAAATCTAAGAATAAGCATAAGCATAAACATAAGCATACTGATTTTCTGACAAAAAAAACTGAGAAATTTGGTTTATATATTCAAGTATCTGAAGAACATTCTGGAGTATAAACAGATGAAAATATTATATTATTCACTAGTTGAGAGTCACTTGAGATATGGGATTATATCTTGGGGTGGAGCTGCAGAGTGTCACCTAAGAAACGTTAAGGTAGCTCAGAGATGGATCCTCAGATTAATGATGGGAAGGGCACGTACTTGCCCGTCTCGTATATCATGAGGCAGGCGTGATGGACCTAGAACCAATTCGCCCTGAGTTCAAAATTGTATCTCAAGAGATGCGATGATGCCTTGGAGCTATGTAATCCTGTGTATGAATTCCGCAATAGGATTAATAAAGTGATGACAAATAGGCCCAGGAAAACTGTGGGGCAGCAATGTCACTTGTTTTATTGCGGTCGACTTTATAACGCACTCCTTAGTGACATTGGAAGCATTGGACCTTATAGTATATTTAAAACTAAGATTAAAAAATGGATATTTACTGAACGCGAAGTAGTCCATCCAATTGTGCATAGACAGGTTATGCCACCATAAACAACAGGCTTAGAAAAATTGATATTGATGGAATGTTTGGGTGCATGAGCGTGTGGCGCTGTTATTTTGTGTGCGAATGTCTGTGCATGTTGAGAGTAGGTGAGAGCATATTGAGGTATTTGGTGTGAGTTAATGTGGGAGCCTTGGAGCACGTATAAATGTATGAATGGGCGTGCGAAGACTGGTATGTACGTGGTGAAAACAAAGCTGGTATTTATGTGTGTATGGTGAATTGAGATAGCGGGTGCAAGAAATGTGTTAATATGAATACAGCGGAACGCTGGCCAGTGCTTTTCAGTTCTTTACAGGCATTATCTATGAAATGATGCGTTTTCATGTGAGAGTATGTGCCTATATGCTGGTAACCGGTTGGGATGTTGGATGGGTTTGTTTGTTGATGGGGGTACAGAGCGACTTGAAATTATAATTGTTTTTTTGTTGTTATTATGCGATTTCATATAGATTCCCAAAATCCCCCACACAAGCTATGCTTCTGTGGGAAAAGGTGTTTATTTTTAGCGCTTATGTTTTACAGTTGGTTTGCCTTATTATTATTATATGACGGAAAACATAATTTGTACCATATTTTGTATATTCTTTTGTATGCTTTTTGTTGAAAATAAACTTTATTATATATATATATATATATATATATATATATATATATATATATATATATATATATATATATATATATATATATATATATATATTGGAATGTTGCACTACACTATGAGATTTGGAGAGTAGGCAGAAGATTGAGTCCTTAAAAGTTCATTTCCTTTCACATTTCCTTAACCTTTCGAAAATGGCTCCAAAAGAGAAGCCGAAACGTTGAGTTTTCATCAAATCTGGACGTTTTTCGACCCGAGAACCCAGTATATCTCATATATATATATATATATATATATATATATATATATATATATATATATATATATATATATATATATATATATATAGATATATATATATATATATATATATATATATATATATATATATATATATATATATATATATATATATATATATATATATATATATATATATATATATATATATATGACACCATTGTAAAAATTGGTATACTGCTGTTCCATTGCAGAACTCAGAAGTCTGTGGCCAATGAATACCACGCTCAAGGCCTATTAACCCAAACCCAATACAAATATTCAATTTTTATTAATTATTTAGATTGTTTGATTACATACATAAATGAAAAAAAAACTAGTAAAAGTGTACAATTTGATAATCAGGGCGAAGAAAAAACTATATATCTTAAACCTTGTGATGAGGAAGAAATCCTTAGAATTATAAATGACCTAAATGATAATACAGCTCCTGGGATAGAAAATATTACTACAAGAGATTTAAAATGTACTTTAGAATTTACATTACCAACCATTACTAAATTAATTAATGAAGTGTTAGAAAGTGGTGATTATCCAGAACTATTGAAGCAGAGGCTGGTAACACAGATTCACAAATCAGGAGATAAACATGACCCTGGAAATAAAAGACCTATATCTTTAATTATGATTTATTCAAAAATATTAGAAAGGGTCTTGAAGTCTAAAATGGTTGATTTTGTGACTAAAAGATTTAAATTTGATGAGCATCAGTTTGAATTTAAAAAAATTAGTAGTACACAAATGGCAGCAGTTAAAGTCATGGAGTTTGTTATTACAAATCTTGACCAGAATAAATATGTGTTGGCAATGGTTGTAGATTTAAAAAAAAAAGCATTTGACACAGTTACTCATAGCATTCTATTAAACAAACTGTCTAATATGGGAATATGTGGCATTACGCATCAACTTATATCTAGTTATCTATGTGGCAGAAGGTAAACAACTGTTGTGAATAGTAAAAGAAGCACCTCAAAAATTGTAAAAACAGGTGTCCCACAGGGATCTGTACTTGGACCAATTTTGTATTTGTTGTATGTACAGAATTTATCATTAGCAAAATCAAAGTGTACATACATAACAACATGACTCCCAGAATTCATTGGAAAAAATAGTCAATGATGACTTGGATACATATTACAGGTGGTTATTAAGTAATAACTTGAAAAGAAACTTAGATAAAACAGTGTACATAATGTTTGCACAAAAAGGTATATACATAAAAGATATGAATATTAATATAAACAATCAAAAAATTAAACATGTAAATAACTATAAGTACCTTGGATTAACAATAAACAATAAGTTGAATTTTGGCGAACACTTAAATAATGTAAGAAAAAAATATCTAGACTGACAGAAGCCTTTAGAAGGTGTGAATATTATTTAACAGAGACATTGAAGAGACTAATACATAATTCATTAATAGAACCATATATGAAATATATGATGGTTGTTTGGGTTTCAGCGACAAAGGTGAAATTACAGCCATTGCAGAGAACACAAAACCAGGTACTAAAAGTATTATATGGACTAAACTGGTTTTATCCCACTAAATGTTTGTATAAAACATTAAACTTCTTACAAATTCATAACCTTATAAAGCTGGAAGAAGCTAAATTAATGTATAAGATATGGAATAATAAAATAAAAAGTAACATTAAAGTGACAAGGAGTGGTGAAGTGGATATGTATTCAACAAGGCAACGGGTAGACCTACGTGTAGTAGCATCACGAACAAATATAAAACTCAACAGTGTGATTACGAGGAGCATAAGATCATTTGAGGCTATTCCAGAAGAACTCCGAAACATACATCAGATGCAAAGTTTCACAATGAACCTAAGAAGACATTTATTAAATGGACAAAACAGTTTCCAGTTATAGAGTATATAGTTTCTAAAGTACCAGAACGTGTGCCTCTGAACCGAAGGGCACTGGATTCGATTCCCAGGGTTTCCCTTTCACTTTTTCAGTACAAACTGTAATAAATTAACATCCACCGACTTTCTCGCATTGTATTTGAGCAAGTTGAAGTAAAGCCGTCGGTCCCGTGTCCATGCGATGTTAGGCACGTTAAAGATCCCTACCCTCCTTACATAAAGGCTGGGGTTCAGCAAAATGTCCAGGATAGTGAGGTGAAACTACTCCCTGGCGTCGGTGATTGGCCATAGTCGCGGAAGCCGACGTTAAAGTTTTAAAAAAGTACCTACTTGACACTGATATAGTTTAAGTTTAGTTAAGTTAACCTCAAAATCGTATGTAATTTTATGTTATTAATTGTAGAACTTGTTACCAGTGCAAATGTACTGTCTTGAGTTCGTAAATATATTGCAACAAAAATTACTGAAGACAAGTATCCATTTTCCTGTACCAACATCAAAGCCCCATCGCACCCTGCTTTAAGGGTTGTTACAAAAATACTTTATTAATCATTTATTTTGAAGAGTATTTGTATTAAGTTTCATCTTACGACGCATAGGCCATCCAATTTTCTCATACAAACTTTCATTTTATTTTGCAGCTTTAAGAGTTGATTTTTTGTAAATGCTGATACAGGTATTTTACTATTTAGAACTGACGTAGCGTGACTGTATGGTACGGTTGTGATACAGAATAGAGGTTGTTTTCAATCGATTTTGCGAATAATTACAAATCCAATTCAATTTAAAATTTTACAGTAGGTGTTTAAGTGCACATACAACAAAACACGTTAAAAGTAAATTAGTGTTTATACTGCACGTAAGGCTACTGTTTCCTATTTAAAAAGATAACAGGTAAGCAATGACAGAAGAATCAGGTGGGATAAACAATCAGCGGGCGCTGATTGTTCGACAACAAGATAATAAAACAGCTGAAAATGAGTCAAATAATCAAGTATCAAAGCCAGGTATTTATATAAATAGTAATAATTTATACGCTGAAAAAGATAAAGACCATTCATGGTATGTATAGAGGGTATGAATCATAATTAATTAAGCTCCATGCCATTACCGCAGGACATTATTTAAAAATATACAGTTTGTTAGAGCAAGTTGAGGACATAAAAACTGTAGGACTAAATAAAGTTAAGGTCGAACTTGAGAATAGAAATACTGCCAATAGTTTAGTTAACCATAAAGAATTTAATGCAAAACAAAGTCTTTTGTCTTCAATTTCTTTTCCAGGTAGAAATAATATTTCGAGGATGAAGGAAGGAAAAAAGCTTCTTTGCTCATTCTGCAGCCATGTAAAACCCATATATTATCTTAGGTATATAATCTGGAAGACGTTAAGAGGTTGAATACTTTAAATTATGATAACTATTCTCTCATTAAGTATTTTTAATTCCCTAACCTCTTTTCATTACTTTATTATATGTCTAACATAAAATATATACGTTACCTCTGACTCCCCGAAGCGGGCTCTTCCGGATGTTTGCATGCATGTAATTGTGTGTTCATTCACCGGCATCCTTACGTTTGAGCCTGCAATCAGGAGTGTTTCCGGGTGGCGAATAGGGGTGTCGCCAGAACTTTATGTTCTGGCTAGTGGTGATATATGTGTGTGTGATACTGGTAGGGCTCTAAAGGACCCCTGGCAGCATTTTGGCACTAAACCTACTCCATGGACAAACGCCATCCCTCAGTAATGGGGGACGTAATATACTGTAACCCTGACCTAGTCATGTCTTAGGAGTGCCAGAAAAGCTTGCCCTAATCGGTCAGCATTGTGACGAGTGCCCTCTATAAAACCCACATCGTAAGGTCTTTGTCTGGTTGGTGTTAAAACGATGATGTTTGGAGCCATTCTGCCAAGCATTGGTTGAGTAGTAAACTCTACCTCAAGTGGAACCCTACCTGGGGATACCAGGGGCCCTATCTGTGTGAAAGTCTCACCATAGAACGTGGGGCTCTTTCATGGCGATTAATCCCAACTTTCCCTAGCTGCTCATGTGATCACAAAATGGATCAAGCAAAAAATATAAACCCTAACGAGATGTGTAATACTCTCGATCTCCAGGCAATTGGAGAGCCAGTGGAGGTAGAGATGGAGACTACTATCCCCTCTACCCAGCAAACCTTCGTCATATGATGAAGAACGAAAGCTTCTTAAGTCACCTATTCGCCATTCGCATGGGGAACCAAGCACCAAATGACTGGCTGGACCTATAATGAGGCAGTTAGGCCAAGAGTTACCCAAGAGAGGAATTCCTTATATAACCGCCCTGAGTCGAACACTAGCGGAAAAACTAAGGGGGCGATAAAACAGCCTAAGGAGTCTGATACTCAACTGGGAGTTCCGATATGAGTAAACGACTCTGCCAGATGGCAATACACCTCAACAGAGGACAAAAAAGCCCCAAAAGGGTCGCGTCAACCCAACATTCGGTGCGGTAGCCGGAGGAGTCAAAGTGGGTAGTATCCACTCTGAGCATCCCACCTCAGCACTGATCAATTGGGATATCTGCAGCAATCAATACTGGATGCTGTAGAGAGTATCCCAGAGGAAGGCCCAAGATAAGGTTCCAGGGCTACGCACATGGGCCCGGCTGTCGCCTTATCGCTTACGCTGACTAGGAGTCCCCTCTTGCTGGAGCGGACAGTTGGAGGGCTCCAGCTATGAAAATGGGCTCATCACAAGCTTGTTCGAGGACAAGACTTCCCAAACCCGTAGGTGTATGTGGCGTACATCCCGGACGAAGTTGGTTGATGACAAACGGACTGACACTTGGGAGTAGATTATTCTACACCAAGAAAAGGCGTGGACATTTTCGATCAATGAAATGTCAATGGCCATGCTGGAGGAAATCAGCTTTAGATCATACCTTGTTCCCTCAGGGCTCGTCCGCGGCCTTGCCGCCCCGATAGCACCGCAACCCTTGGTTGATTGTGCATATATTAGATCATACCTTGGATTTGGGCACATACTGTTCTGACCAAAGGTCAAGGTTCTGCGGCTGAATGTAAACCCACAATCACTACCACTAGTGAACATAAAGAAATTGGAGCAGGCCCTGTACCATATATATGGTAGATAGTCCTCTTATAATCACATCGGAAGACAGATTAGAATTAATAGCCTACTCAGCTTATTTCCCCACAGTCAGAGGTGCAGAGTAACCTCCAGCACAAGTGCGAAACTTGATCTCTCTGCAATTTGGGACCACAGTAGCACAACTTTGCCTATTTTTTTAAATTTCTTTTTGTATGTTGAGCGTACCTTTGGGGAGTGTGCACACGCCTGAACTTGAAGGGGTAAAAGCTGTTTGCGTATTGATGAGTTCCATACCCCCAAAAAGTTCATCGAAGTAAGGAACCATGAGGGGCTCATAAATTGTAAAAAGCAAAGTGACTCTACACTATATCAAATTTTCACCTTAGTACTTTTTGGCACCGACGTCAGATTTCTATTACAGTAATCATTTTTAGTGAATTTTCTTTAGAAAAATTCACTGATGAGTAGATCCAGACTTTTTAATTTTGAAAAAATTTCTTCAAATGAGCGCGAACTAGCCCCCCTAGAACCCATGTCCACAGTCAGTTTCAGTTTATATATATATATATATATATATATATATATATATATATATATATATATATATATATATATATATATATATATATATATATATATATATATATATATATATATATATATATATATATATATATATATATATATATTGTTTCCTCGAGGCTCGTCCGCGGCCTTGCCGCCCCGATAGCACCGCAACCCTTGGTTGATTGTGCATTATATATATATATATATATATATATATATATATATATATATATATATATATATATATATATATATATATATATATATACATAATAAAATAATAAAAGATAATAATATTTTATAGATAAATGTGTGAAATTGGCTTGTCCTTTAAGTGTTCCATTTTGGTGAAAAGAGTTTAAGTAAATTCCTGTTTTTTTTTTCACAACAAATGCTATTTACAGTGATTGATATTTGGTACTGAAAATTGCCTTGAAAACTTGAGTACATTTATTAGAATCTATTAGAGAAGTGGAACAATTACTGTCTTCGTTATCTGTGCTGTTTTTTCCCGTGCCAGATAAGTTGTGTTATCAATCTACTTTCATTGACTGATATCACGTTTGTTTATCATATCAGTGTCTACTCATGTTTATATTTTGGTCAACATACAGGTGTCCTGGAAGCTTGTATTGTCTTGCGTGTCACACATAATATAGTTGTAAATAGAGTCTGTGAGGTGTAATTCAACATGTCGAGTAGCTTTGGCTGCTGCCCAAAGAAACCCTTGATTTATTATGTGTGCATAAGCTGTCACACTATCTATGATAAAAGTTGTCTCTCTCGAAAAAAGGCGGATACAGTATTTATAGACAACAACAAAATAATTTGTTGTGTGGCTAAGGATGAAACCGATGAGGTTAGCATTTTGGAAGGCACGATAGCAGAACTAAGTGAGGAAGCGAACAGCAGGGATAAGTATATTCAAATAGCAGAATTGGAAGAATTACTGCATTTGAAAAATAAAACATTGTCAGAGGCGGGATTGCAGACAGAGTATAATCAAAGGTAATACACAACGAGGAAAGTGAAAACTGAAGAAGTGCGTGTGAATGACTGTGCGATACAGGTAGACAGCGAAGAGTTGAGCGGGAGTGATGTGAGGGTTGCAGGAATGGACGGGACAAGCCTGGCTGTTGAGCTGATGAATGAGTCAAGTGTTATGGAGAGGGTTGCTTGTGAAGTGGAAAATCCAAATATCAACAATATTACGACTATTGAAAACCAATATCCAGATTGGAGAAAAAAGGTGGGGAGAAGGAAGACAATAAGATAGAGAGTAAGCCAAGGTTTCTACTGATACCAAGTGAAGTTGGTAGGGGCCTGGCGCAATATATGCTGCGGGTTATGAAAGACTTTCAGGTTGAGGTATTTGTTAAATCAAATGCCAAATTCACAGAACTGCTGAAGACTGCTGAGTGTCAGGGTGCAAATTTCTGTGGCGGAGATGTGATAATGGTTGTAATGAAAAACGGGTTGAAACTAAATTATGGATCGGAAATGACCACTAGGATGAGCTATACAAACCTAATATTTACGACAGTTCCTTATGTGTGTCATAAATATGAACTGGGTAAAAACAGCTCTATTTTTAAGTATTATTGCTTGTTGTGTAAACACATTGCTCGTATGCATAGTTTGTATAGGGTTAGTCTATTTGATATAAACCTACACCTAACGCATGAGAGGTATGCTGGGTTTGGGTACTCGCTCAGAGAGTCAGTGAAACATGTTTTATGCTGCAAGATTGGACACTTTGTAAAGTATACGTGTGTGTTGGCCATTTTCCTGTATTAAGGGAGATAAAAACTCTTTGTAATGACAGTCCTTTTTTAGGCTAAACAATTTAGAACAGTTAAATGTAGTGGAAGACAGTGTCAATGCAGCTAATTTCATCATTTTGGTTCACAAAATACAAAGTTTAAGAAATAAGATATCAGATCTAGAGGAATTTGTAACTAGTTTGGGCCAAAAGGTGTGGGTGATTTGCTTGACGGAACATCATCTGAGGCCACAGAAGTTAGTGGGTTTGGACGGTTATTATCTTGCTAGCTGTTATTGTAGATCATCGAGAGAAAAACGGGGCAGCTGCATATACGTTCAAAATAGTGTGATATCCGAGCAAATTGAAGAAGTTAAAGAAAAAAGTGTAGAAATGCACATAGAACTGTCAGCCATCAAAATTCGGAGACCAAAAATGATAGTGATTTCTGTCTACAGACCACCAGCAGGAGACTTTGAACTGTTCCTGTCGGTTCTGGAACATGTATTTAGTATGATTGGGGTATGAGGGGGGAGTGCAGACAGAGTATAATCAAAGGGAATACACAACGAGGAAAGTGAAAACTGAAGAAGTGCGTGTGAATGACTGTGCGATACAGGTAGACAGCGAAGAGTTGAGCGGGAGTGATGTGAGGGTTGCAGGAATGGACGGGACAAGCCTGGCTGTTGAGCTGATGAATGTGTCAAGTGTTATGGAGAGGGTTACTTGTGAAGTGGAAAATCCAAATATCAACAATATTACGACTATTGAAAACCAGATGGCAATATCCAGATTGGGGAAAAAAGGTGGGGAGAAGGAAGACAATAAGATAGAGAGTAAGCCGAGGTTTCTACTGATAGCAAGTGAAGTTGGTAGGGGCCTGGCGCAATATATGCTGCAGGTTATGAAAGACTTTCTGGTTGAGGTATTTGTTAAATCAAATGCCAAATGCACAGAACTGCTGAAGACTGCTAAGTGTCAGGGTGCAAATTTCTGTGGCGGAGATGTGATAATGGTTGTAATGAAAAACGGGTTGAAACTAAATTATGGTTTGGAAATGACCACTAGGATGAGCTATACAAACCTAATATTTACGACAGTTCCTTATGTGTGTCATAAATATGAACTGGGTAAAAACAGCTCTATTTTTAAGTATTATTGCTTGTTGAGTAAACACATTGCTCGTATGCATAGTTTGTATAGGGTTAGTCTATTTGATATAAACCTACATCTAACGCATGAGAGCTATGCTGGGTTTGGGTACTCGCTCAGAGAGTCAGTGAGACATGTTTTATGCTGCAAGGGACACTTTGTAAAGTATACGTGTGTGTTGGCCATTTTCCTGTATTAAGGGAGATAAAAACTCTTCGTAATGACAGTCCTTTTTTAGGCTAAACAATTTAGAACAGTTAAATGTAGTAGAAGACAGTGTCAATGCAGCTAATTTCATCATTTTGGTTCACAATATACAAAGTTTAAGAAATAAGATATCAGATCTAGAGGAATTTGTAACTAGTTTGGGCCAAAAGGTGTGGGTGATTTGCTTGACGGAACATCATCTGAGGCCACAGAAGTTAGTGGGTTTGGACGGTTATTATCTTGCTAGCTGTTATTGTAGATCATCGAGAGAAAAACGGGGCAGCTGCATATACGTTCAAAATAGTGTGATATCCGAGCAAATTGAAGAAGTTAAAGAAAAAAGTGTAGAAATGCACATAGAACTGTCAGCCATCAAAATTCGGAGACCAAAAATGATAGTGATTTCTGTCTACAGACCACCAGCAGGAGACTTTGAACTGTTCCTGTCGGTTCTGGAACATGTATTTAGTGTGATTGAGCCTGCTTTGTCAAATTATAAGTTATTTGTATGTGGAGACTTCAACATCGATTTTAAATCAAGTAACAAGCGACTAACACAGCTTGAAGATGTACTATCTTCATACAATATGACATCAATTATAAAAGATTACACAAGAGTTGGCAATGATTCAGCCACTACAATTGACAATGTTATCACCAATGCTGGCACATGTAGAGGTGACGTTGTTGTATCGGTTCTGTCAGATCATTATACCATCCTGGCCACCATAGAGGGAGCCAATGTCAAAGAGGAATGATGTGTGCTTAAATATAATGAGGTGACCAAATCTCTGATTAGGGATGAATTGTCAAGCATGGATTGGAACATAGAGAACCTGAATGGATCCAATATAAAATATAAGTTTGTATCTGACAAAATTCTTGGCACATATAATAAGCACTGTGTTTACACCAGAATTAGAAATAAAATTACTCATGAGAAATTGTGGCTGAACAATGATATCAGACAAATGTGCCAAACAAAAAGATTTTTATACACCGAGCTTCAGAAAAAAGAAGTTAGTAATGAATGCTGTAAGGGATATTGTAGGTTACTTAAGCATGCAATACATAAGTCGAAAAAAATAACAGTTTAAAAATTCTTCAGGAGGCTCAAAATAAAGTTGTTGCTACTTGGCGGATTGTGAATGCATCGACCGGCAGAAGGACAAAGCATAAACTTGGGATGAACCTTAACAGTATATATGCTGATTCTTCGAGTGAAGAGGAGAAACTAAATAGTCTGAATAACTTTTTTATTAATATCTGCGACAATATGAGTAATCCAGTTAGGGGGCCGAAAATTCAGACTGAGAACCTGATGAATATAGATTTGATCATGATGCTGACTCCAACTTGTCACTTGCAAGTATTTAAAATAATTAGGGGCCTCAAGAATGCCATGTCAGTGGGAATTGAGGAGCTGCCTATTAAGATATTGAAGGATAATGCTGACATTATATCTACACCTCTTGTAGAGGCCATCAATGAATGTATGATGACTGGAGCCTTCCTAGATGATCTAAAGATGTCGGCTGGTGTGCCAATCTACAAAAAGGGTCATACCTCTGACCCCTCAAGTTACAGGCTTATTATGCTAACCCCAGTTATAGCAAAGGTATACGAGAGAGTTATTGTCACCAAAATTGTGGAACATCTTGAAAGATACAATATAATTAGTGATTTGCAGAATGCTTACATAAGAGGAACAAGCACGACAAGAGCAATTTACACTTCAGAGGTTCTTCAGGCTACGACTCTTGAAGAGGAGGTTGTTGGTGTTTTCGCGGATCTGTCCAAGGCCTTTGACAGCATAGACTGTCAGATACTTTATGAAAAGTTGGAGATGATTGGTGTAAGGGGAACGGTGCTGGAGTTGATGAAATCATATCTGACTCACAGAAAATAGTGTATCTGTAGTAAACACAGAACTACAGGTAAAAACATCTATTCTTCAGTAGAGACAGTTAAGAGAGGGGTACCACAGGGGTCAGTGCTGGGCCCACTGCTGTTTATAATTTACATTAATGACTTGCCTACACTTCTCAACCACAAAACAATCTTATATGCAGATGACACTTTGATCATCCTACACATGCGACAGATAGATTAATTGGAATATCAGATAATTTCTGTCATGAGAGACCTTGACGCTTGGTTTAGTGCAAATCAAATGAAGATGAATGCTGAAAAAACACAGCTAATTAAATTTTCTGCTGTTGGAGGAGAATTAATGACGATAAATTGTGGTAACACTCAGTTGCAGACTTCACAAAGCTGCAAGTTTCTTGGCCTGATTATAGACAATAATGTGAACTGGAGGAAACACATAGAGTATATTGCTCCCAAGATCTCTAGTTCTTCATATGCCTTAAGAGTGCTGCAGAGAAGTCTGGATGAGGGCATATGTTTTATGGTCTATTATGCGTATGTGTATGCAATACTTAAGTATAGCATAGTGTTTTGGGGAAACTCTGTGGATGTGGACCGCATATTCATACTGCAGAAGTCTTGTGTCAGGTCCATGTATGGGCTGAAACCTCGAGAATCCTGCAGGCGGTATTTCATAGAGAAGAAGATACTGACCCTTCATTGTGTATACATATTGGACTGCGTCCTGTTTGTCAAGCAAAATATGTCGTTTTTCTTAAAATACCTGCCTGAGCATGAGCATCATACAAGGTTCAGATTAAATCAGAAACTCCTACTTTCAAAAAGACCATTAACAAAAGTGCAGAGAAATGCAGAATATCAGATGATAAAAATTTTCAACCACCTTTCTGTTGGAAAAATATGGACGTAAAAACATTGAAAAAAGAACTAAAGGATATTCTACTGAGAAAGTGTTACTATTCCTGCAAGGAATTCTTCAGAGACGGAGACATATGGCCACCACTCCAAGATCAAGATTAATAGCTGCACTTTGGCATGGCAACATTCACCATTGCATGCTTTCTCTAAGGGGCTTAATACAATATTTGTGGGGTGTATATGCGGGTGTGTGGTTGCTTTGTTAAGTCTGTAAGTTTTATATTGTCGAAATAATACTCCTGCATTGACGTTTTATGTTTAGATTTGTGTATACATTGGTTATTATTTATTATATTATTATATATGTGTGTCTATATGTTTATATTTATATTTATTTTATATTTACAAATAACGTGTTCTACACCCAATAGGGTATTTATGGAACGAATAAAGTATTATATATATATATATATATATATATATATATATATATATATATATATATATATATATATATGAGACATACTGGGTTCTTGGGTTAAACCGCGTCCAGAATTTATTATAGCTTAGTTATCAGTGTAATTAGTGGAGTCATGGTCAATTAAGCCAGAGGCGGTCAAATCTGATAAAAACTTCCAAGGATACCAGTCCAAACGAATCCCACAGAGTTTACAAAGTTCCTTGTTTCGACTGTTCCTAAACTTATGTAGGACAAACAAATAGACGCATCCACAATAGAATTTATGAACACACCCTCGGGGTTAGAAAATCCGCCCCCTCATCGGCGTTGACCATGCATCATATTGATACAGGATACAAAATAGACTTCGGCAATGCCAAAACAATAGCCCGGTTTACAACTTCAAAACCATAATTATCCGCGAAGCGATCGAGATCGAGAAACGTCCCGATTGTTTAAATAAGAGAGATGATGGTCTTCGTCTTCCGATTACTTGGAAACCTATTATATCTTCATTACAAACACACAACAAGACAATAAATTCAATAAACAATTTTATTTCCCCATTACCTGACTCAACAAAGACCTGCAATTATCTTAATCCTTTAAGTACTGTGACGAAAGTCCCTGACTTAATTGACTGTGACCTCACAGCAGGTAGACGAAACGGATCATACAATACAAGACTTGCAACAAACTGCTAGGCTCTTAGGCCTAGGATTGAACACACTGAGACCTTAGAGACGATGTCCGGCGAGATTTGGGGAGTAAGCAGGTTGAGGCCCCGTAATCGAGCTACAACAACCTAACCCACCTTTGTCCACCGATCTAGACAGATTGAGGCCTTAGAGTTCATGTCCTTACATATTTCCCTTACCTCTTGAAAATGGCTCCAAAACAGGAGCCGAAACGTCGAGTTTTAATAAATTCTGGACGCGGTTCAACCCGAGAACCAAGTATGCCTCACATTAAAGACTGCGGAAATCTTTCCGAACACACACACACACACACACACACACACACACACACACACACACACACACACACACACACAAATATATATATATATATATATATATATATATATATATATATATATATATATATATATATATATATATATATATATATATATATATATATATATATATATATATATATATATATATATATATATGTGGCGGTGGTTCCGACCGCGGTGTTTCCGTCAACACTACTCTATGTTTCTGACAGCTAAACGTTGCGTTACGTTATTCGACAGCAAGCTGTCAAGAACTACTATATAAGAGACACCAGGGATCTCTCTCTCTCTCTCCTCGCTACCAACCGACACAGTGAAGATACGTCTCTCCACGCTCGGTCAGTTAACTGTTATGTACTGTCTGTGATTGTTTTATAGTTAAATGTATCATATAGTTTATTCAGTTAGTGAAATAATAAAGTATATTAAATGTTTATGTATGGATTTAATATCAACAAGTGCAATTAACATCCATATTGGTGACCCCGTGCCGCAAGCCGAAGATGCCCAGCCTGATGTTCCAGCCGACGTCGCCTAACTTCCACGCACGTGCTCATGCCTACAGAAAACGAATATCTAAACAGGTCAGTCTTTTCTAATTTAAAAATTATCTGATTTTTTTCACAATGGCCGAAGATTCTTCAAGCAGCAATATCATGGCAAGGGTTGCAATAAAATTACCTCCTATATGGAGACGTAACGTGAAAATCTGGCAAATGCAGGTTGACGCCCAGTTTGATATATCGCAGATCAGTTCTGAAAAGACAAAATTCAGTCATGTACTCGCTATACTCGATCCTGATGTCGCAGAGTTAATTTCAGATTTTTTAACCCAACCGTTATCATCAACCCCCTATTCAGATCTAATGAAACGTCTTTTATTAGAATTTGAAGAGTCCGATAGTCGCAAACTAAATAAACTTTTAACAGAATTAGAATTAGGCGACAGAAAACCATCGCAACTTTTACGCGAAATGAAGTTTTTAGCCGGTAGTCAGATTGGAGAAAATTTCCTTAAAATTTTATTTCTACAACGTTTACCAGTCAACGTTCGTTCAATTTTGGCTTTAAGCAACAATTCTCTAGAAAATTTGTCGGTTACAGCAGACAAAATCGTGGAATTTTCCGGAGATAAATACAACGTGGCTGAAATTCAGTCACGCGAGCCCGACAAGCTAGCCAAGTTAGAAGCGCAATTAGAGAAGCTAACAGCATCAGTCAACGAATTGCGAACGCGTTCCCGATCTACCTCCCGAGAAAGACCCAAGCTTTCTCGAAATTCCATAACCGCAAATTCCTCAACCTCCACGTGTTGGTATCATGAACGATTTGGCAATAAGGCCAAACGTTGCATCCAACCTTGCAATTTCAAAGCAAAACATGTGTCGGAAAACTAATAAGGCACTCCCTCCACGCGGCAGGAGACGAGAGCCACCTAACACGCCGCCTTTTTATTTTTGATAGACGCTCCAATATGAAATTTCTAATCGACTCTGGAGCGGATATTTCAGTTATTCCACCCACTCACGACCAACGGAAATTTCAATCGAAACGTACCTTGTATGCTGCAAACGGGACCCCTATTCATACCTATGGCGAACAACTATTAGATTTGGATCTAGGTTTACGCCGTAGGTTCTGCTGGCCCTTCACACTTGCCGATATCAAGCAACCAATTATAGGCGCTGATTTTCTAGCAGAGTTTGCTTTACTTGTGGATATGAAACATAGACGTTTAATCGATACAAAGACAAACCTCTCTAAGACCGGTGCTAACCCACCACCAGGAATTAATACTAAAATTCATCTTGTAGACCCGACACACCAGTACTTCAAATTGATACAACAATTTCCTGACCTTTTTAAGGAAACTTCTTCTAGCAACCTTCCAGAGGTTGAGTTCTTCCATACTATAAGTACGGAAGGACCACCTGTCACTGCAAAAGCTAGAAGATCGACCCCAGAAAAGCTAGCTCAAGCAAAGCTAGAATTCCAGCACATGATGGACTTGGGAATTTGTAGACCCTCCAAAAGTCCATGGTCAAGCCCCCTCCACATGGTGCAAAAAAAGGATGGCTCATGGAGACCATGTGGGGATTACCGAGCACTAAACGCTAAAACAATCCCAGACAAATATTCCATTCCAAATTTGCAGGATTTTAATGCCCAGTTAGAAGGCAAACGTATTTTTTCAAAATTAGATATCATTCGCGCTTTCCATCACATCCCAGTAGCACCTCAAGATATTCCCAAAACAGCAGTCATAACTCCATTTGGGTTATTCGAATTTGTTAAAACCCCATTTGGCCTTCGTAATTCAGCACAAACATTTCAAAGATATTTACATTCAATTTTAAGACATCTTGACTTTGCCTACTCCTATCTTGACGATATTCTCGTTGCATCAGCCTCTGAAAAAGAACATCAAGAGCATCTAGCAAAACTTTTTCAGACACTTCAAGACAACGGCATCCGTATCAATTCATCTAAATGTGAATTCGGAGTGGCCGAAATTTCATTTTTAGGTTTTCGTGTTAATAAATCTGGATTATTTCCACTTCCTGAACGCATCAAAGCTATTACCGACCTACCTCTTCCCGATACCATTGAAAAACTCAGAAGATTTCTAGTTCTCATAAATTTCTACCGTCGTTCTCTTCCACGTGCTGCGGAAATTCAGCAACCACTATTCGACCTCTGCCAGAATCCCAAAAAACGCGACAAACGTAAAATCGAGTGGACTCCTCAGACTCGAGAAGCATTCGAACGTTTGAAAGAGGCACTAAAAAACGCTACACTAATAGCTCATCCGTCTTCTTCGCTACCACTGATTCTCCATGTCGATGCTTCTGATTATGCCGTAGGCGCTTCCCTCCAATAACTACGTGATCAAACACTAGAACCCCTAGGTTTCTACTCTAAAAAGCTTACTTCAGCCCAAAAATCTTACAGCACCTACGATCGCGAACTTCTAGCTGCTTATCAGGCAGTTAAATACTTTAGATATACCCTAGAAGGTCGCCATTTCACCATTTATACGGACCACAAACCTTTGACATACGCTTTTGAACAACGCGTCGATAAAGCATCTCCAAGGCAACTACGACATTTAGACTTCCTAGGTCAATTTACCACAGACATTCGCTACATACCAGGTCCTACAAACATTCCCGCAGACTATTGTTCTCGCATTGAAACAATTTCACTTTCTTCCACTGTGTCACTCCAAGAAATTGCGCAAGCTCAGTCATCTTGTGAGGAACTCAAACACCTTCTGCAGTCTAAATCTTCCTCATACAAATTTCAAAACATGCCTCTTGACAACGGATTGAATCTTATTTGCGATTCTTCTTCAAAGAAACTTCGCCCATTCATTCCACTCAAATTTCGCCGACAGATTTTCGATTCTATCCACAATTTATCTCACCCAGGCATATCAGCTTCAGTCGATCTGGTCCAGGATAGATTTTGTTGGCCCAAATTGAAACGCGATGTATCTCTTTGGTCTAAAACTTGCATTCCCTGCCAGAAAGTCAAGATATGGAGACACACTTCCAGTGCCATTGGACAATACACCCCAGCCATGAGAAGATTCTCGCATATAAATGTTGACATTGTGGGACCATTACCACTATCACAAGGTCAACGCTATCTGTTAACAATAATAGACAGATTTTCTCGATGGCCCGAAGCAATTCCATTGTCAGATATTACAGCAGAAACAGTAGCGAACACTATTTTATCATGCTGGATCTCTCGTTTCGGTGTTCCGCAATACATCACCACAGACAGAGGTAAACAATTCGATTGCCACCTTTTCACACACCTCACTAAAACACTAGGTGCAGACCACATCAAGACCACAGCTTACCACCCAGCAGCAAATGGTGTAATCGAGAGATGGCATAGAGTTCTGAAACAGGCCTTGAAAGCTCATATGGACGAAAACTGGGTCGCTAAATTGCCAATTGTGTTACTAGGACTCAGATCGTACATAATTCCAGAATATCGCTCAACACCCGCTGAAATAGTCTACGGAGAATCAATCAAACTTCCCACCGACTTTTTCAACAGCACACAAGCTCAGGATGTTCCATCACTTATATCTCAGCTGAAAGAAGACATAAGGAAATTTCGACCAGTACCTTTTAAACATCATACTGCAAAAAAGGTATTTGTCCATCCTAAGCTTATGGAAGCTCCTTTTGTTTTTGTTCGCATTGATATTCCGCGAAAAACCCTCGAACCAGTTTATGACGGCCCCTTTGAAGTGTTATCCCGAACTGACAGTCTTCAAAATCAAGAAATCACACGGAGAAGAGACAATTTCTGTTGACCGTCTTAAACCCGCATTCATTCTTTGTGATAACGAACAGACAACTTTCCAGCCTCAGAGACATCCTAGTGAAACTGAAAGTGACAGTGAAAGTCCAACACCTAGTGAAAGTGACAGTGAAGTTCCCGTTCCCGTTCAAACTACACGCCATGGACGTAGAGTTCGATTTCCACGAAGATACTTGAACTAATAGCGTTGCCACTGAGAGGGGAGTATGTGGCGGTGGTTCCGACCGCGGTGTTTCCGTCAACACTACTCTATGTTTCTGACAGCTAAACGTTGCGTTACGTTATTCGACAGCAAGCTGTCAAGAACTACTATATAAGAGACACCAGGGATCTCTCTCTCTCCTCGCTACCAACCGACACAGTGAAGATACGTCTCTCCACGCTCGGTCAGTTAACTGTTATGTACTGTCTGTGATTGTTTTATAGTTAAATGTATCATATAGTTTATTCAGTTAGTGAAATAATAAAGTATATTAAATGTTTACGTATGGATTTAATATCAACAAGTGCAATTAACATCCATAATATATATATATATATATATATATATATATATATATATATATATATATATATATATATATATATATATATATATATATATATATATATATATATATATATCACACCGATAACTCAAAAAAAAAATGGGTCGATTTTGATAAAATTTTGTGAGCACCTTCCTTTTGCAAGTGGCTTGGATAAGTTCACTAGCCAGGAAAATCGGCCCAGGTTTTGCCAGAATTTTTTTTGTCTTCTTTCGGAAAAAAATTATATCTCCGGAGATAATAAAGTAAGGGCAACCAAATTTGGTACGCGTATTCGTAAAAGGTGAACCATGTACCAAAATTTAGGTCTGTAAGTTCAAAGACAAAAACTTTATGAGCATTAAAGAAAAAAAATTTGTGGTTTTCCTCAAAACGTCAGAACCGCAATTTGAAACGTCAAAATTGGTCACATTTAGGCAAAGAACTTGAAACAAATACAGATTATGTAAATAAAATGTCGCACGAAGAATGTTCTGCAAACCTTTAAGTTTCAGCTTCACCCATCATTGTTCTTCATTTTACTAAAATATTTCCAGAAATTTCATTTCCAATAGACCTTTCTCTGATGCTTTGGCGGTAGTTTTAGTTAAGTTTATAGTTTAATGGTCTGTAATTTTTACCTAACTTTCGCACAAAATTTCATTAATGAGGAGACCACGACTTTTGAATTTTAAAAATATTTCTTAAAATGAGCTCAAACTAAGCCCCCTAGAATCCACATCCGGGTATAGTCTCAGTTTTTATCGGTTTACATATACTTAGGGTGACACATTGCTACAGTAAAACTCAATATAATTGTTATTATACAAGATTTGAGAAAAAGGTGTATGTGTTAATTATAGGATGTCTTGAGCTGCATCTTGTAAAATTATTTTTGCAATCAGGGTGGCCCATAAGTCGTTGGTGATATTTACAATTTTTTTTTGAACACCCTTATATTATTGCATTTTTTATCGAAATATGATGCATGTTTGTAAGAAAAAAATCGAGAGAAAATGGTAGCCTTCAAATTTTAATAACTCAATTTGCTATTAACCCAAGGTTTGTTGGCTAGGAAACCAGTTTTATCGGAAACATTCTAAGTTCATTTTCGGAAAATGTTTGTACATTTTCAAACAAGAAGTTATTTTGATAAAATATGGTACATTGTTTCTACTATATAGGTTATTCCGGTTACCAGATTGATGCCTGCTTGCATTAGAGAGAAATATTTGCTATTAAAAACATTTTTATGAGAATTCACTTCCATAACGCACTTGCTGCTTCCAGAACTTTTTTATATCTTCAAATATTATATATGTGTAGAACTGACAGGATATGCACTGTACACAGAAGTGCGGATGGGTAGTTACCCTATTGCTGCTACTGTAATCTGTTGTTGCTAAGAAATATGTGTTAAGCAAGCTTGCATACTGTCTGCCTATCTATCTTTGTATCTAATCACCTATCTTTAGTTCTGGCATCGAGTCATAAATTCATGTTAGTTTCATTTGGAAACTTCATAGTTACCACTCATGTTGGTAACTTTTGTTTTCGCAAATTGTTAATAAAAATTTTTAGTTTAAATATCTATCATTTCAAAAATTGTGCATGTTATTACTCTGCAAGCAATAATTTAGATTAGATAAGATTCAATGTGAGTGAGCTATTCTAGTCCCTCCACCGGGACCTTATATCTATTGTGGCAATATTTCAGTGTTAACACGCTTTCGAGTAACTTTAATAATAATATAGATTATGAATCGCTGTTGGTGTTTTGATTTTTGCTATTTCTTAAGTCAGCTTTTGAAATCTGTTGGGAATATTTTATAGTTTTGTTCTTGTAATTTTACTCTGTTATTTTACTACTGTTTTACCTTGTCATTTTAATTCCACACAGGATAAAAAAATGTTGCTATTTTTTCTCTGGCAATGGGGGATTTGTAATGTGTTTCAAGTTTCTATTAACCATAGAAGACTGTGGAGTGTATATGACATTATATTGCTTCATCTCATTGAGTCACATTTTATTCTATGGCTCGAGAATCCTGATGGTTTAGACAGTTAAAAGTTGACTTGGGAAGTCAATTGTTCTTAAAGGCTATAAATGTTGCGATAAGTGTTGATAACTTCCTCTTTTAATTAAAACTTCTGCTATTGTGCGAATGGTATATTGCCACAGCCAAACCTTCTTTCGATAAAAAAAACAATCAAAGCTTCAACTAATACAATGCATAAAGAAGAAAGGAGTAGACGACATATTAATTCCATTCAGTTTTCCTGTTCCTATTAGGGGACAAATATCAACCACGTTCTTAATGGGGCCAGTTCCTATTGGTGCAGTTATGCCGTTCCTACTGGGGGGGGGGTCACACCACATTATTAATGGGGGGGGTCAGTTCCTTATTGAAGCCCCAGGTTTATCGTATCAGTCTCACCGGCTCTGAATGGTTACTTATAATTTCAAGAAGTTCCAAATCTTACTGAGAAGCAAGCAAAAGCTTTTTTGCCTTGTACACTGTATAATTAATATAAATAAATAAATATATACATCATACTACAAGTAAAAGCTCTAGCAATGTCTCACCAGTTCTAAATGGTTACATCATACTGCAAATAGAAGCCTCAGCTGCAATAAAACATCAGCAGCAAGCAATGTTAAGTAAATATGCTAAATTTGAGTCAATTCCCTCACTTCATTTTTTTATATATTGATTGGGACTGTAATTAAACGCAATTGAAAATGGTATGATCAATAAGCTCAATTGTTGTCCCATAGGTACTTTATTAGAAATTCGCAGAATATTCTAGCCGCATATAAATATCAACCACTCCTGATTTGATGTTCTCTTGTGTAGGTAGTTGTTAGAACGTTGCTTCTCTTCTGCTGGCAGCCGGCCACTTCTTCACCCTTGCTTTTAAGTCTGGAAGCCCACTACAACTATATGTATGGATATCTCACGAGAACATGGGTTTTAACTAATCCGCCGAGCACGGGTGACTCGCGTGCTTGGCCGTTGGTGCCAACCACTCAACTTCCTTGAAAAAACAAAGCTTCGCAAAAATGATCGCGCACATGCGCAGCGTGCACCTAATAATCGACAAATGCACCAATTCATAAACACAGCCGAACATTCCCACCCAGCACCATGAAACGAAACTAAACCAAAACGTCATAGTCAGTATTAACAATGACCAAAATAAATAAAAAATTAAAATAAAGATAAAAAAGGGCTATTTTTTGTAAAAAAAAACAACGTAGGAACAGATGCAATGGATAGGGTAAGCAAATAATATTCTGATTACCCTTTTGCTATTTGAGTTTCTGTACTGTAATGTAGAGCAATATTTTTCTAGTAGTCGGATTTAATTTCGAGAAATAGATATATCACTATCCGCCTATGATTATCTGATATGTAAAGTATTGGATTAAATCTAGAGAGCGATTTTATGTTTTGTTAGCAGTTAATTATTTTCCTATTATATAATAATTATAAACATACGTTCTAATTGTTTTTTTATGCAGGTGTTTGTTAACAGTTAAATATTTAAACAAGGTTTCATTTCCCTACGTTTAATTCAATATCCGAAGGTATAGTAAAATAATTAGTAATTGCGGAGTTAAAGGGCCCGATATTTATATTTTGGTGACTACCAGTGGCTTGTACATTTTTGGAGGTGACCAAGCGTTGGTTACATTTAGGTACACAGTGGTGGAAATTAGCCCTGTCACACATTGCTGACATCAGGTAGAATTTGTAGATTGAATAATAATAACAGAAAACCCTTAAGAAAAGGGCCCTGTTACAATGCTTTGCTATAAATGCTTTTAGCAGGAAATTACCAATAAGTAACTAAAGCCTTATACAGCTGTTTTTTTTTAATAACGATGTGTATTTTTGATAGATGTGGTAGACTATGGTTTACTTACTAAGCATCAAATGGGGACGAAGACCTTGTAGACTCGTTAGAACTTCCCATATCATTAGCATTGTTTGTCATTTTTGTAAATTTCTTCGAAAATATGGGTATTTCATTATGCAGTACGTGGTCTAACAATTGCCCCTTAACATTGCTTTCTTGCTGGAGCTGAAAATATGAAACTAAATTATACGTATCTTAAAATTTAATAGGCTATTAGTATTGTTACGTTAATCAGGGTTTCCTTGTTTGTTGACACAGTGACACAGGTTTTAACCTACTAATTTATTATTACTAACGGTGATATATATATATATATATATATATATATATATATATATATATATATATATATATATATATATATATATAATAATAATAAACAGGCTTCCAACACCAAAGAGACCAAGCTTAAAAATTTTCTACAATAATATAAGGAGTATTGATAAAAATATAGATGAACTTAACATATTTCATGGTCTGGTACATCATGATTTTGACCTAATTGTGTTGATAGAAACGTTTATCGTTAGGGATGCTGGTATTCATCAGAAAGCAGGATACCATATTCTCTACAGTGGAGGTGAGGTTAATAGAAATGATGGGGTATGTATGTCAAGAACGGTTTTGCTTATGAATGCAGTGTCGTACATTTGGGCAAAGCAGAAAAATCGAGATAGATATTAAATGTTATAACAGGAGCTTTAAAGTTTCGGCAGCTTATAGAACACATGCAGTAGATCCTGAACATTTTAACTTACAACTGGAGGAGTATTTTTCAACTAGTTCAAACACAGCAGACTATCATGTATGGTTGGGAGATATCAACATAAATATACTGGATGATTCTACAGTGACTCAAGACTATCTAAATATATTGGCAGAGTACGGATCATTAATGAATTCACAAGGGTTACTAATGATAGTCAGACATGTATTGATCATATGTTTGTGAAGCATAAAAATCCAAATGGTTGTGTTGATGCTGGTGTTATTCTACAGATCCAAATAACGGACCACTATCCAATTGTGCTTCATAACAATGTGCCCAGAACGGTTGAGATAATACAGACCCGAAATAGCATAAAGAAAACATATATAGACCTCACTAAGCTAGAAGATGACACTGAGAAAGAAGAATGGTTGGAAGTATATGAAACTTCTTCGGTAAATGGTGCCGCCAATCAATACATTTACTTACAAGACATATTATGCACAGTACAAGAACCGTCGAGGTAAGTACTGTAAACAGAAAAAGAATTCCTTGTTCAGGAGGATAAAGGGAGATCCAGGTAACAAAGAGCTCATCATAATGTATACGAGGTCACACAGGCAGTGTGGGAGCGTATGCAGACTGCACTGAAAGTGGTGGAAGGGTGGACGGTTGATCAAGGGCTCGGGGTGAGCCCCGAGAAAGCAACCGTCGTGCCGTTTACGAGGAGGAGGAAGTGTGAAAGCCACAGAACTCTCACTCTATACGGTAGGAGCGTTCCAATGGCCAGGGAGGTAAAATATCTTGGGGTCGTATTGGACTCTAAGCTAACCTGGAATGGTCACATTGGAAAAATACTGCGTAAGGCAGTCATGACCTTAGCCGTCACTAGGCGGCTATATGGAAAAACGTGGGGACTAAGACCTAGTATGGCCCACTGGCTGTACACAAGGGTGGTCAGACCATCGTTAACATATGCGGCACTGGTCTGGTGGCCTAAGGTGACACAATCCAGTGCCAAACAAAAACTAGGCAAGATCCAAAGGATGGCTTGCCTAGGCATCACAGGGGCCATGTCTTCAACCCCAACAGCCGCCATGGAGGTGTTGCTGGATCTACCCCCCCTACACTTCGTTATTATGGGAGAGGCCAGGCTAGGACTATACAGACTAGCCTGCAATGGTAGACTGAAGATCAACCCAGGCTTCAGGGGCCACTGCAAAATTCAGGAGATCGTGAAGGAACCCATGCTTGAAATGAGGTCAGACTTCGCGAGCCCGCGAATGTGCAGGGAAAACAACTTCACAGTGGAAATCCCTGATCGCGGGGCATGGCGGGAGGAGACACCGGGCATACCACGGGACGCGCTCGTCTGGTTCACGGACGGATCTGGCGGGGAGCGTGGGACGGGGGCAGGTGTTTACTCGGAAGGACCGAGGGTAAGTCACAGTATTTCCCTCGGAGCCCATGCAACGGTGTTTCAGGCCGAGATGTACGCCATCCTGCACTGTGTGCGGGAGAACAAGAGGAGGGGCTACACCAACAAGCGGATCCTCATAGCCACAGACAGCCAGGCAGCCCTTAAGGCACTAAGTAGCCCACGGGTAAATTCCTGGCTGGTGAGTGAGTGCCGAGACGAGACGAGCGACCTGGCTGGGCAGAATGAGGTGACCCTCATCTGGGTGCCGGGTCACTCGGGGGTCAAAGGCAATGAAGAAGCTGACAGTCTCGCAACGAGGGGGTCAGCAGAACCATTTATGGGACCAGAACCGGCTCTGGGCGTGTCAAAGAGCACTGCCAGGGGAGCCATTAAGTCCTGGGTCAGAAACCAACACAAGGTGTACTGGGCGGACTGTCCAGGGCTCAGACATGGGAAGTCAATAATTGACGGACCCAGTTCAAAGAGAGCTGTGGAGCTGCTAAACCTTAGCAGAGGACAGCTCAGAAACACAACAGGTCTCTTGACGGGACACATGGCCGTCAAGAAACACCTACATAAAATGGGGCGGTTCGAAGGGGACCTCGCATGCAGACTCTGCGGCGAGGGGGAGGAATCAGCCCAGCACATCTTGTGCGAGTGTATAGCTCTGGACCGGAAAAGACAACTGATCTACGGTCACTCTAGACCGGAGACAGAGCAATATAAAACTTCACCCTACCAATCGCTGTGCAGACTAGTTCAAGGCACAGTGATTTTGGAATGGGTGGAGTAAGACTAGGGGTATGCACAATCAACCAAGGGTTGCGGTGCTATCGGGGCGGCAAGGCCGCGGACGAGCCCTGAGGGAACAAAAAAAAAAAAAAAATGTATACGAGGTACAGAAACTTCCTTAATGGTTTAATAAGGATTGCTAAAGCCAACTGTTACAGTGAAAAGCTAAATGATAGATAATAGATCGACAAAAAAATTGTAGAAGCTGTGTGAAAGGGAAAATGGAGAGGCTGGTAAAGTAAGGATGATTCGGACAGCAAAAAGTGATGTGATAACAGACTCAATCGAAATTGCAGAAAGGTTTAACGTGCACAACTCGCAAATAGGCAAAGAGCTGGCCGACCGCGTAAATCACAGAAATGATTATAGGTGTAAAATAAAGGAACGTGGACACACTGTATTTCTTGAGCCTATAACTGAGACTGACCTTGCTAGATATATAGAGGTTTTAAAAGTAAGTAAGTCCCATGGAATACGAAGTGAAATCCTAAAAAAATTGAAGCTCCATTTACTAAGACCATTAACTTACGTTCAGCTTTCTGGGGACATTAGAAATCTTCATTTGGGTGGGTGCATCTTGACCTAAATGGGTAAGAAGAGTGCGTACTGCATTGCCAATGTTGTCAGAGCTCCTGTTAATCCATGTTGCTTGGTTTTGTCATCGGGTCATACACTATATAATTTATGTTTATTTTTTATATTGCTTTTAAGTTGATTTGTGTTGTTTTCTATTTTATTTATATATTTCAGTGCCTTAGGCAGAACTGAGTTTGAATTTGTTTAATTTTAGCATAGTTTATTTTAGTCTTTAAGAATTTTTTAAATTGTGGAGTTATTTGTTTTTTTGTTGCTTCTATTTTTAGTAAATGTGTATTTAAAAAAACTCACTAGAGAGATATCGATGGTGAGACTTTGCAAACATTTTTTCAAATGAGCGCGAACTAGGGCCCTTAGAACCCATATCCGGGGTCAGTTTCAATTTTTATATGTTCATATATATATATATATATCATATATCCAACCGATAACTCAAAAAATAATCAACCGATTTCGATGAAACTCGGCAAGTGCCTTTACTTTATTAATGGCTTGGACGAGTTCGTTAGCCAGGAAAATCCGAGTAGGTTTTCAGGAAAAATTTTGAGTTTTCTTTCGGAAAAAATTTTTTTCCCCGAAAATGACAACGCTATTTTAATGAAATTTGATAGATATATTACCTTAGGAAAGACTTTACTACGTACCAAAATTCAACTTTCTAAGTTTATAGAAAATTGAGGTATTCCATTTTGAGTTTTCTTTAAAAAAAATTTTTTCTCCAAAAATTACAGTTATTTTAATGAAATTTGATGGATATATTTCCTTAGGAAAGATCTTACTACATACCAAAATTCAACTTTCTAAGCTCATAGAAAATTGAGTTATTCAAATTTGAAGCATTTAATAAAAACTCACTGCCATAATGCACGATAAATTTTGGTGCACATTTGATTTTTGTCTTTGTCATTTTTATGTGCTGTATATGTGTATTTTTCCCATGGAGATACAATGTTATGTGTTATATGTAATTTTCTATTTACTTACATACAAGCTTCGGCTTCAGTAAGATAGGGATACTTAACATCCTTTATTCCAATGTAGTAAAACTATATGAATATTGTAAATTATGTACTGTTACTGAGAAATAAAGCTTATATTATATATATATATATATATATATATATATATATATATATATATATATATATATATATATATATATATATATATATATATATAATTAATGTTAATGAATAATAAAAACTCGGGACGCAGCAAGTGCGTTATGGTAGTGAATTTTCTTAAATATGTTTTTATTGCAAATATGTCTGTTTTCTTTTTATTTAAGAAAGCAGGCATCAATTTTGGTTACCAGTATAACCTATATAGTAAAAACAATGTGCCATGTTTCATAAAAATAACTTTATTGTGTGAAAATGTACAAAAATTTCCAAAAGTAAACTTAAAGTGTTCCCACAAAAACTCGTTTGTTGGTCAACCTTATAGGTTAATAGCAAATTGGGCTATTCAAATATGAAGCATTTGATCAAAATTCGCTACCATAACGCACTTGCTGCATCCAGAATTTCTTTTCTTACAAAGATGCACTATATTTCGATGGAAAATGCAAAAATGCAATTACATAAGGCGTGTTTGATTAAAAAAATAAGAAAATTTGTATCACCAACGACTTATGGACCACCCTATGATTGTAGAAATATTTTTTTAAGATGTAGCCCAAGACACTCTATAATTAATATATAAAAAAAATTCATATCTTGTATAATAACAGATATATTGAGCTTTATTGATTTTTTACGAAAATTAGACAATTATATACCATTAAACGATAAACTCTATAGCTAAGGCTACTGCCAAGCATCAGAGAAAGGGTCTATTTTAAATGAATTTTCTGGAAATATTTTAGTAAAATGAAGGACAATGACGGTTGAAACTAAGACTTCAGGGTTTGTAAAGCATTCTTCTTGAGACATTTTCTTTCCATAGCCCATACTAGATTCAAGTTCTTTGCCTAAATGTTGCCAATTTTTGACGTTTTAAATCGCAACTTTGACATTTTGAGGAAAATCCCAATAAATTTTTATTTAAATGCCTATAACTTTTTTGTCTTTTGATCTACAGAGCTGAATTTTGGTAGGTCGCTTACATATAATGATATAAACCCGCGTACAAAATTTGGTTGCCCTTACTTTGTTAATTTTGGAGATATAAATTTTTTACAATTTTTTTCGAAAGAAAACTCAAAATTTTCCGGGAAAACCTGGGCCGATTTTCCTGGCTAACGAACTTATCCAAGCCATTTGTAAAAGGAAGGTACTCACCAAATTTAATCAAAATCGGACCATAATTTTTTGAGTTATCGGTGTGATACATACATACATACATACATATATATATATATATATATATATATATATATATATATATATATATATATATATATATATATATATATATATATATATATATATATATATATATATATATATATATATACATATATATATATATATATATATATATATATATATATATATATATATATATATATATATATATATATATATATATATATATATATATATAAACATATATATATATATATATAAACATATAAAAATTGAAACTGACCTCGGATATGTGTTCTGGGGGGCCTAATTAGCGCTCATTTGAAGAAATTTTTTCAAAATTCAAAAGTCGGGATCTCCTCATTAGTGAATTTTTTTTAAAGAAAATTCACTAAAAATAAAATGAGTGAATCCAATAAATATTTATCTTTTATTCAGTACATGAAATACTATTGTACTTTGAAGCAAAACCCTTAATTAATATATAATATAATCAAGACTTTATGCATACGATACATACATACGAGGGCGGGTCAATAAGTCCATGACTTTTTATAATGAAACACAGGTTTTTTGACAATAAATCATTTTATTTCTCAACATAGTCTCCTTTGAGTTCTATACACTTCGTCCAAAGTTTCTCCAATTTTTTATCGCTTCCAAAAAATCAGATTTGTTGAGGTCCTCAAAACAGGTATTTGTTTGTAAGATGATTTCTTTATTGGAGTAAAATCTCTTTCCGCCGAGCCATTTATTGGAAACAAGAAATAGTTGCTCGGGGCTAAATCCGGAGAATAGGGCGGATGAGGGAGCAATTCGTAGCCCAACTTATACAATTTCGCCATGGAGACTACAATTGTGTGCACCCTTGCACTGTCTTGATGGAAAATAACTTTTTTCTTGGCCAAATGCGGTCGTTTTTTCTTCAAATCGTCATTGAATCGGTCCAATAAGTTGGGATAATATTCGCCATTGATTGTTCTTCCCTTTTTGATGGTAATCAATGTGGATTGTACTGCGTGCATCTCAAAAAACGGTCACCATGACTTTATTGGCTGACAAACCCACCTCTTGACCTTCTTCGGCGCCGATTCACAGGGAGAAACCCACTGTTTTGATTGCGGCTTGGTCTCTGGTGTGTTGTGGTGAATCCATGTTTCGTCCAGGGTTACGAAACGGCGCAAAAACTCGTCCCTATTGCGGTTGAACAACGCCAAACACTCCTTCGAAGTTGTCACACAATTGCATTTATGGTCAATTGTGAGCAAACGCGGCAACCATCTTGCATATAGCTTTCTCATACCCAAGTGATCATGCAAAATCGAAACCACTGAGCCATGTGATATGCCTATGGCTTCCACAATCTCCCGCACTTTCAATCCCCGATCGGCCAACACCATACCGGGAATTTTTGCAATTGTTTCGGGTGTAGCGACCTCAACTGGGCGTCCAGAACGTTCAGCGCCATTTGTGCTTGTATGGCCGCAACGAAATTCAGTAAACCACTTTTTTACCATGAAAATTGATGGTGCAGAGTCCCCATAGTATTTATCAAGCTTAGCCTTGGTTTGAGTGATAGTTTTTTTCTGCAAAAAAATAATGTTTGATGAGCACGCAAAATGCACTTTTTTCAATTTTCGTTATAACTCAAGAGGTTGTCTGCTTTCAACGGCTATCTAACACAAACTAAATGACCTAACTTGTTCAATATTTGACAGGAGTCAACTGACAGATGCTTGTTGACAGGTGCAGTGTTGCCCTTCCTGTGAAGAGGCGGGAAATCCAAAATGTCACGGACTTATTGACCCGCCCTCGTATTAATGACAATACCATTTTCAAAAATTATTTACTTAAGAAAATAAGTTTGTGGGTTGCGAAAAAAAATACTGTGTTGTATTTTGCCTCTTTCACGTCGGTCTATTTCAGCGACTATGACCAATCACCGACGCCAGGGATCAGTTTCACCTCACTATGCTGGAAATTTTGACGAATCCCTTGCTTTATGTAAGGAGCGTAGGGATATTTTACGTGCCCAACATCGCATGGTAGATATGACCGACTGCTTCACGCCCCCTCTGAAGGACAGAACGTGCAGGCATCAAATATAAAGCAAACATAATTTAACATTTTTACTGGGTTTTGACCGGAACCCTTAGGTCCAGAGGCAAACGTTCTTACCCCTGGACCATCAAGGCAAGACAGTAATGTAAAACAAGTAAGACTCTCAGCCCGTGCCTCATACCAGAATATTTTGCCTTGACATATGACACAAACAAAACTAATATTAATAAACGTGATACTACATATTAGGGGCTAGCTAGTTTTAGATAAATCGACTGCTGATAGATCAAGTTTACTACCTTATATGCACTCTGATACTATTTTTATGTTGTGGAAATTCATTTTTACATTGTGAGAGACTGTTTTTGCTGAGTTATTGACATTAGTTTGTCACTGTTCCTGTACGGTAAGTTTAAACTAACATTTTTTGTTGTTGTTAAATGCATGGTTTTTTTTTCTTTCTTGTTTCCAATATTTTTTCGTTTTTTGGTCATGTCAGGTTAGGTTCAGGCCTGCTTGGTAGGGTGTTTTGTGCATAAACAATGAGAAAAAGGTTCTCCCTTCAACCTTTAAACAATCTGGGGGACCTGGAGCAAATAGGCTTAGTGAAGGGGGAACATTAAGAGAAAATGTTGATGCAAAATATAAAAAAAAGGCTGCATATAGAAATCCAACTATGCTGTCTTTGTCGATGTTCCTTCATTTCCTCCCCCTTGTTGATCGACAATCTCTATTCGAGTAAGATTGTAACACTCAGTAGCTAATATGTTTTTTTTCCCCTCAGGGCTCGTCCGCGGCCTTGCCGCCCCGATAGCACTGCAACCTTTGATTGATTGTGCATAGCCAATATGTTAGCCTAGTAGATTCTACTTTGCTTACTATCAGAATCATTTCTACGAAAGAACTGTTGAAGGGACAATGTATGCACACATAATTTTTCATACTGTTCCTTCAACAGTTCTTTCGTAGAAATGATTCTGATAGTAAACAAAGTAAGTGCATGTGTGTTTACATGCATGTGTGTTTTAAGAGATGGTTCAGTGTGTTCAACCCTAGACCTGAGAGAGAAATGAGAGTTAGTCATAAGTCTTGTGTTATTTGTAACATTTTGTCTACCTGCATCGTTATCAGTGTAATTAGTCAGGTCGAGGTCTACTAAGTCAGGTACTACCAAAACGGTACTTATAGGATTAAGATGATTAGAGGTATTTGTTGAGTCAGGTAATGGGGCAGTTAAATTGTCTATTGAGTTAATTGTCTTTTTGTGTGTTTGTAATGAGGATCTAATGGGTTTCCAAGTAATCAGAAGGCGAAGGCCATCACTTCTCGTATTTAAACAATTGGGATGTTTTTCGATCTCGATCGCTTCACGGATAATTCTGGTTTTGAAGTTGTAAACTGGGGCTATTATTTTGGCATTGTCAAAATATATTTTGTGTCCTGTATGAACATGATGCAGATGAGTGGTCGGATTTTCTCATATATTCTATTGTGGAAACCTCTATTCGTTTGTCCTATATAAGTTTGGGAGCAGTCGGAACAAGGAATTTCATAAACTCCGTGAGATTTGTTTGGAATCGTATCCTTGGGAGTTTTTATTAGATTTGACAGTTTTTGCTCTATTGTGAATATTGTTTTAATATTGTGGGTTTCAAGAATTTGGCTGATTTTGTCGGTGACACCTTTAATGTAGGGTAAACAGACCTTGTGCTGTTCCGAGGACTCTATCTGTTCTTGTTGAGGGGTAGTAGCTGGTTGTTGTGGCCTCGTGATGTTTCATAGTTTGTGATTTTTGCTGTATCTGTTTTCAAGCAGTGTTTGTCTTAAGAAGTTTAATTCTGTCTGTTTATTGTTGTCGTCCGTTGGTCTAAGGGATCGTGTAATAGTTCTGGAACTAGTTGCGCTGGGTGATGGTAAGATTGGGTATTAAGGCAACGATTAGTGTGAGTTGGTTTTCAGTACACAGTGAAAGAAAATCCTCTGATTGGGTTTTTAGTGATGCATACATCTAAGAAAGGCAAAGAGAAGTTATTTCTATTTCCATGGTAAACTGGATTTGGGGTTGATGTTATTTAAGTAAAATAGGGATTGATCTAGAGATTCTTTACCTTGTGGCCAGACAGGGAAAATGTCATCAGCGTATTTTATAGGTTTCCATGCCTAATAACATATTTAAGTGATTGAACTGGCACATTCAGTGTGATTATTATTTTGAAAACACATCTGCCTAGAAAAACGAACAGAAAAAATAAAAAATGTTCTTATATTGTGTCTTTTTCATAGGATTTATAATGACAGATGTGGTGTGGAGATGAGATAATGGTCAGACTTGTCTGGGGGGGCAAGGTTAGTATTTTGTAGTTTTGGGGGTTAGTTATCTGAAAAAGATTAGGAATATATTGGCTGTATGGCCACTTATATCTGGAATGCGAGTGGAAACCTCCACTAGTTGTGTCAGATCTCGGCAAATAGCAAAAAGTTCAGCAGCTTGTCCTGTACCATTTGCAGCATGTGAAAACCAGAGCCAGGTAAGATACATATCTTTTTCATTTTGGCAGTGAGTGTTAAAATTTCTGGCCAAGTTGGTTAAGGGTTAACCTATCCGATATAATATACCTCAGCTTCTTGGCTTTTTTAAGTAATCAAACTGTCCATATTTCAAAATATTACATTCCCTTCATGTCCTGCTTTCTCACCCATACATAAGTCTATATGTATGACTCAATGAACCTCATCCTCAGGTACAAATTAAAACGCTTTTAGTGAGAGGAGTATTTTGTCTATTAAATGCTTGATTTGCCATCACGAATCTCTTTCTCAATTATTTGCTGTATTTACCATCATCCATAATAATACTCCCAAAGTACGTGAAAATTCCTACTTGTTCAAGTTATTGATATTTTAGCTTTATTTTCACAGTCCTCTTCTTACTTATCTTTATTACTTTTCTTTTAGTCCAACTAAACTCTCTCAACTCTCCATCCACTACACTGAGCATCCTTTGCAATGTAACCATTGTCCATATATTTTTATTCCTGCTCTCTGTTCTTTCAACCTATTTATTGTATCTTCTATAAATAAACTGAACAAACGTGGCGATAATGGGCATCTTTGCCGTACACCTCTATTAAATTTACACTGCACAAACTAAAAGATACAAAACAAACCTACATTGATCAGTTAAATTAAATATTAAAGTCACAAATTGAGAAAGTTGAACATGTACTACATTTGTACTGTAACACTGTGTGTTATAGATGCTGGTATATAACACAGAAAACAGTAAAGTGGGGGTAAGTAACAATATGGGACATTTGGAACATATGAACCGTATTATGTTTGATCAGAACTTACCAGTATCGTCATCCACTCAATTGACACCTTAATACATCGTAGTATGCTTGGTGTGAGACAGAGATGGGGCTCAAATCTCACAAATATTATTGTGATAATTTCAGTGGATTACTATCATTTCAAATCATGTATCGACCTGTTGATGCTCTAGGAATTGTGTTTCATCACCATCTCTGAAATAACAACCCCATCTCCAAATTCTAACTGCCCAAATGTCTCCCTCTGCAGCGTTACCCTATATTATGTACCGTAGGTATGAATTTAATGAGGCTCTTCAGTTTAAAAGTAGTGTTTGCATATATTCCTGGAGTGATATTTTAATTCAAAGACAAGTTTTTAGAGGCCACCTCTTATGATGTCACATGACTTAAAATGTTGTTATTGAATTCTAGGTTGCATTGATCATTCCTCGAATAACAAACTATACAACGAATTTTTTTGATTGCCTATCCAGTAAAGTTGGCTATTTGCTACAAAACTATGCTTACCGATTTTAATGTTCATACCCTAACTGGCTCAATTTTTTAAATTCGGTAAATGACGCAGGACGAGCTGCTGAACTATTGCCTATCAGATGAAATCTAATGCAGTCAGTAAATGTTCGAACTCGCATTCCAGATATAAGTGACCAACTACAAAATATTAACCTTGACTCCCATAGCCAAGTCTGACCATTGTCTTATTTTTGCAACATATCCCTTACAAAAGACAACTTCTTTATATATATATATATATATATATATATATATATATATATATATATATATATATATATATATATATATATATATATATATATATATATATATATGAATGGAACGGATCAAAAAGTTAAACTTCTTCTTTTCCTGGGTAGTTGTCTGTTTTGAAAATAATTATGCCTCCTAATACGCCAAATACCTTACGGAAATTATCTTGTTAGGCATGGAAGGGGGGGTTTACATTCCCAAATTGGGACGTAATGACCTCCTACCTACTTCACTGAGACCTCTCAGTATTACATCATTCCTCCTGAAGGGATTGGAAAAAATACTGGACGGACACATTAGGGGGAACATCTTACCCAAGAACCCCCTAAATACCCACCAGTATGCCTATCAAACTGGCAAATCAACTGAGTTAGCGCTCAATAACCTCGTCGAGAAGATCACACACTCTCTGGAAAATGGAGAGGTTGCGGTGGCGGCATTTCTCGACATAGAAGGAGCATTTAATAATGCATTACCGATCTCCCTCTACGAGGCCACTATCGCTAGGGGGGTGGAACCTACCATCTGTGGCTGGATCGGAAACATGCTGCACAATCGGACCATTATTACCTCATTACGGGGAGAGGTGGTCAGCGTTAGGGCTGCGAGAGGGTGTCCTCAGGGGGGCGTTCTATCCCCCCTGTTGTGGTCCCTCTTTGTGGACGACCTGCTGGCTATCCTCGGACTCTGGGAGGTTGAGGTCCAGGCGTATGCGGATGATCTTGTCATAATGGTTAGAGGCAAATCTGAGGAGGAACTGTCTAGTACTCTTCAAGAAGCACTAAATGTAGTCAATGATTGGTGCCGTAGGGAACAGATGTCTGTGAACCCTCGCAAAACGATCATTGTCCCGTTCACCAGAAGAAGAAGGTTGGACAAATTAAAACCACCTAATCTTATGGGGGAAAACATTCCATTTTCGGACCAAGCAAAATATCTGGGAGTTATCCTAGATAAGAAGCTCAACTGGGACAGACAGTTAGAAAATGTTATCCGCAGGGCTAAGATGTCCCTGTGGACCTGCCGGAGAATCTGTGGGAACAACTGGGGAACAAACCCCCAACAGATGTACTGGCTCTATGTAGTGGTTATCAGACCTATGATAACATATGGAGCCATAGTTTGGTGGCCTAAGGTGCTACGTGGTACCGCGAGGGCCAAACTGGCTCATCTACAGAGACAAGCATGTCTGATGATAACGGGAGCGATAAGCACCGCACCATCAGTCGCTCTGGAGGTCCTCCTCAATATTCCCCCACTTCACATATGGTTGGAGAGGGTGGCGAGGTGGACAACGTACAGACTAAAACAAACGGCAGATAACATGCCGAGGGAAGTCAGTCTGAGGGGGTCCGGACTCCTTGATGACAGTGATTGTCACAGGATTCTGGGAATGGTCTCGGACTTGATGCCTACAAAAATCAGCAGAGATCTGTCTTTCAAGACCGTCCTCCCGGAATGGGAGGAAGTCGTCTCATATCAAACAATACCGGACGTTTCTGGTCTATCATACAATTATAGGTATAAATTTCACCAATTTCCTACCCTGGCTCCAAATGATGGAGTATTCGCTGTATCGTCGAAAGAAAAAGCTAATCTATTTGCTTCTAATTCCACGTTTGAGCCGAAGGGAAATAGCCAGTTAATTATTTTAGCTGTAAAGTCACAAACGAGTGAAATCTCTTTCATACATCGTACTCTTAAGCAGATATTAAAAAGGTATCAGGTCATCCTGGAATTCCAGCAAGCGTTGTTAAAATATGAACTCCTGTAAGCAAGGTACTTGCTTAAGCCCCCTTATTTATTAACTTTATTATGATAACGTATATGTAAGAGTAAAGTAGTAGGGCATACATTTATGGGACACATATTATTTACAAAATTTATAACAAAGTAACTATTCTAATGAAATGAGAAACCACTTGATTATAATTATAGAAATTCCAGAGTGGTCGCCAGTATATTAGGGTAATATGGTACTCCAACAGTCCAAACGCAAAAAATCCTTACTTTTACAAAGCACACCTGCAAACTTACATTGCATTTTGTGCAGCCGAACTTAAAAACAGTTAGGAATTAATTGGACACTCCTATGTAATGATGGCGTGACCTATCATCAACGATTGGTCAGGCGAAACTGCTACCGTCAGCAAAAATCGTAGTAAGATCACAGTCATTCGCTCGCGCGAGATCTAGTAAATTTTTAACAATAGGGCGGAGGTAAACTAACAAATGTTGTGCAGATTGCAGTTTTTAATTAGGCGAAAAGTATCACCAGAAAATAGAAATGTTCACTTTTGGAACCCTTCTACAATAGGGTTAAATATTTTGAATTTTGTGCATTGGTTTTTTCAATATTTTTTTATTAATACTAGTGGTAATTTGTTTCTTTCAGCTGCCTTATTGTATTTTTTAGGTGGATATTTTTGTATTTTCAGGGAAGATTATATAAATGTTCCTCTGTTTGCTGATTGATTTATTTTATTGTGTTTAATATGACATGTGTGATGATTGTTGTTTCAGCAAACGTATTCATCTAGGTGAATATTATTACAATCTCAGGGCGGTTTATATAGATGTACCCCTCTCTTCTGTTTGATTTATTTTGTCGCATTTAATTCGTGTAATAACTTACTTCAAATTATTTTTGATGTAAATATGAGTGAATGGTTTTACATGAGTCTTCCATTATCTCATGTACATGTGTTAGTTGTTTTATTATGGCACGTATACATTTCGCTTTCGTGACTTTCTATATAGTCGGACAAATATTAATAGTGCCAGGGCTGCATGGTTGTTAGGGTATCATAAATAAGCCGCATAAGTCGTGTGACTTGTTAGGAGTGTAATGACTCCAGTCAGCTGGAGCAATGGTAATGTTCTAAACTTACTATAAGAGGGCTAGTCAATAAGGATAATATCTTGACAGTAAAAGATTTCCAGAGTTGAACCAAATAATTAATTTCTCCCACTGGATGAGAATGGAATGCTTTTCCTTCAATTTGGGTGTTAATTTTCTTTTTAAATACCACTAGTCAGCTATTATAGGCTTGGCTGATGGCCAATTTAGTTTTTTACAAGGGTGGACGCTGAAATTATTGCAAAAAAAATTCTTATAACTGCTTCCAGTTATAGGATGGAAGTTATATGTCTAAAGATACTAGGGATTTTTGATAACCAGTGGATATTATGCGGCTTATGCACCTAGAGCAATTTCCTTATTCAATGTGTAAGTCCACATAGCAGAACGTTTGGGAACTTATTAGTGGGTAACACTTAATTGAGGGGACATGGTAGGTAAATACTTAATGGTGTGGAGAAAACAAAATATGGCTTAGTATTTCTGTTGTGTTGTGGAAATTTCCTTGTGAATTACATTATGTATGTCTTTGAGAAATAGTCCTCTCAGTAGCATAAGGCAGTTTCAACGTGAAGATGTAAAAGGGAATTTCAATTCTAAGAATTTAGCAGGAGTCTTCGCGATTAATAAAGGTTGAGAGGGAATGACACAGATGTTTATCTTTGGAACATTGAGTGAGGAAACTAGATAAAGAAAGTGAGTAGACTGAATATTATTGTGATTTTTCGTCAACGTCGTGTTTTGTTTTATCTACCATGATTGTGAATATGGTATAATCAATTTGGTTTTGAGGAGAACATTATTGTATATTTTGTTTTGTTTTATTCTGAATAAAGTCTCGGGTATTCCTATCCATAAGGGTGGTCCTAGGACATTTATGAAGAATTATCGTCTGATGAGTATCTTAGATGTGTTTGGAAAATTGTTTTTAATATCTAGTATATGTAAAGTTTTTATGAATTTGTCAAACATAAAATTATTCCAGAGCGGCATGCTTTTTATAGGGGCAGATCGGTTGACACGAACCTAACTTCATATATAGAATTTCTATTAAGATCTTTAGAAACAGAAAAGCAGGTGGATGCTGTGTACACCGATTTTTCCAAGCCCTTTGATAAAATAAATCATAGCATTTTGTTGAGAAAGCTGGATCGGTGTGCATGGAGTTCTCCTGCGTTGGGTCAGTTCGTATATCAGCAATAGATCTCAGTTTATATCCATATTAGGTTATGAATCTACTCCTTACGAATTACCATCAGGTGGACCCCAAGGATCCCACCTTGGGCCACTATTATTTCTGGTATACGTTAATAATATAAATACTTGTTTTCAATTCTGTAAATTTTTGATGTATGCCGACGACCTCAAATTATTTATTCCTATTAATTGCAAACGAGACTGTTTGCGTTTATAGGCCGACCTTAACAACTTGACTAATTATTGTAGCATAAACCAGCTTTACCTTAATTTAGATAAGTGTAGTGTTATAACTTTTACTCACGGGAAACTATGGCATGAATTTCTGTACCTCTTATATCATAATCTTATCACAGGGGTCACTTATGTAAAAGATTTAGGCGTTACCTTTGACAGCAAGCTATTATTCTACAGACATATTGACAATTTTGCTAGCGACAGTTATAGGATGCTGGGGCTTATCATGCGGCAAGGTGCGGTTTTTCACAATAAAAAATGTTTTATCTCATTATACAATGCGTATGTTCCCAGCAAATTGAAATTTGCGTCTTCTGCTTTGAATCCCCAGTATCTTATTTAGAAGGAGCGCCTAGAAAAGATACAAAATAGATTTTTTAGGTTTTTGTGCTTTAAAGTTAAGTTAGATTTTAATAATAATTACAAAATTATGCGACAGTTTTTTGACGTTCCATCATTGGAAGAGGGCCGGCTTGTCTCGCATTGCCTGTTCTTTTTTAAGATAGTAAATGGTTTAATAGACACTCCAAAACTTCTAAGTCAGATATTTTTCAACGGCCGACTTCTCAGGGTGGCTGAACCTTTTTCCTTGCCCTTTAGCAGAACTAACGCTGCTTTTAATTCATCGCTGTCAAGAATGTTGAGAACAGGTAATGAGTTCTCGGCCATCGACATGTTTAGTGGCTCGTTGCTCGGGTATAAAAAAACTCTGAAAGTCCAACAATTGTTGTTGTCTTGATTTTGTTTCCTTATTTCCCTCCTTATTATAAGTGTGTGCATATATAAGTATGTGATTGTATTTACAACTTAAATGAAAGATTGTTTTTGATTTGATTTTAGAATAATGCATGAAATTTGTGTAATCACTGCTGTATTTGTGATTATATACTCTGTATGTGATCCTGTTTTGGGGGCAACCCCGTTGGTATCCAAACTAAATAAATTAAATAAATAATGTTTTACAATGAAATGGTTTGTGGTCTTATATTGACAAAACCTTGTAAAAATAACTTTTAATTAAACAAACAGCGATTTAAACTAAAGTGAGTGCCATCGCGAACAAAAGAAAGCATCTCATCATCACAATATAAGGGCTCAGTGTTCGTAATAGACATTCAGAGCAGGTTTATGGAACGAAAAAAGAGGTGCTTACAGAAATTGTGAGGAAAAGTACAGTATGGTTAAAGGACATAGTGGACACTCTTCGAAAGTGTAGACAGGGGCTTAGCAAAGAGGGAAAGAAGCTAATGCAAAGAGACAGTGTGTGTCCGCAAATATGGAAAATACTTTCGGAGTATCAACAGCATCAATAGCGCACATCAGTGTGGGAACTCCAACCATGGTGCAAGACAATCTCCCCTGTTCAAAATCTGATCCAGCTCAAGCAGATATAGCACACAACTGCAGCGATCCGAAGACCAGCACAAGCACTGTTTTAGTCACAAATGTGACGACTTGCCCATATATCCAAAATATAACTAAGAAGGAGAAATGTTGGAAGCAAAGGTAATTCACAGAAACGACAATCGAAGGCAAAATGTTCATACTTGCCCTGTAGAGGTGACCATGCTACTTACCATTTCAACACGCACTTCCCTACTTCTTTACGAAATGGTGGTATCTCAAACTAAGTCACTAATATGGGTGGTCAAGAGTTCAGTGAAGCTTGCTGATTTGGCGCGTATCAGTTTTATAACTAAATCGTGGGTGCTTAACTAAAAACAGCACCACTTATGCTTCCATAACTGGTGGGAACAGAAGCGACAAGTTGCTTATGTACTGAAGCCAGTTATCTCAAGAGCCAATAAGCTTGGTAAGGCGTAACAGTTATAGCAGCGACAGATGTTACAATTATTGTCCTTTTTATTTTTGTGAACGTGCAGACAAGCAGTTGAGTGGGAAAAAACAGTATAGCATCTCTATAGCACTCTAACTTCTAGCTATATCATAGCACTCTAACTTCTAGCTATATAAAGTATTTGAGTGATACACCAGGGTTTGCTAGTATATGGTATATGCAGACATTTTTGGTGCCACATAATCAGATGACTACAATTTATGGACAGATAGAAGTAGCCGAAATGGAGACAGCAGCCAGCTAATCCAACGAATATAGTTGAAGTCAAATACAAGCTGTTAGGAACCAGCGACATCAGCAGTATCGTGAGACGCCAACAAGGACCAGCTGATAGTCTTTAAAAACCCAACCAGTATCTCTAAACCAAAGTGCATAGTTAGTTGTGCCTTCTCAATAAAGCACTTGACGCAACTACCACATGGTCATGAGAAATAATTCTCCACTGGAGAATTTTTGTCTGAAAGTGGGGGGCAGATGTAAGCAAGGTACTTGCATAAGCGCTTTATTTATTAACTTTATTGTCATAACGTATATAGGAGAGCAACAAAATATGTTTTAACATGGGCAGAAAATTATGGGACAGCAGTATAATTTAGTCACCTTTAAATAATCGTGTTAATTAATATTATTCACGTAATTTATAACAAAGTTACCATTATGATCAAACGAAATTCCAGAGTGTCACCAGTATGCCATGGTAATATAATACTCCAGACAGCCCGAATGCAAAAAACTCCTTACTTTTATAAAGCACAGCTGCAAACTTATATTGCGGTTTGTTTACCTGACCTTAACAACAACAGTTCAAAAATTCATTGGAAACGCCTATGTAACGATGGCTTGATCTAGATTCGTTGGCGATTAGTAAGGCGTAACTGTTGCCGTCAGCAAAAATTGCAGTAAGATCACTGTAATTCGCTCGCGCGAGAATTATGATAACTTTCTAGCGATAGGGCGAAGTTAAACTAGCAGATGTTGTATAGATTGTAGTTCTTAATTGGGCAAAAAGTATCACGAGAAAATAGGCATGAACCAAGATGTTCACGGAGAATCTAGAAAAATAATGCCAAGACAGTGGTTGCCGGGGCCACAAAGAGAGTGGTTGCCGGGGCCACAAAGAGAGTAGTTTCCGGGGCCACAAAGAGAGTGGTTGCCGGGGCCACAAAGAGAGTGGTTGCCGGGGCCACAAAGAGAGTGGTTGCCGGGGCCACAAAGAGAGTGGTTGTCGGGGCCACAAAGAGAGTAGTTGCCGGGGCCACAAAGAGAGTGGTTGCCGGGGCCACAAAGAGAGTGGTTGCCGGGGCCACAAAGAGAGTGGTTGCCGGGGCCACAAAGAGTGGTTGCCGGGGCCACAAAGAGTGGTTGCCGGGGCCACAAAGAGAGTGGTTGCCGGGGCCACAAAGAGAGTGGTTGCCGGGGCCACAAAGAGAGTGGTTGCTGGGTTGCCAAGAGAGTGTATGCCAGGTCAGGAAGATAGTGGTGGCTGGATAGTCAAGACTGTGGTTTACTGGCTGTCGAGGATAGAGGCAGAACTCCAAAGTGGGTACTGTATGGTAGGATGTAGAGAATAGGCGGTAATTATTTTTTTAAGTCTGATATTTCGTGGGTGATAAAGTGTTTCGAGAATATGGAAGCTAAAAAGGTTCGATGTATATTCAGAAGGGAAGTTGATTCGTAAGAGGGTTTTCCGTAACTGAGTGGGGTAGTTTAAGCCAAGGTGTTGTGAGTGTTCTGGCCTCTAAAGAATTAATTCAGCCGTATGTACTTTGGATTAAATTTAAACCCACTCCAAGCTAAGATTTTAATGATTTATATTTATAACCACCAAGTGGTGGTTGTGTCGAGTGCTGAAGGCAATTTGTAGAATATCAGTTCCTGAAGCATAGGCCATAGAAAATTCAATTGTTATAATTGTAAATTTTAAGAGAGTAACTGAACACATATAATTTTTAACTATTGAAAAAGCGAGTAAACACCCATGTTGTTGCATAAAAGTCAAGTTCATGATGTCCTAGAGACACAGGGGCTTGGTGTTTCATAAAATATCTCATTAAAAAAAAACTTACTTCCAGAAGAGTGGCTTCATTTTCTTTCAGCTTGGCATTTCTCTGGGCAACTACTTGGCTCTGACTCAATGTCATGTTAAATAGTTTTTGAATTATGTACTTTGCTTCATTTATATCTATTACAGTTTTCACTATATGTTGTAGATCTCTATTTTCAATTGGGTCCTCACTTTCTTCAAGTTCCATAACATTATGTTGAGTTTCACTAATAGTTTCTTGCACATAATTAATATTTTCTTTGACGTCTTCTATGTAACTGTCCAATTGTGTGGTGTCTTGATTTTTAGCAATCACTTGTTTCCTGCGTGCTTCAAGAACTTCTAGTTCCTTTCCTAAAATATAAATATTATCACCACAAATGTAAATAGATTATAACAATTCTTACCCAGTGCTTCACGTTTTTGAAGGAAGTGTTCCATTCTTACTCCTTGCTCAACTAAACCTCGCCTACTAAGTGCAATATTATTTAGAAAATTTTCCAGTTTCAGCCATTTCTGCTTGCAACCTTTTTCGGAAAATGTTTTTCCTGAAACGAGACCTGATGCTTTAAAGCTTAATCTTGTTTTCTGATTTTTTCTTAACACTAACACCTCTTCTTGTTTGCGCTTAAGCACTTGATCCTTAATCTTGCGTTCTGCTTCCATTGTTTTGATCGTATTAGCATTTTTCCTTGATTCTTTTCGCAACTGAGCTATTTCTCTTATCTTTCTCAGTTCTGCTTCCTTGTGCTTTTGAGATTCTTCCTTCATTTTATTAATCAATCTAACTTTTGTTTGTTTCATTTCTAAAATTTCATTTTTATAGACTTTTAACTGATTTTCGTGTTGATTTTGGTTTCTAATTAATCTTGCATGCTCTTTTTCTGCAGACTTTAATCTTATTAATTCTTTTTGCATTTCCGATAATTTTCTAGTATATTCCTCTTTTATTTTCTTAACTTTGTCAGAAGGTTCAGAATCAACATTATACGAATGAAGAATCTTATCACGCTCTTCTTGGGTATTTTTAATCCGCTGTTGCAATTGTATTAACTTTTCTTCATAGTGTTGACGCATTGTGTGCATACGCCGTTTTGATAATTCTAGCTCATCTACTAACTTTTGTTTCATATCAATATCATTTATCAACAACACCAATTCGTCTTTTAATTCACTGCTAATATTTTTTTCAGTGTCACTATCAAAATTATCACTATCCTCTGAAAAATTTTCCATTTCTGATCGTCGCCCCCTTTCAAGAATCTCTTTTTCCTTTTGAAGCTCTCGTTTAGCATCTTCTAAAAGATTGGATTCACCTTTAAATAAAATATTAGAGGTATGCTTGGCACTTTGCATACTACTCAGCTGTTTTCTCAAGATTTCGCAAGTACTGGTAGATTCAAGAAGCTTGGTTTGAAGCTCTGCTATTTCTTTAAGATATATCTGTATCATGCTTGCAACATCATTATGGTCACTACTGTTTATCAAACTGCCAGTTGCTTTCTCCGACAAAAGATTCGTAATTTTTAAAGTTAGGGAATCAATAGTTTGTTGCATTGCCTTTACTCTGATCCTGAGATTATTAGCTTCACTTTGAAGCATATTATTTTCATAAAACATATCATTTACCATCTCAATACCATCCTGGCTTACAATTCTTTTACCCTGTTTGTACTCAACTAATTCTAGCTGCAGCTGTGCAATATGCTGTTTTAATTGTGATATGGTCTTCAAAGTTTTATCCTGATTGACAGATATTTTGTTTTTAATATTTCTAGCTCTATTGGCATATTTTAATGTATTCAAAGTCTCCATAAAATCTCTGTCACTCGGACTAACACATGCAATCATCAGAGTTTGACTATTTCCACCTAAACTATCTTGTAACAATCTAGTTAATTTAGAATCGCGATAAGGAATATGTAATGCCTTTTTGGACATATCTCCAAGTGCTGATATCACATTTCCTAGAGCTAAGAGCCCACAGTTTATTGATATTCCTTCTTTTTGACGTTCGCCAGTCGCTCCTGTTCTTTTTAAACGTTCTGAACCAGCCAAGTCTACGAAATGAAATTTTGAGGTAAGAGTTTCAAATTCACTCGAATCTCCCTCCACAGAAGGCACAATTTTTTGTTGTCTAATAATCAATGTAAATATAGCATGTGATCTAGAAGACTGTGTATTCATTTGTGTACTCGCAGTAGTTCTTGACAGTGCTCCTAACCTTAGGCATTGTAGGGCTTCATCAACAGAAGTTATCGGTCTTAATGTAACACCTTTCACTTGAATTCCCCCATAAGGATCCTCCTGAATTTTATAAGTTTCTTCCTATAAAACAAAGAAATTTGTTAGTTTCGTTAAATATAAAATATACTCAAAAGTAGAGGGTAATGGAGCATTCACTGCACTTTGAAATTTTCCCTATTTTACTCCTTTGGAAAAATGATAATTTTCGGGTAGAATTTGGACTGACACTTCAGGGCCACCAAATCAGATGTGCCTTCCCGGTTTCTCTTTTGTAACGGGTTGTTAAGAACGCGGCCAGTGAGACTTAAAGGAGGACGCTGCAAGTAATTCATGTGGTCATGCTGCCCGCTTATCTGTTTCACTAAATAAATCGCATCTGTGTTAATATTACAGTTAACTAACGGAAGTCGGGTCCCGACGGGCTCAGGTGGGGGTTGAGCGCTCTGAGGGTACGCTAAAACGACCAGAGAAGTCTGATGCCGTTACTGAGGGTGCCGTCAGCAGAAATCGACTCTGGTCGGACGGCAGCACACCACAACAGAGGGCAAAAAAGCCCTGAGAGGGTGCTGTCAGTAAGACGTTCAGTGAGGCTACTGAAGTGGTGGGAGTGGGCACTATCCACTCTGAATATCCCTCCTCCTCACTGTATAATGAAGCGGGCCCTTCCGAGAGGGGGGGGATCAATCCCCCCGGCTATACCCTCGGGAAGTGGCACCACAGGGGGAATTAAATCCACCAATAAAATGGGCCCCAATAGAGGAGGTGGCAGGAGACATCCTTCCACCAGACCTATTAGGTGCATACAGGCAAATTTGCATCATGCTAAGGCAGCGACATACCTCCTTAGCATGAAATTAAAGGAGGCGCAGATAGATATTGCTCTTCTATAAGTGCCCTGGACCTCCAGTTCGGACCGAACTAAAGGGCTGGGTAACACTGGTAAGATAGTAGAGGTGGGCTCTGGTACCAACCCCAGAGACTGTATCTGGATTAGAAACAACTTGCAGTATTTTACACTATCAGAATACTGCACCAAGGACATGGCAGCCATCCATCTCTTGATCACAACCGGGGGAACCAGGCTCGAAGTAGTGGCCTGTTCGGCCTATTTCCCCGGAGACAGAGATGCAGAACAACCACCTTCAGCAGAGGTGCGGAAATTGATCACCTATTGCAAGAGGAACAATTATCACCTTGTAATGGGGTGTGATGCGAACTCCCATCATCTGGTTTGGGGGAGCACAGACACTAACAGACGAGGTGAGTCACTATTTGAATACATATTAGGCTCGGAACCCACCTTTCTAACGGTCAATCGAAGAGAGGTCTTAGATCTCATGATCAGCTCAAGGCTGTTGAGCTCAAAAATCCTCTAATGGAGGGTGTCGTCTGAACTCTCATGTTCGGACCATGCCCGCATTCTATTTGAGATTGAAACAGGCCCTAGACCAGTGGTGGAGTATCGCAACCCGAGAAGGACGGGTTGGGAGGGGTACAAGCAATCCCTCGCCGCCCGATTTTTGTCCGCTATCCCCACAGTGAGGGATCGTGAAGAGATTGAGATTGCGGCTGAACAGGTAAGGGATGCTGTGGTCTCAGCATATCACGAAAACTGTTCACTAAAGTCAAAAAAAGATAGTCGAGGGTCTACTTGGTGGAACAATAACCTCGAAAAATTACGAAGAGAAGTGAGACGTCTCTTCAATCGTGCTAAGACAACAGGCAACTGGGAACAATATTAATCCGCTCTAACACATTACAACAAAGAGATAAGGAACGCTAAGAGGGAATCCTGGAGGAGGTTCTGCGGGGACATCTCTAATTTTCCCAGCAGCATCAGAATCCACAGAATTCTCTCACGCGACGGTGTCCAGGAACTGGGATCGATAAAACGACCAGATGGCTCCTTTACTGAATCACAGAAAGAAACGTTAGAGCTCTTAGCACACACACACTTCCCAGATTGTCTAATCCTGAGCAACGAAGATGTCCTGCCAGCTGTGGGTCGATTTAAACGCCCTCAAAGGGAGGACTGGCGGGTTGCTTGGAGAATAGTTACAGCCTCGGCGGTGGAGTGTGCTGGGAAACATTTCCAGCCATTCAAGGCGCCAGGGGAGGATGGGGTGGTACCAGTCCTACCACAAAATGGACTGCAGATTCTACCTTTCCTAATCAGGCTGTATAGAGCCAGTCTGGCTTGGAACTATATTTCATCCAGCTGGACCGTGATTAGGGGAGTTTACATTCCCGAATTGGGACGTAATGACCTCCTAGCCACATCACTGAGACCTCTCAGTATTACATCATTCTTCTTGAAGGGATTGGAAAAAATACTGGATGGACACATTAGGGGGAGCATCTTAGTCAACAACCCCCTTAATACCCACAAGTATGCCTACCAAACTGGCAAATCTACTGAGTTAGCACTCAATAACTTCGTCGAGAAGATCACACACTCCCTGGATAACGGGGAGGTGGCGGTGTCTGCATTTCTCGACATTGAAGGAGCATTGCATTACCTATCTCCCTCTACGAAGCCATTATCGCTCCACAATCGGATCGTTATTACCTCGCTGCAGGGGGAGGTGGTCAGCTTTAGGGCTGCGAGAGGGTACCCTCAGGGGGGGAGTCCTATCCCCCCTGCTGTGGTCCCTCTTTGTGGACGACTTGCTGGCTATCCTGGGACTGTGGGAGGTTGAGGTCCAGGCGTATGCTGATGATCTAGTTATAATGGTAAGGGGCAAATATGAGGAGGAACTAGCAAGCACTCTTCAAAAGGCACTAAATGTAGTGAATGATTGGTGTCGGAGGGAACAGATGTCTGTGAACCCCCGCAAAACGATCATTGTTCCATTTACCAGAAGAAGAAGGCTGGATAAATTAAAACCACCTATTCTTATGGGGGAAACGATTCCATTTACACAACAAGCAAAATATCTGGGGGTTACCCTAGATAAGAAGCTCAACTGGGACGTACAGTTAGAGAATGTAATCCGGAGGGCTAAATTGTCCCTGTGGACATGCCTTAGAATCTGTGGAAATAACTGGGGAACAAACCCCCAACAGATGTACTGGCTCTATGTAGTGGTTATCAGACCAATGATAACATATGGAGCCATAGTTCGGTGTCCCAAGGCACTTCGTGGTATCGCGAGGGCCAAACTGGCTCATTTACAGAGACAAGCTTATCTGATAATAACGGGAGCGATAAGCACCGCACCATCAGCCGCTCTGGAGGTCCTCCTTAATATTCCCCACATATGGCTGGAGAGGGTGGCGAGGTGGACAACATACAGATTAAAACAAACGGCCGAAAGCATGCCGAAGGAAAGCAGTCTGGGAGGGTCCGGACTCCTTGATGACATTGAGGGTCATGAGATTCTGCAAATGGTCTCAGACTTGATGCCTACAAAGATCAGTAGAGATCTGTCTTTCAAGACCGTCCTCCCGGAAAGGGAGGACTGGGAACGAAATCAAACGACCCTATTGAGAGCTGATCTCTGCTGGTATGCTGACGGCTCCAAAACCAATATGGGAGTAGGAGCCGGTGCATATGGGGGCAACACCGATGCTAGACTATCAACTAGCCTTGGCAAGTATGCAGCCATACACCAGGCAGAAGTGTATGCCATCGAGATGTGTGCAAGGGAAAGTTTAGGAAACCAGTGCACACACAAATCGATAAAGATATATATAGATAGCCAAGCTGCAATAAATGCTCTTGGTTCCTACCGTTGCAATTCAAAAACGGTATGGAGTTGTAAATCTGCCCTCAACGAACTAGGCAGTTGTAATGAGGTGTCACTGGTCTGGATACCGGGTCACTCGGACCATGATGGCAATGTTGCGGCCGACACGCTTGTCAGGAGTGGTACCCAGAGGGACTTTATCGGACCAGAACCGGTGCTGCACAGCAAAACGCACCTTTAAAGACCTGGACAGAAAGAATGACAAGCCAGCAATGGCAAAATCTGTCAGGATTAGCTCACTCTAAGGCCTTCATAAATGGCCTGTCTGAGTCAAGGACTAAAAAACTTCTATAGTTAAACAGACAACAACTGAGTACTCTAGTCAGCCTGTATACAGGACACTGTCGCTTGTGTCACCACATGCACCGTATTGGGGTCAATCAGGAGACCGAGTGCCGGCTGTGTATGGAGAGTGACGAGACAGCAGAGCATGTACTGTGTTCCTGTCCGGCGGTGGACAGGGCTAGATACCTGCTCTATGGCAGGACAAAGCTTGCGCCGGAAGATCTGGATCAAGTTTCGCCCACATAGATTATCAACCTCTGCAGGAGGCTGGCTTTGTTGGGCCAAATATAGACCATTAGGTGTGAGGCACAATAGACCTTATTGTCGCGGTGGAGGGACCGGAATGGCTCACTCACATTCAAACCTAACCTAACCTAACCTAATATTACAGTTGGTGAACATTTTAAGATTATGATGAAATAATGATGCCTAGAACAAATCAGAACATTTTTTCCTGCAAAAAAAATTATCAAATTGACGAACCTAATTTTGGTTTTAGTATTTTTGGTTCACATAAATATTCACAAATGGGGAATGCACATGAAATTTGTTAATACAGAGTGGAAGAGAAGTCTGGAAACGCCTAATTTTCTCTCAAACAGGTAGTCAGAAACATACAAAACTTGGGCTACACCTATTCCAGGATATGGAGATTCCAGATTTGATATGTGCAATATTGCCAGATTTGCCGTTTTTCTGGTATTCTTAGTGACTGTCGTTTTTAAAATGCAACACACCGTATATTGTTTCATTATTGGAATCTATACACATCTGGAATCTCCGTATCCTAAAATAAGTGTACCCCAAGTTTTGTATATTTCTGACTACCTGTTTGTGAGAATTGGGCATTTCCAGACTTTTCTTACACTCTGTATACATTATGCTATATATTTCACGATCAAATTTTATTTGCAGTAAGAATTCCATTTTCTGTATCACAAATAGTGTTTCTAAACATATTAAAGTGCAGAGATCAAATTATTAACATGGCTGTCTTGTAAATAGTAATCAATGACATTTATATTTTCCATATGTCTTTATAGATTCAAGATTGCTTGCTGCATTTTTAAGAATAACTTATAGAAACCTTTTGATCTTATTGGTGTTATTTCATCTTGCATTCTGACTGTATAACATTTACCAGAAATTAGTAAAAATATTTTAAAGAACTGTAATGAAACTATTTTTAAATGCCAGTGTTGAGGTTTTTTAAGGGCTGCAGAAATGTTTAAAAAATTGTTTTATCATGTCTAAAAAAAGGTCGATAAAATATTATTCACGAAAATTCCATGAAATAATTTTTTTTTAAACAAAAATCCATCAAAACATATTTTATTACGAACTTAATTTTAAAAAAATCCATCAAAAATTAGCTGATGACTTTTTCACAAAAAATTCTAAACAATTTTCTTTCTTCACCATGACAGGCTCCATTGGTGTGAGAAGTGTCCCAGTATTCCTCCTGTAGTATGTGGCGTGTATATATATATATATATATATATATATATATATATATATATATATATATATATATATATATATATATACACATATACACCTAAGGTTCATGTATAAGCTTACACATGGTTTTAAGTTTAATACTTATTTTTAGTAAACAACAAATGTATAGGGAGGTAAAGGAAATAAGTAAAAAATAATGGGCTTGTTATTAACATTCACTTCACAGGTTTTGCCATTGTGAAGAGGAAGGTCAAATTCACCTCTCGGACTCTCGGCCTGACGATCGCAATGTAAATCCAGCGAAGGATCCGAGGATTGAGTCCCCAGGTCCGCCCTATCACGTGGCGCAGCTGCCAGCGGGTCACTACTCCCTTCCTCACTACTTGTTCCATTTGCGACCCCCTTGATGGTTTGGAGTCCAGAACCACCACCATATATTTGACCTCCCGCACTAAAGCTAAAGGTTTTCCATACATCACAGGCGCCCTGAACGCCTCTAGATTCCTTTTCTTGGTGAACAGGAGCATCTCCGTCGGGTTTACGGAGAGTACCTGCTCACCACACCACCTTTCAATTATGCTACAGGCTGTGTGCATGCATGCACAGACGACGAAAAAAAAAAAAAAAAACACGACGCTGAGGAATTTGCCGGTGACTAAGACCAGCCAATCATCAGCATACGCCTGGGCGTAGAAGCCATTCTCGGAGAGCCGTTCCATAAGACCGTCCATGACCAGACACCATAGATGAGGCGACACGCAGCTGCCCTAAGGACAGCCGCCGGTCATTCCAACGTCCAGGCCCCGGCCTTTCAAGGTCAGCGAAACTCTCCTGTTCTTCAGGATGCTCACCACCCAACTTATAAGGGATCTAGGTGATCCCCTGCCCTGTAGAGCGGCGCACACCGTATCCGTCTTTGCTCTATCGATGGCCCCCTCCACATCGAAAAACACATGTAATGTGCTCTCTCCGTAGTGTAAGGACATCTCTACCCTTCGCTTCCCCCCGCTATTGCTATTAAAATTAAATTAAAAGTTTTCAAAGTCCCCATCTCTCCATTAGTGAATTTTTTTCGCCAAAGTATTTATTAGAATTACATAATCTGATCGTATAACATCAAAATTCAAAAAATGAATAATAGACTAAAAAATATTGAACAGAATTCAGTCACTACTAGAATTCGTATCCCCCTTTATCTGCTCATATATCTTACAATGCCGGCGTCAATTTAATTCAAAATTTCTTATTTACTAACAGTTTAGATGAAATATGTACACCTATTTACAAAAGTACCATATACAAACATAACATCTTATTCTTTAACGTCAGTCTATTTCCGCGATTATGGCCAATCACTGACGCCAGGGAGCAGTTCCACGTCATTATCGCAGAAATTTTGCCAAACCCCTGCCTTTCTGTAAGGAGGGTAGGGATCTTTAACGTGCCCAACATCGCATGGACGCGGGACCCACGGATTTACGCCCCCTACGAAGGGTGGACCGTACAGACACTTAACTTGCTCAAATACAATGCCATAACCTTAGTTCATCTTAATTGTACAGTATGTACTGAAAAAGTGAAAGGGAAATCCTGGGAATGGAGCCCGGTACCCCTCGGTTCAGAGGTACACGTCCTTACCACTGAACCACAGAGGCTCTCATAAGATCTTAAAGTAATTGTAACTTTAATCGTGCGGCGATGGTAAAGTGTAATGCTGCCTAGATACCTATCCTATAATCATATACATCGTATGTATTGTATTGTTTCAGTTATTGGTAATATGCAAGGTGAATTTCAAAGGCATTTTTTGCAAATAACAACTGAAACAAAAATCTAGAGCCTCGTTAAATACACTTTATGCTATATTTGCCACTCATAAAGCGCATATTAATAAATCTCACCGACTTTGCGCAAAGAAAAAACTAATCTCTATTATATTTGATAGATTTTGTTTAACACACAAACATTTTGGTCTTGTGCGCTTCTCTGATGATAGGGATGTACAAACATATTTTATTAAATGCTTGTAACTTTTTTTCTTTTAACCTAGAGATCTAAACTTTTGGTATATAGTATACTGTTAATAATAGAAACCTTCATAACAAATTTAATTGCCATAGCTTTGTTATTTTGGAAATGGAAATCCTACCGATTCAATAAAAACTATATGCTGTAATCATTTTTCAGAAAGTTGTTTCGATTGTAAAAATTAGATATTAAAGACCAACAGCTTTGATCTCGGGAAGATTATTACTTACAAAAAATGGCTTATGGAGAAGGTGAATATTAACTAAATATAGTCATAGACACTACTTCTCACACTTCGCAATTGCACGTTTTCTTTACTGTAACCGGTTTTGCTGCTTTATGACATCATCAGATAGGCAAAATGTATAATTTGTTTATACACATTAATGACAACTATAAATAAAAATTCGTTGTAACCTTATGGTGTTTTGATCAAAAAATTCTGTAGAAATAAGTACAATAAAAATGACAGATGACATCCTTAAGGCTAGATGCATTCTCACCACAATTAGAATCGTAAACCGGTGTTGCTCTAATTAGAGCTCGTCAGTACAGCATACTAATTGCAGCGAAAATACACCTATAAAGTAATACAGCTATGGTAGCCAGCCTCATCCTTATTTTTAGTTGTCATGAATGTGTATAAATAAATTCAATTTTCTCCTCTCTGATGATCTGGCAAAACCGGTTACAGAGAAGAAAACGAACAATTGTGAAGCCAGAGAAGTAATCTGTACGTCTATATTTAGTACGGAATGGTTTTTCCAAGTAAGTGTAACAACAATTAATGAAGTGAATAATAACAGCAAAGGCAAAGAAAAAATATTATTGTTTATTGACAAAAAATATACATTATGTTTATAAAGAAAAGACAATAAAACAGGTGAAAGCTTACACTAAAAAAGAATTACTTGTTGCTTCAGAGGAATCAATATAGGTATCCTTTTATGCTCCACTTATGTAATATAAGGCACGAATGTGTCAATTTCTATAATAAAGACTAGTCTGAAATAGAAATTTTAAAAAATGTTCTTTTTAATGTGTGTGTTCAGAAATGTTAAAATTAACAGAAATTGATATATTTCAATGGCCTTATTCTGAGAACGCCCACAGTAAAGGAGTGTCGGATGGCATTGAAGGCTGGATGAAGAAAACTGAATACCGGGTTGTTGCAACTGGAACCGATGTTACAAATACTCATGACTTGGTGGCGGAACTCAGCAAGAATCTGCACAAAATCAAAATAACCATTGTAAAGAAACTTTAACTCTAGATTTTCTTATTTCCGAAGAAACCATTTCGGGAAACTTTTTAGGCAAATCAAATAACCTGGAGTATTCAATATCCACTTACTCTTCAAGTATGCCATTTGACTTGTTTAACATGCAAAGAAGAAGGAAATTGTACGCATTGGAGAACATCAATCTTAGTGAATCACCTTGTATCCTTTGATTCATGTATCTAATAATGTATTTATAAAATATAATTAAGTGGTGGTTATATTTTTTAGATTATTGCTTAAATATGAAAAATCAATGAAGATTTTAACCAGAAAATCATAATATAATATTAATCAAATAGTTTGTGTACAACAAATGATACTTTTTGAATTTTCCTACAAATGATCCTCTAGTACTGCCAAAGAAGCAAAAAAGGCAAGTGTCTATTCTCAAATTTATACATCTTCAAGTAGCAGGCGGGAAGAAGAAAAAACTGACAATGAAAATTTGTCAAAGTCAACTTGATGGGGAAGAAAACTATAAAGCACTATGTAGCCAAAGTATTGGATGCAAATAAAAAAGATATTGTCAAATTTATGAGAAAGATTACTAGATGGCGATTTAGTTTTCCATTCGTAGATGATATAGCTACCATTGATTCATATGATATACCTTATACCCTCAAATATCCGTCTGAAAATCGCGATCACTTTTCTTTTTTAGAAAACTTATGCATTTTTGAACACTTATGCTAAAAATCTCACCTTTGGTCGATTTCTGTTTTTATGTCACAAAATTTGTTTTTTGCTTCATGTTCATTCTTGTGTGTATTTTATTTCTTTACCGTCGGCCTATTTCCGCGACTATGGCCAATCACCGACGCCAGGGAGCAGTTTCACCCCACTTCCTGGAAATTTTGCCGACCCCTCCCTTTCTGTAAGGAGGGTAGGTATCTTTAACGTCCCCAACATCGCATGGACACAGGACCGACGGTTTTACGCTCTCTCAGAAGGGCGGAACGCGCAGACATTCAACTTGCTCAAATACAATGCCATAATCTTGGTTGATGTTAATTGTACAGTACGCACTGAAAAAGTGAAAGGAGTACCCTGGGATCCAACCCAGTACCCTTCAGTTCAAAGGCACATATTCTTACCACTGAACCACCAAGGCTCTTGTTTCCATTCTTAAATATTTTAGAATGTTACATATGTTTGACTGTTTATTAAGAACTGAATAAAGAAAGTTATATTCTTTTCACTGTAATGGTTTCTATTTCGTTTTACCAGTCTGTCACCTTCCGCTCAAAAAACTGTCAATTCTGTTCAAAACACTGTCACCCTGTGTGCAGTATATTATCATTTAATTTCCATATATGAAAATTTTCATGTAGAGAAACTCATCATTTCGTATAATACTTGCACAAATGATGTCAAAAAATAAGAAAAATTCTCTTATGTACATTCTCAACTCAGACTTTTTCCACCATAAAAAAGTCACGTCTGATGATAATTACCCTCAAATACACGGTATTAAGATAATTATAACAGTATATTAGGTGTGCTTTAAAAATAAAAAGAGTAACAATGTACGAAAAAGAAGTTAAACTTTCTTTCAACGACAGTTAAATTTTGTACCATGGAAAAAGTACTTAATTTGTTTTTTTTTTCAAACATACCAGTAACAATATTGCTAACCCAGTGGTTAGCAATACAACTAGTATGAATACAATTTGTTAGTACATTCAATCCCTAAATACTTATCTAATACCTTAATACATTTGTAAGCGAACAAAAGCTTTAGGTACTTACTTTATTGTAACATGGGTCAAAGAGGTCAATTATTTCCTCATTATATAATTCCATAAATTGTGCAGTAACCTTGAATTTAGGAGCAATAACGCCGCTTTTCTGAGTCCTATCTCTACGTGATTTGATACCATCAAAAAGATGATGAAATGCTCTAGGAATAATACCTATTGTCTCTGATTGTAATTCAACATCAAAACCAGATCCCATTGTATAAGTTTTTCCAGATCCAGTTTGCCCATAAGCCAATACGGTAGCATTATATCTGTCCAAGCAAAAACAAAAATGAGTTAAGTTTTTCTAGATAATAAAAAAAGCAAAGCCCTACTATAATATTTATTAAAAATAATAAAGGACATGGCAAGCAAAAAAACTTTTTTTTTCACAGAAATGTTCCGAATTTCAGCCACACATTCAGTTTCAGGCCTTTTCAACAAAATGTCTGGATGCAGCAAGTGTGTTATGGAAGTGACTTTTCATAAACATGTTTTAAATAGCAAATATGTCTCTTTAATGCAAGCGGGCATCAATTTGGTCACCGGTATAAGTAGAAACAATGTACCGTATTTTATCAAAATAACTTGTTTGAAAATGTACAAAAATTTTCCGAAAATAAACTTAAAATGTTTCCGAGAAAACTCGTTTCCTAGCCGACGAACCTTAGGTTAAGCAAATTGAGTTATTGAATTTTGAAGCATTTAATGAAAATTCGCTACCAAAACGCACTTACTGCGTCTCGATTTTTTACAAACATGTATCATATTTCGATGCAAAATGCAAAAATGCAATAAGAAATGTTCAAAAAAATTGTAGGTATCACCAACGACTTATGGGCCACCCTATGATTGTAAAAATAATTTTATAAGAAGCAGTTCAAGATACCCTATAAGTAACATATACAATTTTTTCTCGTATCTGTCATATTAACAATTATATTGAGCTTTACCATAATGTATCACCCTGTATATATGCAAACAGAAAGTAAACCCGTATATGGATTCTACGGGGCTTAGCCTGCGCTCATTTGAAGAAATCTTTTTAGAGGTCAAAAGCCGCGGTCTCCTCATTAACGAATTTTTTCTACGAAAATTAGCTAAACATTATAGACCATTAAACTATAAACTTAACTAAAACTGCTGCCAAAGCATTAGAGAAAGTGTCTATTTGAAATGAATTTTCTGGAGATATTTATCAAAATGAAGGGCAATTTTGGTTGAAGCTGAAACTTTAAAGTTTGCAGAACACTCTTTACATAATCTTTATTTCTTTCAGGTTCTTTGCCTAAATGTTGCCAATTTTGACGTTTCCAATCGCGAGTTTTTACATTTTGAGGAAAACCCATTTTTTTTCTCTCTCTAAATGCCTCTAACTTTTTTGTCGCACATCTGGCGAAAAAGATACCATAACATCCGGTCATCTTTTTTATAAAAAATAAACCGAGTGTTTGGCTCACAATGTTAACTTTAACAAAGGATAAATAATTCAACTCAAATTCTACATAAAAACAATATTTATATTGATTTTTATTCTACGTAAAAACAAGTAATTATATTGACTTCTTAGATAGACAAATGTAGAGATTAGTATATGTATAGACCGGCCAAATTATTGTCAACTCTGTTTATTTTTTATAAAAAAGATGAGCGGATGTTATGGTGTATTTTTCGCCAGATGTGCTTGTCGGCTTGCTCCAATATTCACAGTAAATTTCTAGATCAATAGGAACGTGCAGCTTCCTTAAATAACTCGGTACCTTCCTTTTTAAGTACATTAGATAAAAGCTCATAAATTTGTCAACCAGAAGATTAAAGCAGGTCTTCGACCTCGTAGGTTCACTACACAATAGACAAACGATGGGTCGTTGACGACAATTTTACTTCGGACTAGTTCGTTTACCTAGACGCGATATAAATACACTGTAGCTTTTGAGTTTAATTTTAGAATTTTTCTGAATTTTCCTCTGAAGACGTTGACATGGTCAACGAAACGATCGTAAGGTCTCTGAAATATGTGTTGTGGTGATTTGGGTTCTCCAAGTGTACTTATCGATACTTACAGTTTGCACGAAATGTGTATGTATATTTTTGTAAATTGTATCCATGACTAAACATCCAGAACCATGCCAATATAAATTATCCATATTACATGACACTAGTCACGTGAAAAACATAAATAACTACACATTATCACCAGACATATTCTTTATTACTGTTATTTAGTGTTGGGTAAAAGAGATATGAAAGCCAAAAAAGAAATGGTTCACTTAAATCATTGTTGAAAATTTCAATTCATAACCTATAATAATTTGGAAGATATTAGTAAAGACTAATTAAGCTACATACCTAAAGGTGTATGTAGCTTGGAGTCTAAAAACAAGTTAATTTTAAACCAAAGAAATTTGTCAAAAGATTTTACTTACATCATTTAAAAATAAAATGTATTGAAAAAACACTCTGTATATTAATGAGAGGTGAAATATTATAACTCCAAAAGACAACAGTGGTTTTTTAAAAAGACTTTCCAAGCAAGATTAAACATTTAAAAGTGTTTCTAGTGTTAAGTTGAAATCAATGTTTATACATAGAATAAGTTAGGTTATCAAATGTCATATCTAGAGTTAGGAATTTTCTTTTTGTAAATGTCATTAGAGTGAAGGATTTGAACTTGGCGGGTTTCTAAATTAGACATACCTGTCAAGGATGGCTTTTCATGCTACACTGGCTGGCGGTATATGAAGCTGAGTCCAATAAAGACAGGAACATTGAATGTTGAAAATAATTTCCAGACTTCTTGCTATGAATTTAAAACAGGAACAGGAAACGGCTTCGAGATTAAAAATTTTCGACGATATCCGTTTCCGCTTTGATGAGGTCGTTGTTTGAAGAACAGCGAGAAAAGAGCGTCATTTTCCCGTCCAGATAAATTATCAATTTTTAAGTGAATTTTGTGCATAAACAGTCCCCAATATGTCCAACAAGTAAACAAGAGATCCAGTAGATGTTCCAGACCAGAGAATCACGACGATAAATGAATATACGGGTAATATACATCAAACCATTACCTGTATCACCAAACATCAGACGCCAAGGTATCGCAAAATTCACATAGTTATTATAAATTACAATTAAAGCAAGTTTCCTCTAGGTATTAATCGAGGCAAACCATCACTTTTTGTTGAGAAATAAATGTTTATATGGTAATAGCAGAATTCATAAGTATATACAGAAATTTAAACCAAATTCCCATAGTGTTTCACAAGCGAAATCATAGAGGGCGGATAGTGTATCAAATTAGGAATCGAAAGAAATTTTGGCCATTTTTGTTAAAATCAAAACAATTAAAATCCTGTCACTTAATCCATATAAAACTTTGTTAGTAAATTTAAACCGTAGAGGATCCAATAAGAGATTCTAGAATTTTCCAACCTCAATAAAAATATTTGTTATTATTTAAAATTTGTTAACGTATTGTTATAAAATACATTATATATTTATAAAATATATAAAAATTAATAGCATATAGCACCATCTCTAAATTTGAACCGACTACTGGGACTAGAATCAGAAGCTGAAGCAGCCGAGGAGATTTTAGCTAAGGGCAAGTATATTGTATATGTATACATCTGCATCTATTGATATTTAACAGTGGTAAAAGATAGACCACCAACATTACACCAACACAATAAACAGGAACACAAAAAATCATTTATTTCTTCATTAACACTTCAATACAAATTTAACGTAAAATTTACATAAATTGTGCATGGGCATTAAGTATAAACTGTAGGTATTAGTGTCCAATTAAAATACACTATATATATATATATATATATATATATATATATATATATATATATATATATATATATATATATATATATATATATATATATATATATGAAATCAAATCAAAAATTAAACATTTTCAACCATTCTTAATAAATAATAGTAATATATACAGGGTGATCGTAATAAAACTAACTATATACAATATAATAAACATATACACAATAAATAAAACTTATATAAACACACTACAATATTAAAACCAATTCAATTGGCGCCCAACGTGGGGCTGTGTAAAAATCAGCCGTGTAAAGCCCAGCTTTGTAAGATGCAGCTATAAAAACCTATCATAAGAATAACAAATAAGGCACAAAAATGCCTAGACGAAGAAAACCAACAACGTCAAAAGGACAGACAAAATCAAACAGAAGGTAGAGAGCTTGAACAACAAGAAAGAATGGAGATGGATCAAGAGAGAAGACAAGAAATGGAAATGACACAAGTACCTCATGAAGAATGTCGAAGAAGAAAGAGAAATGGATGCCCAAGAGGAACTGGAAGAAAATTCAATGGAGGTGATATCACAAGAAAGTATAAATGTGGATGAGTTAGAGAATGTGAGCAGAGAGGAAGAAGTTGTGATAGAGCAAGAAACAGAAAAGCAAACCGGTACAAGCACAGACATCATAATGCAATATTTAATGAGTATGAAGCAAGACATGGTAAATAAACAAGACATGGGCAGAACAGAACAAAATATGCAAGATATAAAACAAAACATGGTAGACAAAGAAAATATGGTAAGAATGAAAATTAGTATCAAAGAAGAAATGAATATGAAATTTGAGATACTAAATAATAAAATAATCGAACAGGAAACAAAATGGGAAAGAATGAAAGAAGATTTAAATGAAAAAGTAAATGAAGAAATCGAAAATAAAATATAGGAAACAAGGGAGGTAGTGTTTCAAAGTATAAAGAAGAGAGATGGAATAATCCTAGGCATTATGAAAGTCGAAGACGAAGATTATGTGGAAGTGAAAAGGATAAACGACGTAACAGAAGGAAAACTAGAGAATTTCCAACAAGAAATTAACATACGTCTAATAAATGACTACGATAGAGTAGAACAAATAAAAGGAGAAGTCAGGATGAACACGAGAAAAATAAACAAATTAGAGGGGACGATAAACGATAAAGGAGAAATTGAAAATAAATTAAGAAACCTAATAAAACGGCAAACGATGACGACTGTACCTACAATCATGTACAGCAAGTACTAGGGAGGTACAAAATTCAATGGGGACGTAAAATATTTGGACCCAAAATTATGTATTCAAACTATTATGAACCAAATAAGAAATATACCTGAACTGGATGACAAATGGGAAATGGTCAAGAGAAATTTAGTTGGAAACCCTCCAATATGGTTGGTCAGTAAAGAGAAACAGTTTCAAGATGAAGAAGACTTCAAAGAAAAATTCTTACAGCATTTCTGTAGCAGAGCAAGCAATAGTGCGAGAACAGCTTTATTTTGGAAAGCATGATAGAAACCAGCTAAAAGATCTGGTAAATTATGCCCTAAAATTGTATAATATGGCTCAACACCTTCAACCAAGGATGACTGGGGAAGAAATAGTGCTGTATATAGCCAGACACTACAAGAACCAGAAGCCGAAACTATAGGCATCCAGAATATCAAAACGTTAGACCAGTTGACAAACTATTTGGGAAGAGTGGAACGTACAGAGAGAAATTAAGACAATGAAAAAAGGTCAAGTAAAAGAAAAGAGACAGAAAGAAATGTAGGTGGAAATACTAGATGGCGTGGTCAACAGAATAATCCAAATTATAATAACGAGAATAGGAGACAAAATTACAACAACAACTACAACGACAACAATAATCGAAGACCACAGAAGGAATATAATAGGAATAACTATCCCAATTATCAAAACAATGGCGAGAGAAGAGGAAGATTTCCTGGAAACTATCCCAATTATAATGAAAATTGAAGAAGACAGGAGGACAAGTACCAGGAAAGAAGGGATGAAAATAATCGGAATGCAGGGAATAACAACAGGAGCATCCGAAAAATAATAATTATCAAAGACAACATGGGCAAAACCGGGGACTAGGTAGTAATGACAATCCAAGAGTCAATATGATAACCATAGAAAGAAGCCAGGACCCAGTTGACAGGGACGTTGTACAACATATGTCTACTGTCAACAGTAATAATCAAAATTTTTAAACAAGCACAGACCAATACCTCAAAAGCTATCTAATATATGTAAATATGAACATCCTAAAGATTACATAGCTTTTGAGAAGGCAAACGCTATACAAGAATCCATAGGTCTAATATTTATTGAAACTGATTGAAAAAATAAGAAAATTAAAATGATGATTGATACAGGGGCTGAGGCGTCACTAATAAACGAAGAGCTAGTGACAAGATTAGAAATTCCATTGGAAAATATCCATCAAATATCCAAAATCACACTTATCAACTCAAGGGGTAAGAAAATATGTGAAGTAAAACAAGTTGCTATTATTCCTGTAAAGCTACAAGGTGTCGAAGCAAAATTACAACTACTAATCGTACCAAATTTAGAGTATCAAGTAGTAGAAATGTTTCACTTAAATCATTGTTGAAAATTTCAATTTATAACCTATAATAATTTGGAACGATATTATTAAAGAGTAATTAAGCTACATACCTAAAGGTGTATGTATAGCTTGGAGTCTAAAAACAAGTTAATTTTAAACCACAGAATTTTGCAAAAGATTTTACTTACATCATTTAAAAATAAAATGTATTGAAAAAAACACTCTGTATATTAATAAGAGGTGAAATATTAAAACTCCAAAAGACAACAGTGTTTTTTAAAAAAGACTTCCCAAGCAAGATTGAACATTTAAAAGTATTTCTAGTGTTAAGTTGAAATCAATGTTTATACGTAGAATAAGTTAGGTTATCAAATGTCATATCTAGAGTTAGGAATTTTCTGTTTGTAAATCTCATTAGAGTGAAGGATTTGAACTTGGCGGGTTTCTAAATTAGACATACCTGTCAAGGATGAACTGATGGTTTTTCATGCTACACTGGCTGGCGGTATATGCAGCTGAGTCCAATAAAGACCGGAACATTGAATGTTGAAAATAATTTCCAACTAGTTTGATATGAATTTAAAACAGGAACAGGAAATAGCTTTGAGATTAAAAATTTTCGACGATATCCGTTTTACGCTTTGATGAGGTCGTTGTTTGAAGAACGCCGAGAAAAGAGCGTCATTTTCCCGCCCAGATAAATTATCAATTTTTAAGTAAATTTTGTGTGTAAACAGTACCCAATATGTCCAACAAGTAAACAAGAGATCCAGTAGATGTTCCAGACAGAGAATCATGACGAGAAATGAATATACGGGTAATATACATCAAAACATTACCTATATCACCAAACATCAGACGCCAAGGTATCGCAAAATTCACATAGTTATTATAAATCACAATTAAAGCAAGTTTCCTCTAAGTATTAATCGAGGCAAACGATCACTTTTTTTGAGAAATAAATGTTTATATGGTAACAGCAGAATTCATAAGTATAAACAGAAATTTAAACCAAATTCTCATAGTGTTTCACAAGCGAAATCATAGAGGGCGGATAGTGTATCAAATTAGGAATCGAAAGAAATTTTGGCCATTTTTGTTAAAATCAAAACAATTAAAATCCTGTCACTTAATCCATATAAAACTTTCTTAGCCAATTTAAACCGTAGAGGACCCATTAAGAAAGAAATTCTAGAATTTTCCAATCTCAATAAAAATATTTGTTATTATTTAAAATTTGTTGACGTATTTCTTTGGGGAATATTTATACAATATATAAGAATTAATAGCATATAGCACCATCTCTAAATTTGAACCGACTACTGGGACTAGAATCAGAAGCTGAAGCAGCCGAGGAGATTTTAGCTAAGGGCAAGTATATTGTATATGTATAACAGTGGTAAAGGATAGACCACCAACATTACACAGACACATAGTGGTTTAAAATAAACAGGAACACAAAAAATCATTTATTTCTTTATTAACACTTCAATACAAATTTAACGTAAAATTTACATAAATTGTGCATGGGCATTAAGTATAAACTGTAGGTATTATTGTCCAATTTATATATATATATATATATATATATATATATATATATATATATATATATATATATATATATATATATATATATATATATATATATATTTATATATACAAACTTGATATCAAATCAAAAATTAAACATATTCAACCATTCTTAATAAATAACAGTAATACATACAGGGTGATCATAGTAAAACTAACTATATACAATATAATAAACAATTACACATTAAATAAAGACTATAATAAACATATACACAATAAATCAAACCTATATAAACACACTACAATATTAAAACCAATTCAATATATATATATATATATATATATATATATATATATATATATATATATATATATATATATATATATATATATATATATATATATATATATAAGTATACATACATACATAAAATTGAAACTGACCCTGGATATGGGTTCTAGAAGGTCTAGTTCGCGCTTATTTGAAGAAATGTTTTCTAAATTCAATAGTCGGGATCTTCTCATTGATGATTTTTTTTAAGAAAATTCACTAAAATAAGCACTCGTGAAGCCACGGGAAAAGTCTACGACTGTATTAAATATGGAACGGTTTCACTAAGTTAGGGCAAGAACAAACAACCAGATATGCTATTAAAATTGAATTAAGTCTTAAAACTTTCATATCCTCTTTGTTGAAATATTTTTTATACAAAAACTCGCTAAAAAATTCATCGGAACAACAACAATCTGAGCAGATAACGATAAAAAATGAGACTAAAAATTTTTAATAAAAAGTAAAGTCACTAACTAGGATTAGAACTCGTCTTGTAAGAGTCGATCATCCGATGTACAGGACTTAGCCCACTTGGCTACGGGAGATATGTATGTACTAGCAGGTATATCCGGTAGTACAGGGTTAATTGTCTAACGTCTTTACTATTTACACAAAACAATTTTGATTTACAATGGACTTCTTGCCCATATTTTACCGAATTGAAAGAAAATAACGACTTGACACATATCTAGGAGCTTGTTAGTCATTTCGTGTCGTATTTTTCACTCCCATTCGTACTCCTACCATAATGATCGATTTTGAGGTTTTAACCTTCTTGAATCAGATTTAGTGAATTAAAAATTAATTTACCTCTAACTTTTTCTTTTGTTAAGATAGAGATCTGACTTTGGTACATAGGATACTCTTTATGACAGAAACCAGCGTACCAAATTTGGTTGCCCTTACTTTGTTATTTCCACAGATTTTTTTTTTTGAAAGAAAACACAACATTTTCCGAGAACACTTGGGCCGACTTTTCTCACTAACGAACTTATCCAAGCCACTTGCAAAAGGAAGGTATTTACCAAATTTCATCAAAATCGGCCCATTAGTTTTTGAGTTATCGGTGTGATACATATATTGTAATATCACCCCCCCCCCCCGTGTTTAAATGCTTATAAACAAAAGTTATTTAACAGGACAAATATTTATAATCTTGCATAATACCTAATTTAAACATATTTATTTAAAAAAAATGTATTTTATCCCGTTTTATACTGTTGACTAATACACAATTAAATCCGTGACTACATTAAATTACTACAGGTGACCTGAAATGTACTCGCTTACCTTACTTCAAAAGCTTCTACCTTTGCTTACTAAGAATGATTAATTTTCTGGGCTACCAGGATAAATATTGATGCGTGAAAATCTAGGGTTAGGACCAAGTTGTGTTTGTTCAGACTATGGGATTGAAACATTGTGAGGAAAAAACGCAAGAATTCGTAAACACTTAATTTATTTAACAGTTTCCCATTTGACCAATACAGTGAAACGGGCATGAAAGCACAGACATCTGAGCACCTTTCGCTACGAGAAATCACACGGCTGGGTTTAATCTTAAGCATATGGGGAGTGCACTAGCATAAAGAATTTGGATCGCTTGGAGGGTTGATGACCTGGTGTGTATCGAGATCCCTGATGTCACTCTCAGTCTCCACAGTGGCGTAGAATTAAAGATTGATATTTTTATTTCAATATTCATTACTTAGATTTTATTGGTTTCATCGTTCACATTTCACGTTTGGTTTGTCTTTGCTTTATTACTGTGGGACTGATTGAGCAACACCGCAGAACAGGACACCACACCCGGGCATATATTTGAGGCTTACCGACTCCTTCCTCTACGTCTCTCATATGGTTATTGAACACTAGGAAATGACGCATTGCGCATTTGGGTTGCCTTTTCCACTTCCATTGTGCCATAGTTAACTTTTTCCGAGCCCTTCTTGGGCTATAGCCTCACTGGAGGTCTTTGATTTTCAGAGGTTTGGCAAGTCAATAAGTAGAAGGTTCACCCCAATACCGCTCGCAAATTATCTTGTTTTGGACCTGTACGCTGTATGAGACGCAAGGGGACGGTATTGTTGTAATTCAGGCAAGATCACTGTTTACTGACTAAGCGGAAACGATAACAAACCTACTATTACCTCACCCAATATTATGACGTGTATCGCAAGGCTTTCAACTAATTACCGACCTTCAGGTTGCCCTCTCGTTTCATTCATGTCAAGATTGTGATAAATCGCGAAGCCTTTCTTAGATTATAGCCTCACTGGAGGTCTTTGATGTTCGGATCGTGGCACTTTATGGAACGAGGCTTCACCTGAATGTCATTCTAGACACAAAGAGAATTAATTTCACAACTTTGTCAGAACACAGGGGGAAGTTCTTCATTTACTTTATGTCCCTTTCCTTTCTTTTCCGAACCGTCCAGTGCACATCACCTACTCTCAATTTCAAGTTTCAGTTTAATACATAAAGGGAAGCCAAGATAGATGTTTCAGGTACAAAGTAATTTCATCAGGTAACATACATAACAATGAGATTCCTAACTTTAAGTTTCAGTTTCAAAGTGCATTAAAATGGTGCCACATGTTTTGACTTCAAGTTTCAGTTTCAACATTACACATAAATGGAACTACATACTTCAGTTGTAAGTTCAGGTTTAAGATTACATTGCGTAACATTTTAGGTTCAAAACTAAATTATGTAAAGCTATATACTCCTGGTTTCAAGTTTCAGGTTCAAAATTAAATTATGTAAAGCTAAATACTCCTGCTTTCAAGTTTCAGGGTCAAATTATATCATATAGAGCTACATGTTTCTGGTTTCACGATTCAAATTTAAATTATATTATAAAAAACGACATACTTCTGGTTTCATGATTCAGATTTAAATTATATTATAAGGAGCTACATACTTCTGGCTTCACGATTCAGATTTAAATTATATTATAAAGAGCTACATACTTCTGGTTTCACGATTCAGATTTAAATTATAATGTAAAGAGTTACATACTTTTGGTTTCATGATTCAGATTTAAATTATATTATAAAGAGCTACATACTTCTGGTTTCATAATTCAGATTTAAATTATATTATAAAGAACTACATAATTCTGGTTTCACGATTCAGATTTAAATTATATTATAAAGAGCTACATAATTCTGGTTTTACGATTCAGATTTAAATTATATTATGAAGAGCTACATACTTCTGGTTTCACGATTCAGATATAAATTATATTATAAAGAGCTAGATACTTCTGGTTTCACGATTCAGATTTAAATTATATTATAAAGAGCTATATACTTTTGGTTTCATGGTTCAGATTTAAATTATATTATAAAGAGCTACATAATTCTGGTTTCACGATTCAGATATTATAAAGAGCTACATAATTCTAGTTTCACGATTCAGATTTAAATTATATTATAAAGAGCTACATACTTCTGTTTTCATTGTTAAGATTTAAATTATATTATGAAGAGCTACATACTTCTGGTTTCATGATTCAGATTTAAATTATATTATAAAGAGCTACATACTTTTGGTTTCATGATTCAGATTTAAATTATATTATAAAGAGCTACATAATTCTGGTTTCACGATTCAGATTCAGAATTATATTATATAGAGCTACCTACTTCTGGTTTCAAGTTTCAGATTCAAACTTATATTACAACGAGCTACATGTTTCTGGTTTCACGATTTAGATTTAGCATTATATTATAAAGAACTACATACTTGTTGTTTCATGATTCAGATGTAAATTATATTATAAAGAGCTACGTACTTCTGGTTTCACGATTCAGATTTAAATTATATTATAAAGAGCTACATACTTTTGGTTTCATTATTCAAATTTAAATTATATTATAAAGAGCTACATATTTCTGGTTTAACGATTCAGATTTAAATAATATTATAAAGAGCTAGTTACTTTTGGTTTCACAATTCAGATTTAAATTATATTGTAAAGAGTTGCATACTTCTGGTTTCACGATTCAGATTTAAATTATATTATAAAGAGCTACATACTTTTGGTTTCATGGTTCAGATTTAAATTATATTATGAAGAGCTACATACTTCTGATTTCATGATACAGATTTAAATTATATTATAAAGAGCTACATAATTCTGGTTTCAGGATTTAGATTTAAATTATATTATAAGGAGCTACATACTTCTGGTTACACGATTCAGATTCAGAATTATATTATATAGAGCTGCCTACTTCTGGTTTCAGGTTTCAGATTCAAAATTATATTACAACGAGCTACATGTTTCTGGTTTCACGATTTAGATTTAGCATTATATTATAAAGAGCTACATACTTGTAATTTCATGATTCAGATGTTAATTATATTATAAAGAGCTACGTACTTCTGGTTTCACGATTCAGATATAAATTATTTTATAGAGAGCTACATACTTCTGGTTTCACGATTCAGATATTATAAAGAGCTACGTAATTCTGGTTTCACGATTCAGATTTAAATCATATTATAAAGAGCTACATACTTCTGGTTTCAAGTTTCGAATTTATATTATATTATAAAGAATTACGTAATTCTGGTTTCACGATTCAGATTTGAATCATCTTATAAAGAGCTACATACTTCTGGTTTCACATTTCAAATTTAAATTATATTATAAAGAGCTTCGTAATTTTGGTTTCACGATTCAGATTTAAATCATCTTATAAAGGGCTACATACTTCCGGTTTCACGTTTCAAATTTAAAATATATTATAAAGAGCTACGTACTTCTGGTTTCACGATTCAAATTTAAATCATATTATAAAGAGCTACATACTTCTGGTTTCACGATTCAGATTTAAATTATATTATAAAGAGCTACGTACTTCTGGTTTCACGTTTCAAATTTAAATTATATTATAAAGAGATACGTAATTCTGGTTTCACGATTCAGATTTAAATCATCTTATAAAGAGCTACATACTTCTGGTTTCACGTTTGAAATTTAAATTATATTATAAAGAGCTTCGTAATTTTCAATTCACGATTCAGATTTAAATCATCTTATAAAGGGCTACATACTTCCGGTTTCACGTTTCAAATTTAAATTATATTATAAAGAGCTACGTACTTCTGGTTTCACGATTCAGATTTCAATTATATTATAAAGAGCTACGTACTTCTGGTTTCACGTTTCAAATTTAAATTATATTATAAAGAGATACATGTTTATGTTTTCAAATGCAAAGTAATTTCATTAAATGCTACACGAGCTAGTAACGTTTCTGATTTCAAGTTTCAGTTTGGATAACATTAGATTTAGCAACTTTTAAAATGCGGAAGTAATTTCTTTAAATAATAGGCCAACAAATTGAAATTCCAGGCTTCAAGTTTTAGTTTAAATACATCGAATTGGCGACCTTTTAATGCACAAATAAGTCATCTACACAATGTAAACAAATAAAATTCCAAATTTCAAGTTTAGTTTAAACATAACAAATTGGGCAACACTTCAAATACACAAACAATTTCTTTAAATAATATGCAGACAAATAACTTCCAGGGTTCAAGTTTGTACTTAGATATATCAAATTGGGCAACATTCAAATGCACAAACAATTTCTTTAAATAATATGCAAAGAAATAACTTCCAGGCTTCAAGTTTCAGCTTAGATATATCAAATTGGGCAACATATTACGGATGCCTCCTTATACTACCCCCATTCCTAAATAGCACTGTTGAGGCATGTGAAACATTTTCTTGGTCACAATTTTGAGACACCTTATAGCATACATCATTACAAGGGTACACTCACCGTTTGTTGAACTGCTTCTCGTCCTGTCTGGCTGCTGCAAGGTCTCCAAGCGGGGACGACTACTCGCTTCCTGGGTCTCGTCTACGTGCGGGAGTGTAGTGCGATTCGCGTGAACAATACCAGAAGAGGTCCCCTACTACGACACTCGCTCGAATTTGATTCGTGGCGCTAGTGCTTGCCATAGGCTTTCTCCAATAGTACAGGAAGCTATCTCAGGGCCGGAATTTAAATAAGAATCGCGTAAATTACCAGAAAAGATTACCTACTTGGACACTCTCGCTATAATGTGATTCGTGGCGCTAGTGCTTGCCATAGGCTTTATCCTCCAGTACGGGAAGCTATCTCAGGGCCGGAATTTAAATAGAAAATCGCGAAGACGACCAAAAAAAGAAAAGATCACCTACTTGGACACTCTCGCTCGAATTTGATTTATGGCGATAGTGCTTACCATAGGCTTTCTCCGCCAGTACGTGAAATTATCTCCGGGACGGAATTTAAATAATAATCGCGTAAACGACCAGAAAAGATCACCTACTTGGACACTCTGGTTCGAATTTGATTCATGGCGCTAGTGCTTACCATAGGCTTTTTCCGCTAGTCAGTGAGGACGTTTTGAAGATGAGACAGCTCTGAAGATTCAAACCCCGTCTAATTTTCGGTACAAATGCAAGTTCTTTTATATCAATTCGCTTCTCTTACTCGCGTAAGAATAGTAATTCCAGGCCTCGTTGTTACGGCTGAAGGTACATAAAATGTGTACATCATAATGGACCTTATCGCAGCCTGCGTGATAATTAGTACTGCGCCCCAGTATTGAATGCATTTCCACATAAAACTTTCTGTACACAATATCTTCATAGCGTATTTTCCATTTAATTAAATTACAACTGTATTACTTCATGTCCGATAATGCTCTGCGAGTATGCCTCTATATGACTGCCTTTGCTAACTGCCCATTCATTGGTCCGGCGCTTATATAAAAAAAATCATCCTTACAGCTATGTTAGTTACATAATAATAAATGCGCGCTAAATACATTTTTATTAATAGTGTACTCGCCTGCATAGAGTATAACGTGTTTTTTTGTTCCTACGTCTGTTGTCCAAGCAGCACCGAATTACTTTATTCTGAAATTCCTCTTAAACCATATTCACAATATTGTGTGCCCCCTTTTTTTAATATATATAATAATAATAATATTTATTCGCTCACTTTTCTGTACAAAATAGTATCACATAACAACTTTTTTGCCTAAGCAAATAACAGAAAATGGACAAACAAATAAATGGATTACACAACTGTGCTGTCTATGTCTGTATAAATCAATATCCCGAACACACATCCATACGTACGTACTCACCCATACACTTGCACGCCTCACTTACTTACTATCTCTCTCTCACACGCGCACGCACGCACGCACACACATCCCCAAATGCATTCACTCGCCCAATTGTATACTTATATTCCACACACTAATATACACACACGCTCAGTCATATTCACCGGCCATTCACACACATATATTGAAATACGGACGCTTACTCATTTATTAACCGCACGCAAACTCATTTTCCCAATAAAATACACCAATATGTCTATTTTTCTCGTAAACATTTTTTATATATATGATACTCTGAATCTCCATTCTGGATTTAGCCTTGATCCAATCTGCGACTTTTGCTTTAAACAAGTGAATTCCATTTATTCTCTTATATTCGTTCGGTATTGTATCATAAATCTTTGGGCCAAGATAAGAAAACGCTCGTTGACATAGAGTCTTCCTGACTCTAGGCACACAAACCGCCTGAAGACTTCCTCTGGTAAAGTACTCATGGCTTTTACCTATACTTTGATTTACGTTTCGATGCTGCCAACTTAAAAGCGAAAAGCAAAACAACTGTCTTGACATCAAACACACTGGACTCTGTATATAAACTCTCTGTTGGATAGTTGGGCCCTTTTTGCCAACCCCAGCAACCCCGCAACCATGCACTACTCTTCCTCGGTTCCGTCGCCAAACCGCCTCGACCTCGAGGCCGTGACGGTCTTCAATTGGACGGTACTTACCTGATTCCTCTGCAGAGTCCTCGATCCGAACAATTCTGCTCGAAGACTCCCAAAAGCCTCGCATTCACACAGGTAGTGGTAGGACGTTTCTTCATCCTCGCCGCATTCCTGGCAAATGGGATACCTCTTTAGGCCTATCAATGTGAGGTGTCTTCTAAGGGCGCAGTGGCCTGTCAGCACCCCAAGAATGCGGCGAAGCGTAGGTCGACTCATTTCGAGTAGCCAGACAGCTTTATCTCTCTCCGGCCCCTCCACGAAGTCTCTCGCCTGCCAGCAGCCACCAACCGACCCCCAGTGCCTCTCCATTGCTTCCTCGGTCCACCTGTCTAAGGCGACAGAGACCGTCTTCCTACATATGCCTATCGCAGGCTCCGGTCCACAGAACGGCCGCCGGGAACCGAGTCTTGGGGATTATTCGCCACCTCATTCCCCGCTACGCCACAGTGTCCCGGAACCCACACCAGTTGCACCTCCTTCGTCCTGGCTAGTCCACTGAGGGCGTCAGAGCACTCCTGAACCAGTGTTGACCTGATTCTGGCCGCGCAGACTGCCCGGAGGACCGCCTGGCTATCCGAGCAGATGTACACACATCTCTCGGGACTCCTCTTCACATCCTGTCTTCTGGCCACAGACAGGATAGCATACACCTCTCTTTCGAATGTCGTGGTATATGCGCCAAGAGCATAGCTCTCGCGCACCCCCAGGCCTTCGATGTATATTCCTGCCCCGGAGGATTGCTGGTCCTCCAGCCGCGATCCGTCGGTGAAACAGACCAGGCTTACGGGCTGAAATGCAACCTCATTTTCCCTCTACTGGGGATCCTGAGGGTGTATGGCCTAGTCAACCTAATATCGTCCTCGGCATCCCGCACCTTTATGGCGGAAATTGGAATTTCCTTTTCCACCTCCTTGGCGACTCTTGCATGCCCTATTACTGCTCCCTCTCCGCACCAGTTTCCTGAGTCTCGCATTCTAAGATGCGACGCCATAGCATCCCTTCTGATGCAGATGGGAAGCGGTGGCAGCATCAACAAGACCTCTAGCGCGGCTGAGGGTGTCGTCCTCATAGCGCCTGTGATACCCAGGATTGCCAGCCTTTGGAGTTTGGCCAGCTTTCTGCTGGTAGTTTGGTTCACACCACACCACCAGACCCCATAGAGGATACTCGGCCTGACGATCGCAGTGTAGATCCAATGAAGGATCCGAGGATTAAGTCCCCAGGTCCTCCCTATCACACGACGCAGCTGTCAGAGGGTCGCTACTCCCTTCCTCACTACTCGTTATATTTGCGACCCCCATGTTAGTTTGGGGTCCAGGATCACCCCCAGATATTTGACCTCCCGCACTAAAGCTAAAGGTTTTCCAAACATCACGGGCGCCCTAAACCCCTCTACCTTCCTCTTCTTGGTAAATAGGATCATCTCCGTCTTCGCCGGGTTTACGGAGAGTCCCTGCTCACCACACCACCTTTCGATTATGCTACAGGCAGCTTGCATGCACTCACAGATGACGTCGAGGAATTTGCCGGTGACTAAGACCAGCCCATCATCAGCGTACGCCTGGGCGTAGAAGCCATTCTCAGAGTCGCTCCAAGAGGCCGTCCATGACCAGACACCATTGATGGGGCGAAAGGCAGCTGCCCTGAGGACAGCCGCCCGTCACCCCAACGTCCAGCCCCCGGTCCCTCAAGGTCAGCGAAAGTCTCCTATCCTCCAGCATGCTCGCTACCCAGCTTATTAGGGACCTCCGCGTTCCCCTATCGTGTAGGGCGGTACAGACCGTATCCGTCCTTGCCTTATCAAAGGCCCCCTCCACATCGAAGAACACAGCTAATGCGCTTTCCCCGTAGTGTAGGGCCCTTTCCACCTTCCGTGTCACAGCATGGAGCGCCGTTTCCGTCGACTTCCCCCGCTGGTTCGCGTGCTAACCTTTATGGAAGGTGTGATCCTTTAGGATCCCTCCCAACATAAACCTAGTATCTGTTCGAATGCCTTAAGCAGGAATGATGTAAGGCTGATTAGCCTGTACCCCTTGGCCAGCGTGTAGTCCTCCCTTCCCGGCTTGGGAATGAAGACCCCCCTAACCCGGCGCCAGGCCTTTGGGACGTAGCCCCACGCCAGGCTGACCCCTTATGTTGGGAAGCAGTATATCCAGGCCCCTCTGGAGCAGGGCCGGAAAAATCCCATCACAGCCTGCGGACTTGAAAGGAGCGAACTCGCCCATCGCCCAGGCTATACAGCCATCCGTGACCACCCCCTCTGCCAGCTGCCAGTCCGCATTCGGGACGGTCCACCGGCCCAGGTCGGCAGCCCCTGTGACGGCTCCACCGCCCGCGAGGTGAACTTCGGCGAGATGACGCAGGGTCTCCTCACCGGTGCTTGTCCAGCTCCCGTCCGGTTTCCTTAATGATACTACATTACTACCTACCTCCTGTTTGAGTACCCTTACCAGCCTGGCTGCGCCCGGCAGGGAGTTGACTTCCCCGCAGTACGCGCTCCAACTAGCTCGTTTACTCCGTCGCAGTTCCTTCTTAAACTTCCTTCTGGCAGTCCTACATTCGTCCCAGGCCGCTTCACTCGATTATCGGACGGCTCGGTTTAAGGCCCTCCGAGTCCGCCCGCGTAGTACGGCGAATTCCCTGTTCTACAATCTGACTTTGATGGACGGTTCCCCCCTGAGTGGTGACGCGGCCTCGTAGGCTGCCAATATTCTACCTTCTAGGGCCTCAACCTCACTATCTAATGCCTCTGTAGAGTCTTCTCCCCTCTGGGCTCCTTGGCGACCCTCCGAGGCCTATTACGTAGGCATCCCAGTCGGTTTTTCTTGGATTTTTCCTTGGGGGAGTACTCTCACGGTCCACATCCAATTCAAAGCTGATCATACGATGATCAGACATTGATATGTGTTCCGTCACCCTCCAGTTAAATATATCCTCCGTTATTCCTCTGCTCGCTAGCGTGATGTCGATCACCTCCTGCCGGATGCAATTGACAAACGTTGGAGCTGTACCTCTATTTAATACCTCTAGGTTCGTCGTAGCCAAATACTCTAGCAGAGCCTCACCGCGTGGGTTGGTATTTGTGCTGCTCCACAATCTGTGGTGAGAATTGGCATCACAGCCTATTATCAGTTGTAACCCATATTCCCTCGCGAAATCGACGATACGCACAAATTCCTCCGACGGAGGCAGCCCCCACCGATCGTAGGGAACATGAAGGCTGCACATCATAACCTTAAGCCTTATATTACTCATCTTATACTCCAGAACAGCTACTGTGGCGTCCCTGGACCCGAGCTGCGGCAGCAACATCACGTCCAGATCCCTCGACGCCAGTCTGCATGTCCTAGGTTGTTGTTCCTTTGCTTCCCCACTAACTAGGATGTTGAAGCCGATTCCTCCAAGCCCTCTCACTTGCTTCCTATACACATAAGGCTCTTGGATCAACACAATTCCGCCTGGGCCGCCTGCGAGCAGCTTTGCCAGCTCCCCAGTGGCGTCCCGGCTATGTTGTAGGTTGATCTGGCCCACCCGCAGTAGCCCCGCGAATTTAATCGCTACGCCGCCCAGGCGGAGACCTCCTCTGGCCAGAGCCTGTCCGCGCGCCCGCTGCAGGCCGGGCGGAGGCGACCGCACTCCATGTCGGAACTCTGGTTACACTCAGAGTCACCAACTCGAAATACAGCCGCCAGCCTTGCCCGTCCAGCTCGCGAGCCACCCCGGGCCCCACCGAGAAGACCAGACGCCAAGCCTCAGGTCATTTTGCCGTCTTCATGTGCCGCCATTGCCGAACATTGAGCGAGCGGTTCTGGAGCGAAAGCATCCTGACAACACCCTCTAGATCCACCTCTTGTCTTCTGAGCCAAAAGCCGATCCGGCCCGGCCATGCTGCGCCCCCTGCCCTTACGGCGCTGAAGGCGATCTCCCCCACCGCCGTCCCGGACCAGCCGTTGTGAAGCCAACTCAGGGACTCGTCATCCTCGGCGGTCACCAAGAACGACCCTGGATCAACTATCCCCGAGTTAAGGAAGCGGAGCTGCAACACCCCGTCGGATACCGACATGGCGTCCAACATCCCCGCCACCAGACTCCTCCTTATTGGCTCCGCCTCTTCCGCCAGGACTACGCCATCCCCCCGGTTAGAGGTGATGACCACCTGCATATCCCTCCTACCCGCCGGACCTGACATTCCCGAGGGGCCAAAGCCCGCCCCGGCGGCCGGGGCCGCGGCAGTTACCCCCCCCCCCCTCGCAGGAGTGGGGACACATTAGCCGCTTCCCCCCCAGCCGCCGGCGCACACCCGCGGATAACCCTCTTGGCCCGTCTCTCCGGCGGTGTTCCTTTTTTCCGCTCTTGGACGCTGCGCGTACGCGCCCCCACCTGACTTGGGCCAGCCTGGCGGCCCCGAGATCGGAGAGTCTGATGGTCCTCCCTGCGCCAGTGGCCGCCTGTCCAGCTTTCGTCCCCGTGGGCTCGGCTGCGCCTTATCCCTCTTTTGTTTCTGCTTCTCTGCTGAACGCCAGGGGGCGCCGCAGGGGTAGAGCCTTTCGGCCCCTCTCCCACTCTACGATCATCGCCCGGTCCCGTCGGCAGGACAATCTCTTTTACTACCTTACCTCTCGCCTCACGGTGCCGTCGTCGCACCTGCCGCCAGACCGCCCGATCTGGCAGCCTCCCAGCCTTGACGATCCCTGAGGGGTGCCCGACTCGGAAGCAGCCCGACCGGCCGCAGAGGCAGAGGGGGCTCGCGGCGGCTGCACATCCTGCGAAGCCACCGCTGCCGAGGCAGCCTGCGCCTCTGAACGGCCAACACCCCCGCGACGGCGTCGCTGCCTCTGCTCCCTCTCTCGCCTCCTTTTCTGGACTCTCCACTTCCTTTTCCTTACCCTCCTACGCTTCCTTCGCGACTCCTCGTCCTCGGTCCCTCCCGTGGACACGTCCATGGGCCCAGCCGGACTCGCAGTCAACGAAGTTCGCCCCTCATCGCTCCCCCTGGCAGCAGTGTCCCCGACGGAACCGCTCTGTTGGATATGTAATATTCTTTTTAAGTATTATTTTGAGGATCCATTTTTGTACCTTTTCCAGCATGCATATATAATTGTTTGTAGCACCACCCCAAAGAAGTATCCCATATGTTAAATGTGGTTTCACTAGAGCGTTATACAAAAGAAACAGTTGTACAGAAAATATCTGGCAAACGCTCTTGAACCTCCAGGTCAGGAATCGTACTTTCCTTGTCAAATTATATATTTGACTATCCCATCTTAGATGCTGAACCAAGTATATACCCAAGTATTTATATGTAGATGTCATCCTTATTTTTGTCCCTTGGCACTGACAATTATTCTCCACACTTAGTTCACAGTAATCTGGCAGATTATTAGTATACGCAAATGGTAAGAAATATGTTTTTTCAACGTTTACAGTCAACCTCCTGTCAGTATCTTGCGGAACGCCAAAAGTCACAGATTTATACTCGCTAAATGAATCGCCGATCCGTGCCCTTTGTGTTCTGCTATACAGGTAGTCCCTCAATAATTCGTATGGAATGCCTCGAATGCCTATTGCATCCAGGCAGTCTAGCAGCATTGAGTGGTCGACAGTATCGAATGCTTTTTTTAGGTCTATAAAGACACCCATGCATGGTTCTCGGTTATCTATCGCGTCGTATATATGCTGGGTCAGGGTAGCCATAGCATTCTCAGCTGACTTACCTTCTCTGAATCCAAACTGACTGTCCGACAGAATGCTGTATCTAGAAGTAATCTGTTAACCTTTTCTTTATAATTTTTTCAACTATTTTTGCGAAATTTGTTGTTAATGATAACGGCCTATAATTAGTCATTTCGAGTATATCACCACTCTTGAAGATCGTGCTGGCCCCCTTATCCACCGATTTGGAAATATTAAGTCGAGGTACTGCCGAACATTGATTTGGTAATGTGCTGGTGTCCCATCCTGCTAGAACCATATCACATTCGCCGGAATTTGTGGGTTTGCTCGATCAGGATATAAGTTTACCAAAGTTGGCACGATAATGGCTTTATATATGTTTCTTTAAATATTTTTGGGAAGGTACCAACCTCAAAGGACTTATTGACAATATACGTTAGCGGGCAAGCTAGAGCTAACCGCTATTTCTTTCAATAATTCTCCTGTTGTTTGATCGTTACCATTCTTGAGTTGCATCACTAACTGAACTACTTCCTCCTCGTTTGTGTGCTGCAGAAAAAATGAATTTCGCGAAATCTTGCTTTTACAGTAGCTGTTTACCACGTTACATTTGTTAATCTGTTTAGCTAGATTACCACCTATATAAGTGAAAAAGTTCACGAAAGCATTTGAGACCCCCTCACAATCTGTCAATATTTCACCCTGTTCACCTCTAATTTCTTTAACTTCAGCACTTTTGTCTTCCGAATATATATCTCTCAAACTATTCCACATGGCCTTCGAATTGTTTATGTTATTATTTATCTTCTCTTGGTAATAATTGTATTTACATCTCTTAATCATGGTATTTAAAAGGTTTCTATGTTTTCTATATTTAGTTATGTTATACTCTGTGGGATCATGCTTCATAGCTCTGTATAGTTGGTTTTTTGTTCAAATTGATCTAACTAATCCTGCTGTAACCCACTTTGTTTTTTAAGGTTCTTTTATCTTGCTTAACTGTGTATGTGCTTTCACTTATATACTCTTTCAAAATTTCTACAAAAGTTTGTGCCGCCTCGTTAATATCACTCCCGATTATACTTTGTTGACTAATTTGTGTTTATCTAGTACAGGCTTTCTTATCTTAATATACTTTTTACTTTCTTCTTCAAGGAAAGTAACCTGTAAAATTTGCGAGTAATGATCAGTTATGTCTGTTTCGATTATAAAAGGGTTGATTTTACTCATAATATTCGATCTTATATTAACAAATATGTGATCAATGCAACTTCCCGAGTTGCCACTTATCCTAGTGTTTCCATGAATCACAGACATAAAGCCCGCTTGGCTCATTACATTCAGGTATTCTTCACACACATTATTATTGGAAAGAATATCTATATTTATATCACCCGCTATTATATGAATACCACTATTTTTCTCGCAATCTTTTAGATATCTTGCCAACGTCCCACTAAATTCATCTGCGCAAGTTGATGGGGATCTATAAATGCCTGTTACCATAATACTTTTACCCAAATGCTTTATTTGGACCTGTATCGCTTTCATAGGTTTCAATTCAATAATTTTGAATGTATATTTAAACTCGGATTTTATGTAAATTACCACCACATCATTTTGATTTAAACTTCCCCCACTGTACAATATGTTGTACCCCTTCAGCCTATACAGATTCAGATCTTGTAACTGCCATGTTTCCGTGAGAACAATGCAACTGAAGTCACCAAAGCTATCTAAAAATAATTTTAGATTATCAAAATTTCTACCTAGACTTCTAATGTTTTGGTGACACAATTTAAAGTCATCAATCATTCTATCTATCAATAACGTTCGGTAGTCTTGAATGCTATCCACGATATTAGTTTCTGTGGTGTCAACCTGAAAACTTTGAATATAGTCGACATGCTGAAACCGTGCAACACCTGCCTACAAACCAAAATACACCAACAAAAAGAGAGGAAAAGAAAAGAAGAGAAAAAAACCAAAAGAAGTTCTCCTCTCTTCCTTAATCAAGACTGACCAAAGCATATACAAATATTCAGGCCCAAATCTATATCAATTCAAATCAAACAAATTTCAAGAAAATTAAAGTTCACCTAAAAATATAAACTGCAAGTACAAACGAGAGTAAAATCTTACACTAAAACTATTTATGACAAAACTGGAACTTACAACAAAATCACCATTTTTAAGAAATAAAATAGCCTCACCAATTTTGCTGATTGTTTGGGAATATTCACCTTGTTGCCCTGCTCCCTAGACTGGTCTGCAGAATTGCTTTACATATAATTACAATAATGTACCTGTTTGCCTTGACTACGCTCTAACCAAAATTGTACACATTCATTGTATGGTTGAGACTTAAGCTGCCAGTAATTACCCCTTTTTTTATGGCACCTATATATATATATATATATATATATATATATATATATATATATATATATATATATATATATATATATATAAACTGCACCCTACGTTTCTCTGAATTTGATTTTACAAATACTGAAAAATAAGGTGAGCCTGCCTAAAGTCAATTTAGCGAATAGATTTTTGTATTCGCAAAAAAATGCAAAGATCATATTAGCTCACTCAGAAAATATTCGTCATTACTAAACTTGAGAGGTTGTTAATCAGCTGCAACGATAAGATTAGCAGCCTGTTATTTATATGCAAAATAAGATCGACCGGTGAATGACAGTGAAAAGTCTGCATGATTATCACTTCTTTCTTAACAAATACGCCCTTTAGTAAACTAGTAAACGTGCCACCTAATTATTTCATTAAAACAAGAGAACGGATATTTACAATTAACTTCTTTAGGCTAAAAATGTGTAGGCAAATAAAAGGTTTACTGGAAAAATTAATACGTCATTTTCAGCCACTTTACTATGACTCCAAGAATAATGCAATTCGCATCATACAGGTCCAAATATCAGCATATTCAAGACAAAAAGGCCGGAGATTTTTCTCCATTTTTTTATGCAAATAGCAAGTGTTTACCTTCCAATGTCTGGTTCTTTGTTGTCTGGCATGTTGAGATTAGGGCACTGCAGACACATTCCCACGAAACTATACACCCTTGTCCTATTAAATTATCTTTTAATGACAAAAAGCTTTTTAAATACTTGAAATGAGCTCTTTGTTCCCTCTCAAAAAATATAATTTGTGGCAAGTGATCTCAATGTGCGACCTATATCTTGACCTTTAGCTGAACACTGTGTGAAACTATTTACGCCGTCGTTTGTTTTATCAGCTTAGTGCGATATTGAAATTTCTAGAGCAATCCGATCGGAACCTTCATTGTGTATCACTTTATTGATACCTAATATTAATTCTACACAGAGCATAGCATACAAAAAAATACAATTCTTATCTGGCATTTTATCTGTGGTATGAAAATTATTTATTGAAACACCTAATAAAGATTAAATGCCAATAAAATGACAGAAACTAGCAAACGAATTGCTGAAGGGTCTAAAATAAATATTCTCTGAAACAAAATTAAATGCTAATATACCAGAACGTTTCAATAAATATATATATATATATATATATATATATATATATATATATATATATATATATATATATATATATATATATATATATATATATATATGAACATATAAAAATTAAAACTGACCCTGGATATGGGTTCTAGAGGGCCTAGTTCGCGCTCATTTGAAACATTTTTTTCAAAATTCAAAAGTCGGGATCTCCTCATTAGTGATTTGTTTTAAAGAAAATTCACTAACAAAATTATCGCGCACCTTTTCAGTATAACTTAAATATTTCCCAAATACCTCACCAACAATTTTAAAGAACCCCTCCAATCAATACTCGAGAAGACCGACATACAATCCTAATAATAATAATAATAAGTCCCTTTGGTATCTGAGATACCTGGGATGAGTGAATGTTCCCCTTTCAGGGAGTGTGAAATCCCTTTAGGCTAAAGTTGAAATAATAATAATGTCTGGATGCAGCAAGTGCGTTATGGTAGTGAATTTGCATAAACATGTTTTTAATAGCAAATGAGTTTTTTTTTTAAGAAAGCAGGCATCAAATTTGGTTACCAGTATAAGCTATATAGTAGAAACAATGTGCCGTGTTTCATCCAAATAACTTAATTGTGTGAAAATGTACAAAAATTTCCGAAAGTAAACTGAAAGTATTCCCGGAAAAACTGGCTTCTTGGTCAACCTTATGGGTTAATAGCAAATTGAGCTATTTAAATTTGAAGCATATAATGAAAATTCGCTACCATAACGCACTTGCTGCGTCCCGAATTTCTTTTCTTACTAACATGCATTATAGTTCGATGGAAAATGCAAAAATTCAATAACATACGCATGTTCGACTAAAAAAAAAAAAAAAAAAAAAAAAAAAAAAAAAAAAAAAAAAAAAAAAAAAAAAAAAAAAAAAAGTATCACCAACGATTTATGGGCCACCCTGTGATTGTAGAAATAATTTTTTATTTTTTGAGTTATCGGTGTGATACATACATACATACACACACACACACACAAATATATATATATATATATATATATATATATATATATATATATATATATATATATATATATATATATATATATAAACATATAAAAATTGAAACTGACTCCGCATATGTGTTCTAGGGGTTTTCAGAACAAAAGTCGGGATCTCCTCATTAGTGATTTTTAAAAAAGAAAATTCACTAACAATAACATTAAAAATAATAATTCTCGGCAAAGGCCGAATTTTATCGCCAAAGAATTAAACCACAACGAAACAAACGATACATACTCACCAGCTGAATTATATGATCAAGAGTCATCCGTCATTTTTGTTTTATTTTATTTTCATTTTTAAAGAATTTTTTGATCAAAACATCACAACATAGCAACACATGTTTTATTTGTAGTTGTCATGATTTCGTATTGATTCAATTGTCTTCTGTTTGAAGGTGCTGTCAAGCAGAGTTGGCAAAAAAACATGTTTTTTTTTATTTTGAACAAAAAAAAAACAATAAACAGTGTTTAAAACAGCTTTTTATTGTTTTAATTATTGTTTTTCATGAAAGACAATAAAAACAGTTTAAAACTGAAAAAACTGTTTTAGACAAATGCATGTCATGAAATTGGGGGATTCACCAAGTATAATTCAATACAATAAGCCATTATAACCTCTACTTCTTGAACCTAGCTTCAGCGTTCAGTAAAGATTAATTCAGTGCAGACAGCAGAACAGTGTAGTCTTGTATGCTCAATTCATAAGTGGAATTTATTAAAGATAATGACAGGAAGAACAAAAGATATTTGGTCAAAAATAGTTTTTTCTGTTAGTGGAACCCCTAGAAAGAAGTGTATTAGAGCTAACTGTAAGAAATGCGAATCCAAAGTAGTAGGTTTGGTAGCTACACTAAAAAAGCATGAATTCTATGCTTGTGAACATCAAGAAACACCTGACTTAGATTCAGACATAGGTGTAAGATAACTTTGTTTATCAGGTTGAGGGTACATTTTGTTCATAAATAGCAATAAAAATGCTAAGCACATTATACATATCAGTTTTATTTATATTAACACATCTGTAAGATAATTTGTTTTTTGACAGTTTATTGACATAGAAAAAATGAAATCGACATATTCTAACTGAAATCAACCACCAAAATGTGATATTCAATTCATAAGATTTTCTTTATAGATGACGTGAAATTATGTCAGAAGTAGATTTTAATTCTGAAGGTCAAAGAGGAAGGAGTGGCAGCAGAAATGCTACTGTTACAGAATCTGATATTCCAATTAAAACAAGAAAAGCAAAACCGTTTTCTAACAGCAATAGCTGCATGGAAAATTTCTTAGTGTGAACCACTGTTGAAGATAAATCTAAGCTAGACATTCAGATTGCTAAATACTTTTTCTCAACAAATACCCCATTTCTTCATGCGGACCATGCGAAGTTTATAATTTTTGACTATGTTGGTTTGTAATCAATTATTTATTACATGTGTTTCAAATCAGTTTTTAAAGTTCAAATAAATTATCTTTAAAACCCTATTTTAAAACAGTTTTAAACAAAACCCAAAAACCCAACTCTAGAGTTTAAAACATGTTTTAGAGGTCTGCTTTAAACGTCTGTTTTAAACAGTTTGTTTCAAGCTTGCCGACCTTACTGTCAAGTAGCGGAGGCAATTACAGAAACTTTGAAGAACATCCTAGAACATGTAGAATTCAGAAGTGCCACTTGCTCCAGTTAGCCTACGCGCTGGCTACGTCTTTCATTTACAAAAACGAAAACCAACAGTGAAGCCAGAGAAGTAGTCTCCAAGGCTGTCTGTAGTATGGATCAGTTTCACCAAGTAAGGGCAACAACAATCAATGAATAAGTAATTATGCTTACCCTTCAAATGAGGACTCAATAAGCGATGCAACACATGTTTCGTAGATTGTCTCTTGTTCGACATGTGTATCAAAAACATAATTGTATGTAAAGGATCTATCATTTCCTAGTGTTACTTGAGGTTCTCCTGGAGTTACTGTGGTGCAGATCTGACACATGTCTATTATTTCACGTGGAGTCTGTGGCCTTATTCTGTAACAAAACAGTACTATTAGCTTTTATATTACATTCTAGCTATTAATAAGTAAAGACAACTTTCACTTAAAAAAGTACAAATATACTGCAGCAAATTAAGATTATGTACACCATTCCTAAGTTTTAAAGGTTACAGTTAATATTCAACTCATATTACAAAAATTATGAGATTACTATAAGGATCAAAAGAAGGAAAATTATTATTAACACTATATAAGGGAAAATAATTGTTATAGAACTGGTGCACTACAATGGTTTCAACAATGGAACGCTCATTTCATGAGTGACGTGATATCTATCATTAGCTGCCATAAATAATACAAAGTACATATTTACTAATTATATCCTCTAAGTAATTACATAGAAATACTTTTTATGCCAGTCGCGTTAGAATTTTGATAAAACAATAAAGGGATAATTCATTAAATGTTTTTGTTCTATAGTCCATTCACGCCTTTAGCATATTTATTTTTAAATAAACACAGTTAAAGGCGCCCCTTTGAGATAAGCAGTAAATAGTGACAGTATAAAAAACTCTTAGCATATCCATAAATAGCAGTCTTTGTAAGGTGACCAAAATAAATTCAACGCACTAGTTATACACGTGTTGGCAGCATTTAAACTGACCTTGACAAGACCCTCTATATCTCCCTTTACTTGAAATGTGCGGCTTGAAACTCCTTTTTCCAGACTACGCAAGAAAGATCAGATCTGCCATTTGGTGCAAAATATGCTGTACTATTAAGTGGAAAACACCATTTTATCAGACTGATTTTTGTACATTATCACAATTATTATTATTATTATTGTACCTAATGAGACAGGAGTATTGGCTGACATCTGGCATGAGTACAGCAAAGGCTACTGTGAGAAGCTTATAAGATGCTTCAGGTTTAAACCGGACAATCTGACTATTATGGCTGACTTGCCAAAGGAACGAGTAACAGTTACAAGCCCTTTCTTTGTTTGAGATTTAGATTGTGTTGGTCCTTATTTTTGAAAGACAGAAAGGGGCGGGCAGTAAGGAATTCAAGGCATATGTCTGCCTTTTATTTGTTTCAGTAGTAAAGCAGTACAGAAGTCCTTACCGATTTGACAACACAATGTTTCATTGCAGCACTCAGACGTTTTTCATGCCGCCAAAGTAACATTTACTTTGAACGGCACAAATTTTATGGGTGCCAGTAGGGAACTCCGTGTACTAGATATTTTTCCAAAAACTCAAGGTAATGCAATATAGGGATGGCGTGCCGCTGAGGGTATTGATCGGCATTTTATTCCTCCAAACTCACCATATTTTGGGGATTTGGGGAGTCGGTAATAAACAGCACGAAGTATCATTTATCTCCTGTTATAGGAGATACAAAACTGACATACGAAGAGTTTATTACTCTACTAATTTAAATTGAAACAATTCTGAACTCCAGACCATTGTCTCCTATGTCCTCAGATCAGAGTGACCTTAGCCCCTTAACCCCAGCTCACTTCATACTGGGCCAATCATGGGTAACAGTTCCGGATCCAGACTTAACTGACATCAAAACCAGTAGACTTACAAGATTCCAATTGGTCCAGCAAATCTCACAGTGAGTGTGAAAGCGTTGGTCCAGACCAGGGACTACCTTAATCATCTCAAACAGCGTTTGAACTGGAAGCAGAAGAACAAGAATTTGAAAATTGATGACTTCGTCATCCTCAAGCAAGATAATGTACATTCATTCTATCGGCCAATGGGTCGAATCATCGCATGGCACCCTAGCAGTAAAGGTGTGGTGCGTGTAGCAAGTGTAAAGACGTCTAGTGGAGTTCTAAAACGTGCAGTCACTAACCTGTGTCCTCTTTCAAACGAACTTGATAATTATATTTGACATTCTTTTTATTCATTTAGAATACATACCTTATGTTTGTTTTTACCTATACTTACTTTATTTGTAATGATATGATTATATTATTGTTTATATTTAGTGCAATTTTCAACAATTTAGTTCAAAGGGTGGAGTATGTTAGAGGAATTCACATTATTATTTGATTCCTGTGGTGAATGAGAGAAGTCGCCACTATTTTTCCACCTGAGACATCAGTCAGCAGTATAAGACGAGAAGAGACGGTCAGGTGGTAATCAGTGTCACATGTAAGCATTTTATTAGTGAATTTTCGTAAAAAAAAATACTAATGATCCCTACTTTTGAATTTTGAAAAAATGTCTTCCAATCAGCGTCAACTAGACGACTTCGAACACATATCCGGTGTCATTTATATATATATATATATATATATATATATATATATATATATATATATATATATATATATATATATATATATATATATATATATATAAAGCTTTCATTGTTCCAATTTCTTTTATACATATATACAGTTACAATACCAATAGTTTAATGAGAACAATCAGTAGAGTTCAGACAAGCCGCTCTGGCACTGCATATAATAACTAAAGTAACAAAAAATGCACGAAATGAAAATGAATTTAAATCCACTAGCAACCTTTGGGCAACTCATGACGCAGAAACAAGAGAGTCGATCACCAGACATCTCACTCGCACATCCTCAGCTCAGTCGCATACTCACCCACAACACAAAAACACACATAAACATATGACATATACACACAAAAAGCGCATCGATATACCCTCATGTAACCTGTTATCCATTCATTACAAGCACACTACACGGAACTTATCCAAATACAGTTCAAATTGATGTTCGAGTTCAAGAAAAGTCAATTTCCCCACCAAGAAGCAATCGCTTAAGATTTCACTTGAATGTAAATCCATTAAAATTTCGCAAGTGCACTGGTATCCTGTTATAATATTTGTAGATCAGAGGAGTATAATAACTACTATACGATAGATAGGAATACTGATGCTCTATTAATGATAATACTGTGAAATAAACTACACCTATGCAACTAATGGTCATATTTTCTTAATCCACATATGTCTTATGCAATAGTTTTGAACACGTTGCAGACGCAGCTTATTTATGTTGGTTAAATGCGACCCATATACAACATCTGCAAAGTTTAATTGACTTAGGATTACTGACTAACATAAAGCAATTGTGTTTCCACAATTTAAGTAGCCTATGTTAGGATAAATGAGTTTCAAACTGCTGAACGCTCGTTTAATAATTTTATTGGCGTGAAAAGCAAATGTCAGGTCATCAATTACAATTGCTGTCCCCTAACTTCTATAGATATTCGACTCTTTCATCATTATTTTACAAGTATTGGAGCAAATAATTTAATCTTTGATTTCTCTGGATTAATATCAAGACAACATTTTTCTTCAATTATAATTAAGTTATCGAGATTAGCATTTATAGTCTTACAAGCGTTGGCAGTATTCAGGTCAAACAGGTAGTAGATTTACACGTCGTCAGCGAAACAGTGAACCCTACATTTAGTGACATAATTAGCAAATGATGAGGTCTAAACTGCAAAATGAAGTGGAGACAAAACCGACTCCTGCGGAACACGACACTATTGGTAAAAAATCAGACATTTCATTTTAATGACCACCTTTAGAAACCTACGTGTTAAATAAGCGCTCAAAAGTGATTCCGTATCAGCCAGACCGTAATAATGTAAAATAGAAAGCAGCAACTCATGACCGCCTTAGAGTAGTCCAACACTGCCGGCAGGGTCAGCCTGCGTCCATCGTTTACCGTCACTATGTCATCAATAACTGCCAACAAAGCTGTTGCGCAACTGTGATTTAGTCTGAAACCAAACTGATGCTCCAACACAACGTTATTATCAAAAACTCTTAGTTGTTTATGATGTATCTTTTCGAAAACTCAAAAATTTTCCGGAAAACCCTGAATTAGCTTTGTAATTTTCAGAGAACAAATTTTTTTTGAAAGAAAACTCAAAAATTTCCCGGAAAACCCGGTCAGATTTTCCTGGATAACGAACTCATCCAAGTCATTGATAAAAGAAAGGCACTTGCCGAGTTTCATCGAAATCGGTTAATTATTTTTTGAGTTATCGGTTTGATACACACACACACACACACACTTTCATATATATATATATATATATATATATATATATATATATATATATATATATATATATATATATATATATATATATATATATATATATATATATATATATATTTGTGTGTGTGTGTGTGTGTGTGTGTTATGTATGTATGTAAATAAAAAAGTTAGGGGCGCAGGAAGTACGTTTCCTAAAGCAATATATCCACCAAAATTCATTAAAATAACTTTGTAATTTTCGGAGAAAAACTTTTTTTCGAAAGAAAATTCAAAATTTAAATAACTCAAGTTTCTATAAACTTACAAAGTTGAATTTTTGTACATAATAGGGTCTCTCCCAAGGCAACAAATCCAATTAATTTTATTAAAATAGCTTTGTAATTTTCGGTTAAAAAATTTTTTTAGAAAGAAAACTCAAAATTTTCCCGGAAAACACATTTTCCTGGTTAACGAACTCATCCAAGCAATTAATAAAAGAAAGGCACTTGCCGAGTTTCATCGAAATCGGGAATTATTTTTTTAGTTATCGGTTGGATATATATATATATATATATATATATATATATATATATATATATATATATATATATATATATATATATATATATATATATATATATATATATACATATACATATATAAACATATAAAAATTGAAATTGCCCCGGATATGGGTTCTAGGGGTCCTAGTTCGCGCGCATTTGAAATTTTTTTTTCTAAGTCTCACCATCGATACCTCTCTATTAGTGAATTTTTTTAAATAAAAATTCACTAAAAGCTGCACAAAATACCGGCCCACCCAGAATAAATCAATATTGGAATGTTATCTACTGATAAATAATACTGAAACTTCGTAAATTCACAAAATTTTCAATTTATTCCGACTTCTAGCCTCTAGAATTAACGAGAGATGCATATATTTTGCAATATATAAGGCGCTTCGCCCACCTGGTAAAATCAGTTCAGTTCCGCCGTTTGAATCTCTTGTTTGAGTATAGTCTTCACCGCAAAAGTTAATATTACCTCATAGCCCAAGTTGTCCCCAGTAAGGAATAAAGTCACCATAAAAAAAAAACCAAATTTTCACACCGCAGCAAAACCGCCAACCCGTAGTCTGGAACCTATGGTGAGAAATATTTTACTAATAATATTTTTGCTATTTTTATCTTTGCATTTGGATTTCGTCTGTTTCGTTGTTCCCCAAGCTCATCTGTTCTCGAAACATAATTGCCTGTTCCCTGATTTTCTTGCGCGGCCCTTTTCGCTATACATGTGCTCGCCCCCGTCCTCTCCCGTTAACCCGATTTCCCCATAAAAAGGAAACTTGCAGAGTTCTCTTTTCATTTAACCGGTGTGCTTGTTTCCATAACTTGCCCAAGCCCAATTAACCCAAACATTTATTTTGCTTTATGTATATTATATCTCATTCCAGCTATAGTTTCTGTGCATTTAGCTAAAATATTTTTTATTTAACCGAGGGACGTCAAGTTTCCGAACCTCTCATGCCCGATAGGTGGCTATTCCAGAGGATTGATTTGGGGCTTGAAGGCCTACGTATAGCTTACGATATTTAATCTCCCAACACTTGATCTGCCAGGTGGTAAGCGAGGGGGGGGGGGTGTATAACTAAGGTATCGCCGTTTTTTTTTCAATTAAGTTAGCCATAACCCCTTAGGGTACGAAGCTGCTGGAACCAGAATAATTCCGTGACAAATCATGCTTTGCTTGGGTAAGGGCGGAAACGAGAGGGGTAAACGCTCAGTTTCTATTTACCTTGTTTTATATCTTGCACCCCTGGTGAGAACCTTTAAAATATCCATTTAATTTTGTAATTATTCTTTTTTTTATTTTATTTAGAATCCTAAACATATTTCTTATTTTAATAAATCTGTATTTTTGTACATTCAGCTTTTACTCACTAGTATAAGTTCAAGTTCAGTAATTTTTGGTCTACGATCTACGAAAATTCACTAATACACTACTGCGTGTTTATTTGTTCGTGAATATGTGGATCTTTGATCTTATAGCACTGCAAAAATAAATACTGCATCGTCTCCTAACTTTCTATGCTATAAAATAATGGTTTCATGTGGTATTTTTTATCAGAAATAAAGTACATTTGTATTTGTCAAAAGGTTTACTGTACATGTATTTTCTATTTATTAATCGAAGGGTACAATATAAATCATTATTACATCAAGGTAAGTAGATCAGTAGAAACGGGATTCGAAGAGATATAACATTTTCCATTTGGATATGTTTCATATTATGTCCTTGAGGAAATCCAAAAAAAAATCTTCTATTGGCTGATATGAGCATAAAGTTCTAATCATTATTGATTCGCTCAATAATATATAATTTTTTTTAAAATATTTTCCATTACTAATCTTGGTCGCTTCCATATCTTTAGAAAGCCCATCCGATACGCCAACGACCTTGCTTAGAATCAACCACGAAAAGTGGTAACCCTTTCATGCAGCCGGTTATCCGTCTAAGTAGACTCTCAATTTACCGGGAGCTTATTAACCGGGAAGCGAATTAACCGGGATCCTCAAATACATATCGACTGTCCACACAGCATACATATTTACTTACGATTTAAATATTTCATCACAAGAATAACATAACGAACGGCCTAACAATTATGTAAGTTGCCGACGGCCGTCAGCAGGTAGTTTATATTATCTTTTCAGATAATCTTTTTGGCTGGTCACTTTACATATTTACATCCTAGTGAAAGCTTTAATGTATGTATGTCATTGGATTGACCTTACAACAAATAATCGAATTATGACGATTTTCATGTAATTGAAATGGTTTTCCAGCGAATTTTTTTTTTCAAATGGGAGTACCTACCTATAGGTATCGGGCCACCGCACTCTGCTAATAGTGTGTTTTTAACAAAACTATATGCATACCTATCATTATAATTGGTTGTTCAGATTTTGAGTACTCCTGAATAATCGTTAGCATAAAATGAATGATTTCCCTTTTTTTGTAAATCTGCCATTTTTAATTTTGGTGTAATTGAACCGCACAATTTTCACAATATCTGAATCTTAAATTTTGTCTTAATCGGTCGAAGGGGTACGAAAACGAAATTATAGGACAGACTCAACATCCGTGGTGTCGCGGTATATTTTCATTTTAATTTTAAAAAGGCACTTTGCAACAATATTAAATTTAGTAGGCATATTGCCACAACTATATGTCGTAGAGCGAGCCATAGGAAAGATACCTGGGTGGAGGGAATCTTGTAGGATACCTAGTTTAATTTTAATGTTAAAAACTGTACAGTGAGAGATTGAAATGTATTAGGGTTATTGCTTTTAATATACAGGGTCGCTGATAAGTCTGGAAACGGTCGATTATCCGGGAAAATATACAAGGTGTCGAAAAAAGTTTTATACAAAAGTTTTTGGGTTCTTCAATGTCTACTAGGCGGTGATAATTTCATTTATACAGGGTTGGTCATACAGGCGTGGCACACCAATATTAATTTTTTTTTAATGGAACACCCTATATATTATTCGATATTTCAATCCTTCTCTTAATTTTGAGCAACATTTATCAGAAGCATGATGTACATAAACTCAATCGTTTCCGGGTAAAAAAATAAATAAAAATAAACGCTATTGTTTTTAAAATCTATTGGATGAAGAACAAAAATAAATGAAAAGTAGAATATCTCTTGAAAACAATCTGTGAGTGTGAAAAGAACCGGTTGCGATGTTTTTAACATTGTTTGAAATCCTATTTTATAAGATGTTCAAAGTGTTCTCCATTGACCTCCTGACAATAATGAATTCGCTTAACAAAACATTGCACTGCATTTACAAGAGCGTTTTGAGGAATGTTATTAATTTCATGCACAATCCTTGCTTGCAACTCTTCAATATTCTGCGGTCTATTTTGGTAAATTAAATTTTTTACATGACCCCACAAAAAAAAGTCAAGCGGCGTCATGTCGGGAGACCTAGCTGGCCATTCAATAGTTCCCCTGCGCCCTATCCATCTGCCAGGAAAGGTTTGATTCAGATATTCCCGTACCTCAATTCCAAAATGAGGGGGTGCCCCATCCTGCTGAAACCATATTTCTTCCGCTGGTAGATTTGAGTCGTTATTGTTCGGAAATAATCGACTAACGTCTGGAACAATTGATTCTTGCAAAAGTGTCAAATATCGAGCAGAGTTCAAATTACCGTGTATAAAATAAGGTCCTATGATATGTCCACCAATAATAGCACACCAAACATTTACTTTTTGCGGTCTTTGGGTGTGAATTTGTTCCATCCAATGTGGGTTTTCGTCTGACCAGTACCTACAGTTGTGTCGGTTGACTTGTCCATTCAAACAAAATGTAGATTCGTCGGAAAACAAAATGTGGTTGGCAAAGTTAAAATTTTGGCGTAACTTCTCCATAATAAGTTCACAGAACTCGATTCTGCGATCAAAATCGTCTTCACTCAGTTCTTGCAATAAATGAATTTTATATGGACGGAACTTTTCCCGCTTCGTAATCTTTTGAATTGAATATCGACTCATATTGTGATTTAAAGCCAATTGCTGTGCCGAAGTTTTCGGATTTTCCACCACATCCAATATTACATTCAAAGAATTTTCTTCATTTGTAACGGTTACTGGCCTTCCAGTTCTAGGTTTATCCTTGATACCGCCAGTTTCGTGAAAACGATGCAAAGTTTTCGAAACTGTGGATTTGGAGATCGATTCCCGCTCAGGATGCAACTCATTGAACATAATCACCACTTGAGCAAAACTTCGTGTTCTATCACCGTACCCTATCATCATTAAAATTTCGATACGTTCGGTTTCACTTAAACTTGCCATTTTGCACAAAAACTGTTGACACTAAATTACTAATGTTTCAAAACTGTTGACACTGAATGAATGTTTGACATTCGTTGTCCTGGAAACATTTTAAAACAAAAGAATAATACTGCGTTTCTTATGGGCATCTTATCTTATCTTGGGATTCCAACCAATGTTAAAAACATCGCAACCGGTTCTTTTCACACTCACAGATTGTTTTCAAGAGATATTCTACTTTTCATTTATTTTTGTTCTTCATCCAATAGATTTTAAAAACAGTAGCGTTTATTTTTATTTATTTTTTTACCCGGAAACGATTGAGTTTAGGTACATTATGCTTCTCATAAATGTTGCTCAAAATTAAGAGAAGGATTGAAATATCGAATAATATATAGGGTGTTCCATTTAAAAAAAATTAATATTGGTGTGCCACGCCTGTATGACCAACCCTGTATAAATAAAATTATCACCGCCTAGTAGACATTGAAGAACCCAAAAACTTTTGTATAAAACTTTTTTCGACACCTTGTATATTTTCCCGGATAATCGACCGTTTCCAGACTTATCAGCGACCCTGTATATATATATATATATATATATATATATATATATATATATATATATATATATATATATATATATATATAAATATATATATAAATTTCTTTTTCCTTTCTTTTTTTATTAATACACAATACATAATACAACACAAATATATAATTACAGAGCAAGTAAGCAATTCTTATTATAATATATCTACATAGTGATCTGTCAGTGGATCAGATGCAGTCAGGCCTGGGATGTCCGACATGTTATTATCAGAATGTTAGAGGACTTAACTCCAAAATTACTGAGCTTTTTACCGCAACGTCTTTTGTTAACTATGACATACTAGCATTTAGTGAAACATGGCTCTCAGACAGTGTGTCTGACTTAAGAGTTATTCGTTAGTAAATTCTCTGTCTTTACATGTGATCGCCTTCCTGTGGTGGTTCTTTGTTGGCTGTGCAAAATTACTTCAATCTGGTTAATGTCGTACTACCTGAGTCGCTTCGTAGCCTACGCTTGATGTTTGTTGTTGTAAAATTACTGTCAGTAACTTTTCTCTTTTCATATTTTCTGTATATATTCCTTCCTCGCCTTTGGTCCCTGTCACTGCTCTGGATTATCTTACATTTTTTGAATACTTGGAATCATTGGATTTCCTGTATAGCAACAACTTTATTATGCTTGGGGATTTTAATATTCCTAAATTTATTACTCCTTCTGAATCTTGTACTGTGGTTAACTGCAGGTGTTGTGTCTTGTTGAATACTGCGTGTTTCTCTAACGTTGCATATCGCGGGCCGACAGTTCTTTCGACCGACAAATCGTTTAGTCGACACTACAATAGAGCAGTGATTCACGTGAGAATACCGCTAATTTCAGTATTTGTCTGGCCGACTGGGTGAAATGTTGCTCCGTTGTATAAAACCTAATATTGATCTGTGCTTCATATGTAGTTGCAAAACATCACATATAAGCGAAATTGAAATGAAAATGCCCATTTATATGCGGGGTAATACTCACTCTTTATATGTTTAAAACGGCTTACCTAATTGCATAGCAATATTTTGAGGTTTAGTTTGATTTTGATTTTTGTTTTGCTTTAATATAACATATTGTAAAAAAAAGATGTTTAAGTTATTAAATACAAATAAACATACTTATGGGCAATTAATTATTACATATATATATAAATATGGAAAGTATGGAACTCAATTCTGACTCCCCTTAATGAAAAGGCCATTTTCTAATAAAATAAAATCGATTGATATAGGATTTATTCCATATTTTAATTACAAAAATGTGATTTGAAGTGAAGCCACCTTTATTAAGCATTTATTTTCTTATTTTCAATAAAGTTATCTTTGATGGCATCTACCTTTTCACGTTATAATGCATAGTTGTACAATTGTTTGAAAATTTATGGTTGACGGCAGAAGGTTAAGTACTTTTTTTTATAAATGTATATAAGCAATGAAGAAAAAATCATTGGAAAATGAATATGTGGTCATGTTATGAAAGTTATTTGTGTAAAAAAAAATATGTCGAGTTAGATAGAAATAAATATACTTACGGATAAATCGCTCCTGCTTTGTCTTAAAGTGAAATGTTGAGAAAATGAACAAAATCAATTAATATACAGGGTGGTTTATAACTGATGTAATGAAATGTATTAAGAGTAAACTAGCTTCGTTTATGAAGATGCCGCAAAAAGTTACTAACATAAATTGTTTAGAATTAAAATTTATGACAGGCCCTCAATTTTCAAACAGATCAGCCTATGATTTTTTTTTGCTGCGACTTTATTTAAATTACGTTCGACGGCCTCTGTGATTAGGTGTAGTTTAAAAAATACTTGAAACTGTATTAAAAAAGTCTTTACCATAATTAAACTTGGGGTAGGTTTGCTTTCATCTCAACCAATAAAAGAAGTAAAGTAAACGCACAATTGGACATTCGAAGCAATAATTGGCGAGATGCATGCCTACTTGAGCTCTGCCTTGTTCGTTTCCCGGGATACTACTTATTTGGAAAATTGAAACGTCAATTTTGTCACAAACGGCAAGCTTCTGTATTTAAAAATGTTAACAACAGAACAAAAAGTGTTTATTGTGCAGTGCTATGGTTTGGGTGAAGAACATTCTTATCAGGGAGTGATAAGAAAATTCCTTGAACGCTGGCCAAATTATTCGGTTTCCGCTACTAGTGTAAAAAAAGTTGTTACAAAATGTATGCGTACTGGGAGTGTTTTAAATGTAAAGAAGACAAAATCCGACCAAAATGAAAAAGACAATGCTGCAGCTGCATTAGCTATGGATTCTGTTAGGTGTTTTCCGAAATTATCATTAAGAAGAAAGGCATTAGAAATTGGCAATATTAGCAAACCGCATTTGCAACAAATTTATCGTACCAAGAAGGTGAAACCTTTCAAAGCAAAACTTATACACACTTTGGAAGAAAATGACGAGTCAAAACGATTAGATTTTTGTTTATGGTACGGCGAGCAATATCTACAAAATCACAAGTTTGGCAGAAGTATTATTTTTTCGGACGAATCCACTTTCACCACTAATGGGGTGGTAAATTCCCAAAATGCACGGCATTGGTCTATGGAGAATCCAAATTATAGAGTTAATTGCAGAAGACAATGCCATAAAAAAGTAAATGTGTGGTGTGCGGTTTCTTACTCTGGGATAATTGGGCCATATTTTTTTTTGAGTGGAATATGAACCAGTACAGTTATTTGGAAATGCTGGAAAATATTCTTTAAGACCATTTGCATAACATGTCACTAGAAGATAGACAAACAGCATACTTTCAGCATGACGGCCACCCAGCTCATGCAACAGGAATCGTTCGAGAATGGTTAGATCGCGAATTTCCTGGGCAGTGGATTGGTCGATATGGGCCAATATCTTGGCCTCCCAGAAGTCCCGATCTTACCTTAATGGACTTTTATTTATGGGGTTATCTCAAACAGAAAGTCTACCTGGCTCCATTAAACAACGATCTTGATTTGTTGAAACTGAGGTTGAGAGAGGCAATTGACGGTATTTCAATTCAACATATTCAAAATGCCTACAAAGTATTTACTAAACGGACTGAGTTATGTGTATTGGTCGGTGGCAGCACATTTGATTAATTTCTTTATTTTTCGTTGTTCGTTTTGATTTTTGTTAGCAATAAGCGTTTTGTATTTTACTAATAAATTATTATTTAACATTGCATGGTTACTTACTTTGCGCGCCTGCGTTCAGAAAACCACAGGTAAAAAGCTCCATGTTGATAGGGGAAAAATGTTTATAATTTACTTGAAAATTCAAAGTAGGCTGATCTGGTTGAAAATTGAAAGCCTGTCATAAATTTTAATTCTAAACAAGTTTTGTTAATAACTTTTTGCGGTATCTTTATAAACGAAGGTAGTTTACTCTTAACACATTTAATTAAATCAGTTCTAAACCATCCTGTATATTAATTGATTTTGTTCATTTCCTCAACATCTTAGTTTAAGACAAAGCAGGAGCGAATCCAAGAATATCATAATCTAATTCAATTTTTTTTTGTCACTTATACCTTACCCACACTCAATATGTGGACACACTGTACACACACACACACACACACACACACACACACACACACAATATATATATATATATATATATATATATATATATATATATATATATATATATATAAAACCTAAAAGCACATGCTTAGTCAACACTTTTTTGTTATTGCAAATGGATAACTCTTATTAGGTGCCTTTTATTATTTTTTTCAAATATCAGAAAAAATCTGTTAGCGATTTAGTTTGCTTTAAAATGGTCTAATAAATCCAAAACAAGGGTTCTTTTAACTTAATCATAGCTATACTATATCAACAGGCAAAGGTGTGAAGCAAATTGCCTATTGCATAAACTTCAACACTCACGGGATGCAATATACTCGACCAGGATATTATTGTACATCCGCCTAAATGAATTGGTGTATGCAGAGGTTGCATACATGTAGGAGCTGTCGGTCGAACAATACACACTCTTCTATAATGCCCAGCAGTTTAACTCGGTGTTAAATCATTAGGGAAAACTACTTGATCTGGTTCTGTCTACTGTTTCTTGTAAAGTGATAAGGGATCCACCTATTCTTAGAGAGGGTCCATTCCACCCCTCCTTATGTGTAAATATCAAAGTGCCTGCTAAATGTGTTCGTCATTTTAACTTCTCCTATGATATTCCTGCCTATAACTTCAGGCGTGCTGATTTTCATGGCCTTTATCATGCAATCACAAGCATGGACCGGTGTTTTCTTTATGGGGTCACTGATGTGGATGTAGCTTGTGGTTTGTTTTACCAGAAGCTCTATATCCTGTTTGATGCTTTTGTATCCAAGAAAAAAATCATTCTTTCTAAGTATTCTGTTTGGTTTAACACCAAAATAATCTATAATTTGAGGATCAAAGGGAGACTTTATTCTAAATACAGGTCCCCACTGTCGGCTGTTGATTATAAAGCATTCTCGAAGTGTAGCGCACAACTTAAGGATACCTTGCAGGCTTATAAATCTTACATAGGTAATGTTGAGTCTAACACACAGGCAGATCCCAGGTATTTTTGGTCCTTTGTGAATTCAAAAAAGAAGCAGACTCAGATACCTGGACTTATGACATATAATGGCGAGGACTTGTCCTCCCCTGAGGGTTTAGTTCATGGTTTTGCTAAGTTTTTTAGTTTCTCCTTCAAATCTTGTACCGCTTCTTCAGAGGATATGTTTATTTCTTCGAACTGTCTTCCCTTTCATTTAAGCAAATTTCATACATGTGATGAACTTTCTGCTATTAAGAAACTCAAGTCCAAGTTGTCTCAAGGGCCTGATAATATACCTAGTTTCATAATCAAAGATTGTGCTTTTGCATTTGCCAAACCTTTACTTTTTATTTTCAACTTGTCTCTGAAAACACAAACCTTCCCTTCCATATGGAAAACCACTAATCTGCCCTGTCCATAAGAATGCTGACAGGTCTGTCATTGAAAGTTACAGGCAGGTTGTAATCATGTCGAACTTTTCTAAGGTATTTGAGTATACACTTTTTGCGTATCTATCTCTTCATGTAAGTCTGTATCTTTCACCGAATCAGCATGGGTTTGTCAGGGGCCGTTCGACCTTGACCAACCTTTATTTTTTTGTGCAATATGTATCGTCTTGTTTGGATGGGAATGGACAGGTTGATGTAGTCTACTTAGACTTCTCGAAGGCATTTGACTCAGTTGATCATGAGCTGCTGTTACTTAAGCGTCATTCTTTTGGACTTTCCAATGGTCTTATGTCTTTGTTTAGATCATACCTCCTCAATAGGTATCATTATGTCTGGTATGCTGCCTGTTTTTCTAACCTGTTTCATGCTTCTTCTGGTATCCCACAAGGATCTGTACTTGGTCCCCTTCTCTTCAACGTTTTTATTAATGATTTGGATTCTGTGTTTTCTATTCCTCATTTATTTTATGCTGATGACCTAATTTTTTTTAAATATCAATTCTCTTGTCAACTGTCAGGCCATGCAGCGCAACCTTGATAAGATTTCGGAATGGTGTGACATAAATAAGTTACCTCTAAATGTTTCTAAATGTAGTGTTTTCTTTTTCCAATAAACATCACTTGCAGGTTTTCACTTATAATTATTAATGCACCTGAACTTCTCTCCCAGCTGCCTTTTCGCTCTCCTCTCCACGGCTGTCAGACTCGTTCTACTCATACTTTTTTACTTCCGATTTCCAGAACGAACCTGCTTTTGAAATCACCCTTGTATTCTATTTGTGCAGAATATAATTCTTCCGGTACTGACATATTTAGTCATGCTAATGTTGGGTCCTTTTTCGCAGCCTCTAGGAAATCCCTGCTTCGTGGGGACACCACATCTTAGTTATTTTTTGTTAATTTTTTAGTTTTAATGTATAGTTTTTAATTTCTCTTAGTTTATCAGTTCTTATATAAATCCATGTAACTGGGCTCCTGCCCGTTTGGGTTGTTTAAATAAATAAATAAATAAATAAATAAACACATTTATATATATATATATATATATATATATATATATATATATATATATATATATATATATATATATATTGATTACTCTCAAATTCAAAAAATATTCAACTAAAAAAATTAAAACTGGTCTTGAAAGAAGAGCGCTAAAGGTAGAAAATTAATCTATTTGCTTTTACACAACTATACAATGGTTTTAGTAAATTTTCGTAGAAAAAATTCACTAATGGGGAGATCCCAACTTTTGAATTTTGAAAAAATGTTTGCAAATGAGCGCGAACTAGGCCCCATAGAACCCATATCCGGGGTCAGTTTGAATTTTTATATGTTTATATGTTTATATGTATATATGTATATATGTATATATGTATATATATATATATATATATATATATATATATATATATATATATATATATATATATATATATATATATATATATATATACATATATATATATATATATATATATATATATATATATATATATATATATATATATATATATATATATATATATATATACAGTGTGTCCCAAACTGGATGGGAATGTATTGCTATCTCCGTTATTATTAGAGATAGGGAGACAGTTAAATTAGCAATGTTTTGTAGAATTTCATGCTCGTTCCAAATGTGACTTGTATTTTGCCCTGCCTCTTTTCGTTTTCGAGTTGTTTTCAAAAAACAAAATTTGTTAATTTTTTTTCCCAATATCTAAGTAGGCGTTGATCTGACATGTGTAAGGCTTGAATATTATCAGGGCACTTTCTACAGAGTAATCTTTTTGTGCTATTCTCAACTTTTTGTTGTCATTTGTTTTTGAGCTACAGGTATCAACGTTTGTTTTTATTATGGCAGCCATGTTGGATTTTTTTCTTATGTGATAGCCTGCGAAAAGAGCTTTCGAATGATGTACAACATGCTTGAGAAATCTTGTAATTGCACTGACAATTTTGAGAAAACCCCGTTTGAGGATAGTAGGCTATGAAATCCAATACCAGAAAACAAATGACAAAAAAAAATGTTCAAAAAGCAGTAGACCATGGAGTCTAACAGTAGACTTCTACTTTTAACATAATTTTCCATAATGATTCACGATAAAAAAAATAGTAACTTTGAGCACACCAATGAATCGGCCCATTATTACAAATCATATTTTACATTACAACATTATCCTAAAAAATTGTTAGAATTTAATTAATTAGGTAAACCTAGCAAATAACTAAATTTACTAACAGAACTCAATAAAAAGCAGATTAATGATTTACGAAAACGCCTTTGAAAATTGTTTGATTTTTAAACGTAAGTCAACTGAAAAACAGCAGAAGAAGAAAGGTTGTATGGATATAACACTATCGCGACAATTAAGAATACTGTCATTCTTAATTATCTGAACAATTTGAGGTGTATTTAACACGTTGCTAAAAATTTTGTACTAAATAGTTTGTTTCCTGTTTATTTTAAATATTATTCAACAATATGTTCAGTAATGAAGAATATTTTGACATGTTGGAATGTTATATTCGTTCCAACCGAAATACTGAGGCAGCTGCAAATTCATATCAAAACAACTACCCAGAAAGACGACAAACAAACACCAAAATATTTCGCAGGATAGTGACCAATCTATTGAACGACGGTAGACCACGCAAAGAAACTAGCAATGCATAGAAATGAAGAAAGAAATAATGGCGTCTTACAGGTTTCAAACGAAAACCCTCCGCAATCTGTTCGGTTTTATGGTGAACAAATGGACGTTCCAAAAAGTATGGTACACCGTGTATGAAAACAAAGTCATTACCATCCATACAAACCTACAATCGTACAAGGCTTAAATGTTGACGATTACCCTAAGCGACTTCAATTCTGCAGATGGTATCAAGGACAATGTCAGCAAGATGAAAATTTTCATTTGAAAATAATATGGACTGATGAATCCAGATTTACAAATTATGGTGTGCATAATCGCCATAATAGACATTATTGGGCAAATAAAAATCCCCATCTAAAGGAAGAAAGACGATTGCAAGACAGATTTGGTATTAATGTTTGGTGCGGTTTATTAGGTAAAAAACTGTTCTGTTTATTTGTAGCTTAGACAGTTAATTTTTAAAAATGTCAGGTAACTTCATTGTTTGTCCGTTCTCTTTTGAAAATAATTTAACTGGGGAAAGGTATCTTAATCTAGTAAAAATGATATTTTACCAACAATTAGAAGAGTTCATGATAATTTAGATGAGAATTGGTACCAACAAGACAGTTGTCCAGCTCACAATGCTAGGATTGTCAAAAGAATTTTTGTACCAAAATTGTAATAATCGTGTCATTTGTAACAATGGGTCGGTTCATTGGTGTGCTCGAAGTCCTGATATAACACCCATGGATTTTTATTGTTGGGGTACTCTGAAGAATGATGTGTATAAATTCGATCCACCACAAAATATCAATGAATTACAAAACAGAATCACGGAAGCTATAAATCATATTAACCAAAACACCCTCACCAGAGTTTGCAGGCATGTTTAAAAAAGGTGTATAAAGTGCATTGAACGAAACGGTGGCCATATTGAACAATTTTCTATTTAGTGTATTTTTAAGTTTCTATTTTATTATTTGTTGAGTTCCTTTTCTAGTTGTGTTGTTTTGTGGAGTTTAAGTTTCTATTTGTTATTGCCGGGTTTCGTTGTTAAACTGTGTCACATAATACTACCTAGCATTATTACCTAATTAAGTATTGTAAATTAAATCACAATATTTTTTTTATCGTGAAACATTACGAAAAATTATGCTAAAAGTAGAAGTCAAGTGCAATTACAAGATTTCTCAAGCATGTTATATATCAGTGGAAAGCTCTTTTCACTGGCTATCACATGAGAAAAAAATCCAATATGGCTGCCATAACAAAAACAAACGTTGATACCTGTAGCTCAAAAACAAATGACAATCCAAAGTTGAGAATAGCACAAAAAGATTACTCTGTAAAAGTGTCCTAATAATGTGCAAGTCTTAGACATGTCAGATCAACGCCTAGTTAAATATTGAAGAAAAAAGAAATAGACAAATTTTGGTTTTTTTCAAAATAACTCGAAAATGAAAAAAGGCAGGGCAAAATACAAGTCATATTTGGAACGAGCATTGTTTTTTTGAAAACAACTCGAAAATGAAAAGAGGCAGGGCAAAATACAAGTCACATTTGGAACGAGCATGAAATTCTACAAAACATTGCTAATTTAACCGCCTCCCTATTTCTAATAATAACGGAAATAGCAATACATCCCGATGCAGTTTGGGACACACGAGAAGAAAAAGTTCTAAAAATATATTTTGTGCCAGATCATTTCTATGAAAATTCACTACCATAACGCACTTCTGCATCCAGACTTTTATAGTTGAAGGAAGAAGTAACTTTTAATTTCTTCTATGATGGTCAATATTAACAGGCTTATAAGGGTTTTTCAGATGCTAGAAGGCAAGTAGATACATTAAATTAACTGGGGGTATTATTAAGACAGCTTTTGGTAGCCAGTTTAGTGTTCCTAGAAATGATTATGTATGTATTTTGTGCTCAGTCGGTTAAATAATTTTGGCACTAATAGCAATAAACTGAAATATGTCAAGAGTAAACTACCCCTAAATGGGGGATTTTTAAGTTAACTTCTGAAAGCAATTTTAATCTTCCTAGCAATGGGTATATATTTTGAACTCAGTCAGTTAAACAGTTTTGCCCCCGGTAGCAGCGATAAAGTAAAATATGTCAAGAGTAAACTACCCCTAAATGGGGGCATTTTTAGTACAACTTCCAGCAGCAAGTTTGCTGTTCCTAGAAATGATTATGTATGTATTGGGAGCTCCGTTAATTAAATAATTTTGGCGGTGGTAGCAATAAACTGAAATGTGTCAAGGGTAAAATACCCCCTAAATGTGGGTCAAGTTCTGGTAGCAAGTTTAGTGTTCCTAGAAATGATTATATATATATATATATATATATATATATATATATATATATATATATATATATATATATATATATATATATATATATATATATTTATGTCAACAACACACCACGAGGGCTTACAGCCTAAATACTATCGTACCGTGGGTGTTGACAAGGAGGAAAGATGCAGCTTGTTAATTCTGGACTTGAAGGTTTGGAGGTTTGGAGGAGAAGGAGAAGGATATATATATATATATATATATATATATATATATATATATATATATATATATATATATATATATATATATATATATATATATATATATATATATATATATATATATATATATATATATATATATATATATATATATATATATATATGTATTTTGAGCTCAGTCAGTTATACAGTTTTGGTGGTAGTAACAATAAACTGAAATATGTCAAGAGTAAACTACCCCTAAATCTGAGTCAACTTCTGGTAGCAGGTTTATTGTTGGTAGTTTTTTTCTCATAGCGGAGGTGGATGCTTTTTACGCAGGCCGGTGGCTGGCGCTTCCGCGATCATCTGACACCAACCGTCACTCTGGTGACTCCCTTCCTTCCAGGTCGGGACAACCCACTAAACACCATCTTGACACCTAGAGACGTGGCGGAAACCACTCGCTGGCATTGCTTTACCACGCCCCTAACTCTTGTTGTTCTCAAAACTTCTACATCCTGTCTTCCTCCTCCTTTGACTTCATTATTTCTACGATATCTTTCTCCACAGTATTCCACATCCTTTCACTTACCAGCATATGCTCCACCACATTCTCTGCTGTTAAATCTCTGTCAAACTCTTTATACATTTGTTCTCTTATTTGCAACCATTTTGCGCACTCGAAGACTAAGTGTTCTGGCGTACCTCTATCACCACAATACGTACAAGTCCTCTTTATCGACTATTTTCAGTTTGCTCAAATAAGATCTGAAACGCCCATGACCTGATAGAAATTGGGTAAAATAATAACCCACCTCCCCATGCTGTCTCATAATCCATGCCTGTATGTATTGAATGAGCCTCTAGCATTCTCACTGTCACTTCAACATTTTTTCGGCTCTTGCCTTCTTTTCTTGTTCTCTTCTATTTCCCCCATTCTCGTGGGAACAACATGAAGATAATAAATACATATAACACCAAAACCAATGAGGCTCGAGGAGTGGCTCCGGCTACAGACTTGTGCCTTGAGTCTATTCCGGAAACGGAGACGAGCCAGGGGGCGGCAGCGGACTGTGGAGGTCTCACGACCGGGGTAGATACGGGGGATCAGGGGGTAGCTTCGGCCAGAGACCTGTCCCCGACACCCAAGCTGGAGGCTGGGTCCCACCGGAGGGCGGCGAGCTCCGCGGACTCCGGGGGTCGCTCCACCAGTGAGGACTTTACTGTTAGAGTAGAGGGACTGCCCCGGCAGTCCAAGCGTCTTTCTGGGGCGCAAAGAAAGAAGTTCCGGAGGGCGCAGGAAATGGCGACCGGGACGTGGACGGTCGAGAAACCTGTAAAGGCGCAAGAGGGGAGTGAGAGTCAGAAGAGGACGCGCTCGAACTCTAGCACGCCCACTACAGACAGACGTCCCAAAAGGGCCAGCGCACTTGTAAAGGCGCAAGAGGAGAGTGCGAGTCAGAAGACGCCGCGCTCTGGCTCTAGCACGCCTACTACAGACAGACCTCCCAAAGGGACCAAGGCCGGAATACCGGCGCAGACTGGCTCTTATAGGGAGGCTGCGGAGGGCCTCGGGATGGCGGTGATTGACAGACGCCATCCTGAGGTCACGCTAGACCAGGGGAAGGCGGGCCTGATCCAGGCTGCGGTGGTAGCTGCGGTGGACTCTCTTCAGGAAGGAGAGAGCCCGCCTCAGTTCCACCGGGCGCGCCTGAGAGGGGGCATCCTCTGGTTAACCTGTGCCGGCCCGCAGTCGCGGGACTGGCTGCGGAAAACGATCGGGGGCCTCGGCCAGATTTGGGAGGGGGCGGACTTGACAGCCGTCGAGACCAAGGAACTCTCAAAGAGACGCAAGGTCCTCGTACGGATCGCTGACACCGTCCCGCAGGAGACGGTGATCAGTAGACTTAAGATCCAGAACCCTGAACTGGGGACGCAAAACTGGTCGGTTCTAAGCAGGAAGTCAGAGGAGAAAGGACAGACTCTCGCCTTCTCGATCGACCAGACGTCTTACAGAGCCCTTGAAGGAACCTCCTTCAAGGCATTCTGGGGCCTGGGAAGGGTTAGCTTCCGCCCACTGGAGAAGCAACTAAGGGTTAATGGGACTTAGGTTCCTTCAGGTCAACCTCCAACACAGTAGGGCAGCCACGGCCGGACTACTGATGGCTCTGAGGAACACGGATGTGGCCCTCATCTAGGAACCGTACTTCTATAAAGGAGAGATCAAGGGACTCGGCGGAGCTAGTGGAAAGCTCATCTACAGCAGATCCAGCGAGAACCCGAGGGCCTGCATTTTTGTCAGGGAATGGATAGGTTTCTCCCTCTAATGAATTTCTGTTCCAGGGACCTGGCAACGATCAAAATTCGATGTGGAGGAGCGGATGGGCTGACGGACATTACTGTCGCGTCAGCCTATCTGCCAGGGGACAACACGGACCCTCCTCCACCCAACGAATTGGAGCAGCTGATGGTGGGTAGCAGAGCAGGTGGATGGCAGACCATCATCGGCATGGATGCGAATGCGCACCATGAGTTGTGGGGTAGCTCGGACACAAATTCTAGGGGTGAGGCACTTTTACAATTCTTTATGAAATTTAATTTAGACATATTGAATAGAGGTAATAAACCGACCTTCGTCACAACACGGCGTGAGGAAGTTTTAGATCTAACAGTTTCCACCCAGTTTCTGGGTGACTTTGTTAAAAGCTGGGCTGTGTCTGGGGAAGTGAGTAGCTCAGACCACAGATACATCCGGTTTGAAATCGCCAAAGTCGAAAGAGAAACGGTATGGTACCGGGACCCCCGCAGGGAGGACTGGGAAGCCTACGGGTCAGACCTAGCTGTGGAACTGCGGGGGGTTAAGAGTACCATAGACAACTCAATAGACTTCGAGATTGCAGCAGTCCAATTGCGAGACGCAATCACTTTGGCCTATAACGCCAACTGTCCCCTGAAAATGAGGGTGTCCACGAGGAACGTCGCGTGGTGGAACGAGGACCTCAGGCAAAGGAGGACGCAGGTTCGTAAGCTGTTTAACGCGGCCAAAAGGTCGGGAGCATGGGATGAATATAGACATGCCCTAACGACCTATAACAAAAGACTGAGGGACGCCAAGAAGGAGTCGTGGAGGAGGCACTGCGAGGAAGTGGAAAACATGTCCGAGAGTGCTCGACTACACAAGATCCTGTCTAAGGGCCCTGAGACTAACATAGGCTGCCTTTGAACACCCACGGGAGGCTTTACAAGCTCGGGGGAGGAAACTATGGAAATTTTACTCCAGACGCACATAATAAACCAATCACCTCCGGACTCGGAACACTCAGAAATAGAGGCGCCTTATAGGCGGGCATCTAGAGTAGACTGGACAGTCGCTAAAGAGGTGGTTACGTGGAGCAAAATCAGATGAGCCATTAACAGCTTTAAGCCATACAAATCGCCGGGATTTGGTGGAATAATGCCCATCATGCTCCAACAGGGGATAGATATACTGGCGCCGGTGCTTACCCTCATTATGAGGGCCAGCCTGGCTCTGGGGTACATTCCCAGGGCATGGAGACTGGCCAGGGTTGTATTCATTCCTAACCCGGGGCGTCCAACAGACCAGGCAAAGTCCCTGAGGCCAATAAGTCTCATGTCCTTTTTGCTGAAAACAGTGGAAAAACTGCTCGACCGGCACATTAGGGGCGGTGTACTGGAAGCATATCCTCTACACTGCGGACAATATGCATACAGAGCAGGATTCTCAACAGAAACAGCACTGCACCAACTGGTGCTGAAACTGGAGAATACGCTGGTGAACAAGGAGGTGGCGCTGGGGGCCTTTCTAGACATAGAGGGGGACTTTAGCAACACCTCGTTCGGATCGGTTCTGGCAGCTGCCCGGGAGCGTGGAATAGAGGAGACCTGCTGCACGTGGATCGGTTCCATGCTCAGGGACAGGGCGGTGTTCACCTCACTCGCGGGAGGGACTCTGCTGGCGGGGGTCGCGGCGGGGTGTCCGCAGGGGAGCGTTCTGTCTCCCTTGCTCTGGTGCATAGTCGTCGAAGGCCTGCTGGGGAGGCTCTCGGGAGGGGGGTATGAGGTACAGGGCTATGCGGACGACATTGTCATCATAGTCCGAGGAAAGGTCACACAGGCAGTGTGGGAGCGCATGCAGACTGCACTGAAAGTGGTGGAAGGGTGGACGGTTGATCAAGGGCTCGGGGTGAGCCCCGAGAAAGCAACCGTCGTGCCGTTTACGAGGAGGAGGAAGTGCGACAGCCACAGAACTCTCACTCTATACGGTAGGAGCGTTCCAATGGCCAGGGAGGTAAAATATCTTGGGGTCGTATTGGACTCTAAGCTAACCTGGAATGGTCACATTGGAAAAATACTGCGTAAGGCAGTCATGACCTTAGCCGTCACTAGGCCGCTATATGGAAAAACGTGGGGACTAAGACCTAGTATGGCCCACTGGCTGTACACAAGGGTGGCCAGACCATCGTTAACATATGCGGCACTGGTCTGGTGGCCTAAGGTGACACAATCCAGTGCCAAACAAAAACTAGGCCAGATCCAAAGGATGGCTTGCCTAGGCATCACAGGGGCCATGTCTTCAACCCCAACAGCCGCCATGGAGGTGTTGCTGGATCTGCCCCCCCTACACTTAGTTATTATGGGGGAGGCCAGGCTAGGACTATACAGACTAGCCTACAATGGTAGACTGAAGATCAACCCAGGCTTCAGGGGCCACTGCAAAATTCAAGAGATCGTGAAGGAGCCCATGCTTGAAGTGAGGTCAGACTTCGCGAGCCCGCGAATGTGCAGAAAAAACAACTTTATAGTGGAAATCCCGACCGCGAGGCATGGCGGGAGGAGACGCCGGGCATACCACGGGACGCGCTCGTCTGGTTCACGGACGGATCCGGCGGGGAGCGTGGGACGGGGGCAGGTGTTTACTCGGAAGGACCGAGGGTAAGTCATAGTATTTCCCTCGGAGCCCATGCAACGGTGTTTCAGGCCGAGATGTACGCCATCCTGCACTGTGTGCGGGAGAACAAGAGGAGGGGCTACACCAACAAGCGGATCCTCATAGCCACAGACAGCCAGGCAGCCCTTAAGGCACTAAGTAGCCCACGGGTAAATTCCTGGCTGGTGAGTGAGTGCCGAGACGAGACGAGTGACCTGGCTGGGCAGAATGAGATGACCCTCATCTGGGTGCCGGGTCACTCGGGGGTCAAAGGCAATGAAGAAGCTGACAGTCTCGCGAAGAGAGGGTCAGCAGAACCATTTATGGGACCAGAACCGGCTCTGGGCGTGTCAAAGAGCACTGCCAGGGGAGCCATTAAGTCCTGGGTCAGAATGCAACACAATGTGTACTGGGCGGACTGTCCAGGGCTCAGACATGGGAAGTCAATAATTGACGGACCCAGTTCAAAAAGAGCTGTGGAGCTGCTTAATCTTAGCAAAGGACAGCTCAGAAACACAACAGGTCTCTTGACGGGACACATGGCCGTCAAGAAACACCTGCATAAAATGGGGCGGTTCGAAGGGGACCTCGCATGCAGACTCTGCGGCGAGGGGGAGGAATCAGCCCAGCACATCTTGTGTGAGTGTATAGCTCTGGACAGAAAAAGACAACTGATCTACGGTCAGTCTAGACCGGAGACAGAGCAATATAAAACTTCACCCTACCAATCGCTGTGCAGACTAGTTCAAGGCACAGTGATTTTGAAATGGGTGGAGTAAGACTAAGGGTATGCACAATCGACCAAGGGTTGCGGTGCTATCGGGGCGGCAAGGCCGCGGGCGAGCCCTGAGGGAACAAAAAAAACGTTATCTAAAAAAAATATTCGTTTCTGTTTATTTTCATTTAAAATGATCATAAATAAACAATTATTTTCATGAATCTTTAATTTTTCTGTTAAACATTTATTTAATGATTCTTATATAAATTAAGAATCTTATTATAAAACAGAAACACACTTCGAAATGTTTATAGAAGTCAAAATAAATGCCATTCGAAGACCGTTCGTGTATATTAACTAACCAAACGGTACTATAAGTTTTTGGTTATTCGTTGAGAGAAGGGATTCCGGTTAATTAAAATTAGTGTCTTATATTTAGGTGTTGACTTCTTTATAAAGGATAGCAAGCAAGGGGTTAAAGTTTTTGCACAAGATTAATATGTTAATATGCTTTCAATATTATCATCACTTATCTTGGTACCATATTTTGATCTTGGCTAAAAAGCCATTTTATTTCACTTTTTACGTCATTTAAAATCAATGTCTGTATTTGGGTGCCGACTTCACTATGAAGGACGGCAAGCAAGAGGTTGAAATTTTGGCACAAGATTACTGTGTTCATATGCTTTCAATATTATTATCACTTATCTTGGCACCTGATTTTTGTCTTTGCTAAAATATCCATTTTATTTCAATTTTTATCACATTTAAAATGTGTGTCTATATTTGGGTGCAGACTTACTTACTATGAAGGACGACAAGCAAGGGGTTGAAATTTTTGCACAAGGCTGATATTTAATAAGCTTTAAATATTAGTATCACCTGTCTCGGTACCCCAATTTAGTCTTCGCTAAAATAGCCACTTTATTTCAATTTTTATGTTGTATATAAAATTAGTGTATATATTTGGGTGCTGACTTCACCACGAAAGACGGTAAGCGATGAGTTGACATTTTTGCACAAATTGCTATGTAAATATGCTTTCATCCCCAAGACCGTCATGCGCGGTGAAGAGCCGCATCCTGCACGAGGTGACCCTGCTGTTAACTAAACATGACGGATCTAGACGTGGAGGCCGAAATAAACTTCCCCAATCTACGGCGTCACGTGACCCGTGCCTAGGGATGGATGGCACCAGGGTGATGGTGTTGTGAACGGAATCTCTGGAGTATAGGGCAACCCTCCAGAGTAACCCGCCTTGCACCACACAGGGGGTTCTGATGGTGTGGACAGTATTTCCCCCATTCTCGTGGGAACAACATGAAGATCATAAACATATATAAAACTAAAACCAATGAGGTTCGAGGAGTATCTCCAGCTACAGACTCGTGCCTTGAGTCTATTCCGGAAACGGAGACGAGCCAGGGGGCGGCAGCGTCCGCGGACTCTGGAGGTCTCACGACCGACGTAGATACGGGGGATGGGGTGTGGAGGGTGGATGGGGGGTGTACTTCGGCCACATACTTGTCCCCGGCACCCAAGCTGGAGGCTGGGTCCCACCGGAGGGCGGCGAGGTCCTCGGACTCTGGGGCCCCCTCTACCAGTGAGGACCCTACTGTAGGGATAGAGGGACTGCCCCGGCAGTCCAAGCGTCTTTCGGGGACGCAGAAAATGGCGCCCGGGACGTGGACGGTCAAGAAACCTGTAAAGGCGCAAGAGGGGAGCGAGAGTCAGAAGATGACGCGCTCGGACTCTAGCACGCCTACTACAGACAGACAGGGCACCTGTAAAGGCGCAAGAGGAGAGTGCGAGTCATAAGAGGGTGCGCTCGGCCTCTAGCACGCCTACTACAGACAGACGTCCCAAAAGGACCAGGGCCGGAACACCGGCGCAGACTGGCTCATATAGGGAGGCTGCGGAGGGCCTCGAAATGGCGGTGATTGACAGACACCACCCTGAGCCCACGCTAGACCAGGGGAAGGCGGACCTGATCTAGGCTGCGGTGGTAGCTGCTGAGGACTCTCTTCAGGAAGGGGAGAGTCCTCTTCAGTTCCACCAGGCGCACCTGGCGGGCGACATCCTTTGGATAACCTGTGCCGGCCCGCAGTCGCGGTACTGGCTGCGGGATACGATCGGGGGCCTCCGTCAGATTTGGGAGGGGGCGGACTTGACAGCCGTCGAGCCCAAGGAACTCCCAAAGAGACGCAAGGTCCTCGCACGGATCATTGACACCGTCCCGCAGGAGACGGTGATCAGTGGACTGAAGATCCAGAACCTTGAACTGGAGACACAACACAGATCGGTTCTAAGCAGGAAGGCAGAGGAGAAAGGACAGACTCTCGCCTTCTCGATCGACCAGGCGTCTTACAGAGCCCTTGAAGGGACCTCCTTCAAGGCATTCTGGGGCCTGGGAAGGGTTAGCTTTCGCCCACTGGGGAAGCAACTAGGGGTTAATGGGACTTAGGTTCCTTCAGGTCAACCTCCAACACAGTAGGGCAGCCACGGCCAGACTACTGATGGCTCTGAGGAAGATGGATGTGGCCCTCACCCAGGAACCGTACTCCTATAAAGGAGAGATCAAGGGATTCGGCGGAGCTGCTGGAAAGCTCATCTACAGCAGATCCAGCGAGAACCCGGGGGCCTGCATTTGTGTCAGAGAATGGGGGAGTTTCTGCCTTTAATGAATTTCTGTTCCAGGGACCTGACAACGATCAAAATCCGATATGGAGGAGCGGGTGGGCCGAGGAAAGGTTACACAGTCAGTGTGGGAGCGCATGCAGACAGCACTGAAAGTGGTGGAAAGGTGGACGGTTGGTCAAGGGCTCGGGGTGAGCCCCGAGAAAGCAACCGTCATACCGTTTTCGAGGAGGAAGTGGGAGAGCCACAGAACTCTCACTGGGAACATTCCAATGGCCAGGGAGGTAAAATATCTTGGGGTCGTATTGGACTCTAAGCTAACCTGGAAGGGTCACGTTGAAAAAATACTGTGCAAGGCAGTCATGACCTTAGCCGTCACTAGGCTGCTATATGGAAAAACGTAGGAACTAAGACCTAGTATTGCCCACTGGCTGTTCACAAGGGTGGTCAGACCATCGTTAACATACGCGGCACTGGTCTGGTGGCACAATCCAGTGCCAAATAAAAACAAGATCCAAAGGATGGCTTGCCTAGGCATCACAGGGGCCATGTCTTCAACCCCAACAGCCGCCATGGAGGTGTTGCTCGATCCCCCACACACACACACACACCTAGTTATTATGGGGGAGGCCAACCTAGAACTATACAGACTAGCCTGCAATGGTAGACTGAAGATCATCCCAGCTTCAGGGGTCACTACAAAATTCAGGCGATCGTATAGGAGCCCATGCTTGAAATGAGCTCAGACTTCGCGAGCCCGTGAATCTGCAGGGAAAACAATTTTACAGTGGAAATCCCCGACCGCGAGGCATGGCGGGAGGAGACGCCGGGCATACCACGGGACGCGCTCGTCTCGTTCACGGGCGGATCCGGCGGGGAACGAGGGACGGGGGCAGGTGTTTATTCGGAAGGACCTAGGGTAAGTCATAGTATTTCCCTCGGAGCCCATGCAACGGTCTTTTAGGCCGAAATGTACGCCATCCTGCACTGTGGGCGGGAGAACAATAAGGAGGAGCCACAGGCAGCCCTTAAGGTCCTAAGTAGCGCACGGGTAAATTTCTGGCTGGTGAGTGAGTGCCGAGACGAGCGACCTGGCTGGGCAGAATGAGGTCACCCTCATCTGGGTGCCGGGTTACTCGGGGGTCAAAGGCAATGAAGAAGCTGACAGTCTCGCGAAGAGAGGGTCAGCAGAACCATTTATGGGACCAAAACCAGTTCTGGGCGTGACAAAGAACACTGTCAGGGGAGCTATTAAGTCCTGGGTCAGAAACCAACACAAGGTGTACTGGGCAGACTGTCCAGGGCTCAGACATGGGAGGTCAATGATTGACGATCCCAGTTCAAAGAGAGCTGTGGAGCTGCTAAATCTTAGCAGATGACAGCTCAGAAACATAACAGGTCTCTTGACGGGGCACATCCCCGTCAAGAAACACCTGCATAAAATGGGGTGGTTCGAGGGGGACCTCACATGCAGACTCTGCGGCGAGGGGGAGGAATCAGCCCAGCACATATTGTGCGAGTGTAAAGCTCTGAACCGCAAATGACACCTGATCTACGGTCAGTCTAGACCAGAGACAGAGCATTATAAAACTGCACCCTACCAATCGCTGTGCAGACTACTTCAATGCACAGTGATTTTGGAATGGGTGGAGTAAAAAGACTAAGGGCATGCACAATAAGCGAAAGATTGCAGTGCTATCAGGGTGGCAAAGCCGCGGACGAGCCCTGAGGGAAAAAATATGCTTTCAATATTATAATCACTTATCTTGGCACCACATTTTTGTCTTGCTAAAATAGCAATTTTATTTCAGTTTTAATGTTTTTTAAACTTAGTGTCTATATTTGGGTGCAGACTTCACCATGAAGGACGGCAAGGGGTTGAAACTTTTGCAGAAGGTTACTACGTAAATATGCTTTTAATATTATTATCACTTATCTTGGCACCCCATTTTTGTCTTGCGAAAAAGCCATTTTATTTAAATTTGTTGTATAAACTTAGTGTCTCTATTTGGGTGCCGACCTAACCATCAAGGATGTCAAGCAAGAGGTTAAAATTTTTGCATAAGGTTGCCAGGTAAATATGCTTTCAATATTATTGTTACTTATCTTGGCCACCCATTTTTGTTTCCGCTAAAGAGCCATTTTATCTCAATTTTCATGCTATATAAAACTATAATTTTATATAACATGTTCACTATAGTGTCTCTATTTGGGTGCCAACTTTAGTACGAAGGACGGCAGGCAAGGAGCTGAAATTGTTTCACAAGGTTGCTATGTAAATCTGCTTTCAATATTACTATCACTTATTTTGGCACCCCATTTTTGTCTTGGATAAAAAAGCCATGTTATATCAATTTTTAACTTATTTACAATTTGTGTATATATTTTGGTGCACACTTCATAATAACTAAGTGTAGTGGGGGCGTCGTCTGTGCATCCATGCAAACAGCCTGTAGCATAATTGAAAGGTGGTGTGGTGATCCAGCAACACCTCCATGGCGGCTGTTGGGGTTAAAGACATGGCCCCTGTGATGCCTAGGCAAGCCATCCTTTGGATCTTGCCTAGTTTTTGTTTGGCACTGGATTGTGCCATCTTAGGCCACCAGACCAGTGCCGCGTATGATAACGATGGTCTGACCACCATTGTCTACAGCCATTGGACCATACTAAGTCTTAGTCCCCACGTTTTTCCATATAGCCGCCTAATGATGGCTAGGGTCATGACTGCCTTACGCAGTATTTTTTCAACGTTACCATTCCAGGTTAGCTTAGAGTCCAATACGACTCCAAGATATTTTACCTCCCTGGCCATTGGAATGTTCCTACCATATAGAGTGAGAGTTCTGTGGCTCTCCCACTTCCTCCTCGTAAACGGTATGACGGTTGCTTTCTCGGGGCTCATCCCCGAGCCCTTGACCAATCGTCCACCTTTCCACCACTTTTAGTGCTGTCTGCATGCGCTCCCACACTGATTGTGTAACCTTTCCTCGGTGGGCGAAAGCTAACCCTTCCCAGGCCGCAGAATGCCTTGAAGGAGGTTCCTTCAAGGGCTCTGTAAGACGCCTGGTCGATCGAGAAGGCGAGAGTCTGTCCTTTCTCCTCTGCCTTCCTGCTTAGAACCGACCAGTGTTGTGTCCCCAGTTCAGGGTTTTGGATCTTCAGTCTATTGATCACCGTCTCCTGCGGGATGTTTTTTCTCCCTCAGGGCTTGTCCCCGTCTTTGTCGCCCCGATGACACCCAGCCTTTGCCTTATTGTGCATCTCCTGCGGGATGGTGTCAGGGATCCGTACGAGGATCTTGCGTCTCTTTGGGAGTTCCTTGGGCTCGACGGCTGTAAAGTCCGCCCCCTCCCAGATCTGACCGAGGCCCCCGATCGAATTCTGCAACCAGTCTCGCGACTGCGGGCCGGCACAGGTTATGAAGAGGATGCCTCCCGCAGGCGCGCCCGGTGGAACTGAGGCGCGCTCTCCCCTTCCTGAAGAGAGTCCACCGCAGCTACCACTGCCGCCTGGATCAGGTCCGCCTTCCCCTGGTCTAGCGTGACCTCAGGATGGCGTCTGTCAATCACCGCCATCCCGAGGCCCTCCGCAGCCTCCCTATACGGGCCAGTCTGCGCCGGTGTTCCGGCACTGGCCCTTTTGGGACGTCTGCCTGTAGTAGGCGTGCTAGAGCCCGAGCGTGTCCTCTTCTGACCCGCACTCTCCTCTTGCGCCTTTACAGGTGCCCTGGCCCTTTTGGGACGTCTGTCTGTAGTAGGCGTGCTAGAGTCCGAGCGCGGCCTCTTGTCACTCGCACTCCCCTCTTGCGCCTTTACAGGTTTCTCGACCGTCCACGTCCCGGTCGCCATTTTCTGCGCCCTCCGGAGCTTTTAATATGTTAATATGCTTTCAATATTATCATCACTTATCTTGGCACCCTATTTTTGTCTTGGCTAAAAAAGACATTTCATTTTCATTTTATACGCAATTAGTGTCTATATTTGGACGCCGACTTCACTGTAAAGGACGGCAATCAAGAAGTTGTGATTTATGCACAAGGTTGCTATGTAAAAATGCTATGTGTTATTATCACTTATTTTGCCACCCCATTTTTGTCTTTGCTAAAATAGCCATTTTATTTCAATTTTCATGTTTTGAAAAGTTAGTGTCTATGTTTGGGTGCCGACTTCACCATGATGAACTGCAAGGAAGGGGCTGAAATTTTTGCAGAAGGTTACTATGAAAATCTGTTTTCGATACTATTATCACTTATCTTGGCACCCCAATTTGTCTTGACTAAATAAAGCCATTTTATTTCACATTTCATCTTAATTAAAATGAATGTCTCTATTCGGGTGCCGATTTCACTATGAAGGACGGCAAGCAAGGGGTTGAAATTTTTGTAGACGGTTACTATGTAAATATGCTGTGATGTTATCATCACTTATCTTGGCACCCCATTTTTGTTTGGATAAAACAGCCATTTTATTTCATTTTTTTACTTGTTTAAAATTTGTGTCTATATTTGGGTGCGGACTACATCATGAAGCAATGCAAGCAAGGAGTTGAAGTTTTTGCACAGGGTTACTAAGTAAATATTTTATTATTTTAATATTATCATCCCTTATCTTGGCTAAAAAGTCATTTTATTTTACTTTTCATGTTATATAAAATCTATTGTGTCTATCTATGTCTCTATTCGGGTACCAATTTCATTATAAAGGACGGCAAGCAAGGGGTTGAAATTTTTGCACAAGGCTGCTACGTAAATATGCATTAAATATAATTATCACTTATCTTGGCACCACATTTTTGTCTTGGCTAAAATAGCAATTTAAATTAAATTGTTATCTTATATAAAATTAGAATATCTATTTGGGTGCGGACTACACCAATAGGACAGCAAGAGAGGGCTTTACATGTTATCATCACTTATCTTGGTACCATATTTTTATCTTGGCTAAAAAAGACATCTTATTTTTATTTTCATGTTATATGCAATTATTGTCCATATTAGGGTGCAGACTCCACCATGAAGGACAGTAAGCAAGGAATTGAAATTTTTGCACAACGTTCCTATGTAAATACGCTTCCAATATTATCATCACTTATTTTGCCACCTCATTTTTGTCTTTGCTAAAATAGCAATTTTATTTCAATTTTCATGTTTTGAAAAGTTAGTATATGTATTTGGGTGCCGACTTCACTATGATGGACTGCAATCAAGGGGCTAAAATTTTTGCACAAGGTTACTATGAAAAGATGCTTTCAATATTATTATCACTTGGCACCACATTTTTGTCTTGGCTAAAAAAAGCCATTTTATTTCACATTTCATCTTATTTAAAAACAATGTCTATTCGGATGCCGACTTCACTATGAAGGACGGCAAGCAAGGGGTTGAAATTTTTGCAGACGGTTACTATGTAAATATGCTTTTCATGTTATCGTCACTTATCTTGACACCACATTTTGGTCTTTGCAAAATAGCCATTTTATTTCGGTTTTTATGTTTTTAAAAATTAGTGTCCATATTTGTGTGCAGACTTCACCATGAAGGACGGCAAGCAAGAGGTTGAAACTTGTGCACAAAGTTACTATGTAAAAATGCTTTTCATATTATCTATTATCAATTATCTTGGCACCACATTTTGGTCGACTTAACTACGACAGACGGCAAGCAAGAGGCTAAAATTTTTGCATAAAATTGTCAGGTAAATATGCTTTCAATATTTTTATTACTTATGTTGGCACCTCATTTTTGTCTTGGATAAAAAGCCATTTTATTTCAATTTTCATGTTACGTAAAATGATAATTTTATATAGCATGTACACTATTGTATGTGTATACTAGTGTATCTATTTGGGTCCCGACTTAAGTATGAAGGACGGCAGGCAACGGGTTGAATTTGTTTCACAAGGTTGCTATGTCAATATGCTTTCAATATTACTATTACTTATCTTGGCACCCCACCTTTGTTTTGGATAACAGCCATTTTATTTCAATATTTAACTTGTTTAAAATTTCTGCTATATTTGGTTGTGGACTACACCATGAAGTACGGCAAGCAAGGAGCTAAAGTTTTTGGACAAGGTTACTAATTAAATATGCTTTTAATATTATCATCCGTTATCTTGCCTAAAAAGTCATTTTATTTTACTTTTCATGTTATATAAAATCTATTGTGTCTATCTATGTCTCTGTTCGGGTAACGACTTCACTATGAAGGACAGCAAGCAAGGGGTTAAACTTTTTGCACAAGGTTGGTACGTAAATATGCATTAAATATAATTATCACTTATCTTGGCATCACATTTTTGTCTTGGCTATAATAGCCATTTAATTTAAATTTTTATCTCATATAAAATTAGTGTATCTATTTGGGTGTGGACTACATCATGAAGGAGAGCAAGAAAGGGCTTTACATATTATTATCACTTATCTTGGCACCCTATTTTTGGCTTGGCTAAAAAAGACATCTCTTATTTTCATTTTCATGTTATATGCAATTAGGGTCCATATTTGGGTGCAGACTTCTCCATGAAGGACAGTAAGCGAGGAATTGAAATTTTTGCACAATGTTGCTATGTAAATATGCTTCCAATATTATCATCACTTATCTTGGCACCACATTTTTGTCTTGGCCAGCATAGCGATTTTCTTTAAAATTTTATCTTATATAAAATTAGTGTCTATTTGGGGGGCGGACTGCACCATAAATGACAGCAAGCAAGGGGTTAAAAATTTTGCTGAAGGTTAGTACGTAAATGTGCTTTAGATATTATCATCACCTATCTTGGCACCTTATTTTTGCCATGGCTAAAAAAGATATTTGATTTTCATTTTTATGTTGTATGCAATTAGTGTCTAGATTTGGGTGGAGACTTCACCATGAAGTACAGCAAGCAAGAAGTTGAAATTTTTGCACAACGTTGCTATGTAAATATGCTTTCAATATTATCATCACTTATCTTGGTACCCCATTTTTCTCTTGGCTAAAAAGCCATTTTATTAACATTTTTGTTATATAAAATTTGTGTCTCTATTTGGGTGCCGACTGAACCATGAGAGACCGCAAGCAAGTGGTTGCAATTTTTGCACAAGGCTGCAATATTATCATCATGCTTTCAATATTATCATCACCCATCTTGGCACCCAATTTTTGCCTTAGCTAAAAAGTCATTTTATTTCAATTTTAACTTATTTAAAATTTATGTCTATATTTGGTGCAGACTTCGCCATGAAGAACGGCAAGCAAGGGGTTGAAATTTTTGCACAAGGTTACCATGTAAATATGCTTTTAATATTAGTATCACTTAACTTGGTACACATACCGCAGCCAGTGCAATCTGACGTCACACACACACAACTTGGTACACCATTTTTGTCTTGGCTAAAAAAGCCAGTTTATTTCACTTGTCATGTTAATTAACATCAAGGTCTATATTTGGGTGCCGACTTCACAATGAAGGACGGCAAGCAAGGGGTTGAAATTTTGCGCAAATTTTTCTGAAAAGAAAATGTAATTTTTTAAGAAAAAAAATGTTCGCAACTGCTTGACAACGAACATATAAATAGTAGTTCTAGTTTTTATTCGCTTAGTTTCTTCATCCCTCTGATGACGCTAACTTTGTTAGCGAAACGGTTGTCAGGTCTAAAAATTGTATTGTGATGAATTGGGTTCTCCAAATTGTGCTTATGTGCTGGAAAGTGAAAGGGGGTATAATACTGTGGAAAGAGGAATCGTAGAAATAATGAAGTCAAATGAGGAGGAAGGCAGGATGTAGACAGTTTGAGAACAAGAGTTAGCAGTGTGGTGAAGCAATGTCAGTGAGTGGTTTCTGCCACATCTCTAGGAGTCAAGGGGGTGTTTAGTGGGTAGTCCCGACCTGGAGAGAAGGCGAGTCACCTCAGTGCCGGCTGGTGTCAGATCGAAGAAACGCCAACCACCGGCCTGCATAAAAAGCATTCACCTCTGCTATAAAAAAACCCTCAATCAGTTGCATAGTTTTCCCGGTAGCAGTGATAAACTGGAATATGTCAAGAGAAGAACTACCTCTAAATGGGGGTGTTTTTAAGTCAACTTCTGGTAGCAAGTTTATTATTACTAGCAATGGGCATATATGTATTTTGAGCTCAATTAGTTGAATAGTTTTTGCGGTAGTAGCAATAAACTGAAATATGTCAAGAGTAAATTCATATAAAATATTTAAAAAATTATAAAAAACGGGTGTGTTTTTCTGTCATTTTTTGGAGCAAATGTGGCTTATAGGTAAGATCACAGATATAGTTTGATAAAAAACTTTTGTTTATAAGTAGTCAGTTGGTAGAAATAACTAATTTTCGTGAGCAAATTATGTTTCCATTATTATCCCTTTTATGGGATAATTATCCCTTGGGATATATGCAAATCAGGAAGTTTTTTTTTAAACAGGCAAGTGAATGTTTTATTTCTGTAACAATTAATCTGAGGAATTGTTATTTTATACATTTCTGTTCAATAAAGCATGTTTCTGCATTGCATCTATTACAACTACTGTTATGAGGTTACAATGCCACAGCAAATTGCCAAGGTGTTTCAAACAAAACTAACATTGCCATCTATCAAGATTTTTAATAACTTTTTATGTTGTCGCCAAGCAGATGAATTTATTTTTTTTACTGTTCGTTTTTGCTATAGATTTTAAAACCTAGCATTTTTGAACAGAGAATGAAGATATCTTTCAAATGAGGTATCATACTATAAGTCCCTAATTCCTACTTAAAAATTGGGGGACTGGAGCTGTCACTTGAAGGGGTTTGAATGTAGGGGTGAAGATTTCATGTTGCAGGATTATGTCATTTTTTAATCTTAAATTTACGTGTTTCAAGATTTTTTTAATATGCATAATAATTAAAGTACTGCTGAATTTATTCCATTTGGCTGTTTTGCACTGTTTAAGTATAAGGTGGTAAGTTTAATCTATCCGCAGTCTGTTTATATAAAACTAACTATGGGATAATCTGTATAATCGCCCCTAATTCAAATTGTGTTTGAATAGTAAACAGAACTTATAATTATTTAAAACTATCATGTTATAATATATATATATATATATATATATATATATATATATATATATATATATATATATATATGTGGGGGGGGGGGTGTATGATCTAGGGTTCGTTTGTTGTGATTGATCGAGAACAATCCACGGCACTTTACTATAACTATTTATTAATTACTGTTAGGGAGATTATATATTACAATGATGATAATCGGTACACTTGATATGACTTATGATAATAACTGTTTTAGATACTGGTGGATAGCTTCACTATCTAGTTGCCCGTCTAGCAACTTTTCTTCTTAATTTCTAATGACACACACACACACACACACACACACACACACACACACACACATGTTACTCTTACAAATTTGCTTCTTTACGTCTTAAGGTCTCTAAGTCTTCTTCTGTGTTTCTTGTTCGCCTCTCAGCGTGATACTCCCCACACACCACTACCCGACTTGCACACACCCTTAATAGAACTTATAACTAACGACAATGTTGGAATACGTTGCCATAGTGACTGAATAAACCAATAATTTTATTTGTTAAATTAAAATTAATATTTATCCCATATATATATATATATATATATATATATATAAATATATATATATATATATATATATATATATATATATATATATATATATATATATATATATATATATATATATATATATATATATATATATATATTGTACACATATGGGTTTGAAAGTTTTAGGGGTTCCAGGGATTCGCTAAAAAAACATAAACAAAAATGTTACCTGACTGCCACTTTAACTGAGATGTCATCTTCATGCATGGTTTTCCAATTCTTTAAAAATCAGGGAACAAACCACATGTGTTCACTAACACCTGGTTAAACCCACCTATGTTTACTTAAACAGCAAACGCTAATTTTATAAAATGACACAACTGTTTACTATAATAACAATAAATAAATAAGATGTCAATATCACTATCAAGTTGTCACGTCACGAAAACATTTTATTAAAATAGTATTTCTAATATAACTTCAATTTGTGACGTAAAAAAATCAAAATCTTTACAAAAGCTGACACTATAATAAACAATCGTTAAAAATTATTGAAAGCTATAACAAATAACAACTGACAACTTAAACTTAACCTATATGTACCTAATACATATGTAATAATAATAATTATTATAAATGAAATGGAAATGACTGAGCGACTATTGTATGTTGTATGTAACAAGTAGTATGGAATAGAGTATAGAGTAAGGACTACTTCCTGTTACTTGTTATGTACAATAGGAATAGTACGCTAGTACGGTGTTTTATTTTTTATTTGTAGTTTGCATAAGGACGTAGGTGGTTCGAGTAGGAGAGATATTAGATTAGAGGTGTAGATGAAGATGAAATGATCCGTGGAATGTGGAATCCGCTAGAAGCTAGAACCGTGTTGTTTCTACCACAATAGGTCACAACAAATTTTATATTTGTAGCATGGCCAAGGGCATGCACATTAGGCCAAGGGCTGCAGTGCAATTGGGGCGGCAAAGCCGCGGACGAGCCCCGAGGAAGAAAAAAAATGGCCAAGGGCGGATCCAAAATTTTTCGGAGGCACAAGTTGTGATAGGAACTCCACAGCACACAAAAACCGTATTAAACTCCTTGCTCTTTAAATTCGCCCTTGACCATCGCTAACACATTTTATTACTACCTGTAGTACCTAACTTGTTTTACAACAATTTAAACATATAAATATGTAAGCACGCATTTTAGTATTATATCTATTTGACCTTCGCTTCAATTAGAGCTTTATTGAAATGTGTTATTTATATAACTTAGGGCAAACGTAACTTAAACTGTTTTTTATAAAACAAATTAAAATCTAGCAGGGTTATCACTGCTTCTATAAAATGCTGTCAACAAATGTGTATGAAAGTTATTTACATTTTTATTTCAAAAACTATACAAACTAACAGATTAAGACTAAGCATGGTTATTGCTCCTATGAAATGCGATCAAAAAAGTATAGCGCCAAACACTCGCTAGCCGTAGGAGGGGTGGGGGGGGGGGGGGGGGTTGGTAATCTTGACAGATAATTAAATTTTTATTTCAAAAACTATAGGTACACACTAACAGATTAAGACTAAGTGTGGTTATTGCTCCTATTAAATTCTATCAAAAAATATATATCACCAAACACACGCAAGCCGTAGGAGAGGGGGGGGGGGGGAATCTTGACAGATATTAAAATTTTTATTTCAAAAACTGCACATACTAACAGATTTTAAAAAGCGTGGTTATTGCTCCTATAAAATGCTATGAAAAAAATATAGCGCCAAACAATCGCAAACCGAAGGAGAGATGGGAGGGAACGAAATCTTGACAGATAATTAAATTTTTATTTCAAAAACTGAACATACTAACAGATTAAGGCTAAGCACGGTTATTGCCCCTGTAGAATGGTATCAACAACATTTCGCCCCAAACACTCGCAAGCCATTGGAGAGATGGGAGGGTAGAAAATCTTGACACATAATTAAATATTTTTTTCAAAAACTATGCATGCTAACGGCTCATAACTAAGCATGGTTATTGCTCCTATAAAATTATATGAAAAAAATATAGCGCCAAACATTCGCAAGCCGTAGGTGGGATGGGAGTGGAGGAAACCTTGATAGTTATTTAATTTTTTATTTCAAAAAGTGAACATACTAACATATTAAGACTAAGCGTGATTATTGTTCCTATAAAATGCTCTCAAAAAATATAGCGCCCAACACTCGCAAGCCGTAGAAGAGATGGGAGGAGGGGAAATCTTGACAGACATTTAAAATTTTATCTCAAAATCTATACATACTACCAGATTAAGACTAAGCGTGATTATTGTTTCTATAAAATGCTATCAAAAAACTATAGCGCCAAATCCTCGCAAGCCGTCGGAGAGATGGGAGGGGACAATCTTGACAGATATTAAAATCTCTATTTCAAAAACTGGACATACTAACAGATTAAGACTAAGTATGGTTATTGCTCCTATAATATGCTAGGAAAAAAATATAGCGCTAAACACTCGCAAGCCGTAGGAAGGTGAGGAAATCTTGACAGATATTAAAATTTTTATTTCAAAAACTTTACTTAATAACAGATTAAGACTAAGCGTGGTTATTGTTCTTATAAAATACTATCAAAAAATATAGCGTCAAACACTCGCAAGCCGTAGGAGAGATGGGAGGGGAGAAAATCTTGACAGCAGGTAATTAAATTTTTATTTCAAAAACTATTATTTACCTATCTTCCAGAATTTTTAGAATGAAAATGCGAGAGGCTTTACCTTTATTTTGCTGTACTAAGAAGTTTTAACATAACATAAAATTTTTCCTTAGTAAGATTTAAAAAAAATGTCAATGGGAGTGAATGGGATTCGATACTAGAACTATTATTTAAAAAAATATTTCAAAAACTGAACATACTAAAAGATTAAGATTAAGCACGGTTATTGACCCTGTAAAATGCTATCAAAAAAATTTCGCCCCAAACACTCGCCAGCCGTAGGAGAGATGGGAGGAGAGGAAATTTTGACAGATAATTAAATTTCTATTTTAAAAACTATACATACTAACAGCCTAAGACTAAGCACAGTTATGACTCCTATAAAATTCTATCAAAAAAATATAGCGCCAAATACTCGCAAGCCGTAGAAGAGATGAGAGGGGGGGAAATATTGACTGATATGAAAATTTTTATTTCAAAAAGTGAACATACAAACAGATTAAGACTAAGTGTGATTATTGTTGCTATAAAATGCTATCAACAAAATATAGCCCCCAAAGACCCGCAAGCCGTAAGAGAGATGGGAGGGGAGGAAATCTTGACAGACATTAAAATTTTTATCTAAAAAACTATACATACTAACAGATTAAGATTAAGTATGGTTATTGCTCGTATAAAATGCTATCAAAAAATTTAGCGCCAAACACTCGCAACCCGTAGGAGAGATGGGAGGCGAGGAAATCTTGAGAGATAATTAAAATTTTAAAACTATAGATACTAACAGATTAAGACTGTGCGTAGTTACTGCTCCTATATAAAATGCTATCAAGAAATATAGCACCAAAGATTCGCAAGCTGTAGAAGAGATGGGAGGGTAGGAAATGTTGACAGATATTAAAATTTATATTTTACAAACTGCACATACTAACAGACTTAAAGTAAGCGTGGTTATTGCTCCTATAATACGCTATGAAAAAAATATAGCGTCACACACTCGCAAGCCGCAGGAGAGAGAAGAAGGTAGAAAATCTTGACAAATATTAAAATTTGTATTTCAAAAACTGAACATACTAACAGATTAAGACTAAGCATGGTTATTGCTCCTATAGAATGCTATCAAAAAAATATAGCGCCAAATTCTCACAAGCCGTAGGAGTGTTGGGGGGTAGGAAATCTTGACATCAGGTAATTAAATTTTTATTTCAAAAACTATTGTTTATCAACCTGCAGAATTTTTAGAATGAAACTGCGAGCGGCTTTACCTTTATTTTACTGTACCTTGAAGTTTTAATACGAAATAAAAAATTTCATCGGTAAGATTTAAAAAAAATGTCAAGGGGAGTCACTGGGATTCGAGATTAGTGCTTGAAGTCCACAGTGCGTTGATCAGTCTCTAACTGCTGAAATGTATCGGCAGTCAGGATATGAGCGCTTACACTCAGCTGCTCGACCCTGGTGAACTCCGCCAATGTAATAGATCCAATAAAAAACATCTCGGTGGCGCCATCTATAATAGTAAGCCAATAATCGATTATTTTGAAGAATAAATTTTGAATTTCTCAGCACAGAACATACTGCGAACCTAATTTCTGTTATGGTACATTTTAAATAATATATCAATATTATTTAAAATAAACAAATAGGGATATGTTTTGCTGCGATGTTGCAATGGGGTCGTAACACAATTTTTTTATTGCGTATTTCGGAAGTTGGTATGAATATGAGTCTGGCGCACCACTTATTTTTCTTTAAAGTTTTCTAATAGCGCAGGACAATTTATCAAAGATTGAAATAAGCGAGTCTATAAATTTGAATTTTAAACTTGCGGTTATTACTACGCCCCAAAATACATAAAGTTTGCGCTTACGATAGACGATGGCGCTGGCGGCGAGCGGTTTGCGCCCCTCTTTGTGTGACAGAATCATAAGCATGGTTGAGACGTTGCCATGCTAATAATTTTTACCTATGATTTGAAGAATGGTGTGACAAAAGGACTATGGCAATTTTATTTGAATTTTCAAAAGCATAGGCTAAATTAAATGAAAGAATATCTGTTTTGAGGATTCATATTGAATAGTTTTAAAAAAATTTTAAAAATGCAATATTTGGACCTTATGCATGAATCAGCTCACAGCTAAGGGAAGATTGAAACTATGATGAACACTGATAAGTAGACTTGCAGAACCCAAATCAGCACAACACATCTTTTAAAGACCTGACGATCGTTTCACTAATAAAGTTAGCGTCCCTTAGTGAAACGATCGTCAGGTATTTAAGAGATGTTTTAATGTGTTGTGGTGATTTGAATTCTCCAGTAGTGTACTTATAATCACGCATACTAGATTTGAGAAATTGTTTAATAATAAAATGGATATAGATTTTCTAATATACTTTTATTTTTCCTTTAAGTCTTCTGAAAAAAGTATATTTCACTTTCGGTAAACTTTAAAATGATTCAATATATAACAAAATAATTGTAGATGCTCACATAAATTGTCAAACATATTTATACAGGGTTATTTCAATACACCCTAAATATGTTACTATAGGTGTTATTAGTTATTCACGTTATTCAACACGAAAGATTATGGCTAAAGTAAACATCTTTCTTGGCGTGCGGATGCATTGGCAATACATGTTAAAATTATTCTTGCTATGTACAATATCACAAAAACACAAAACGTATCAAGCTGTATGTTATTTTAATGAACAATTCTTTATATTATTTCTTTTTCAATTTCTACAATCAAAATAAAAGTTCCATGAAGATTTACCTCACTAAAACTTCATGGTTTTTGAAATGTTTAGTATTTTGAAAAAATTAAGGAATAGTGCAAGGTTCAACTGTATATGAACCACGAGCATCTCGCGACAGTAAAAGCTCGGTTGCATACCAATCATGTGCATTTCGCGGAATACTTTAAGGACGTTGAAGCGGCAAAATTATAAATTTTAATTACAGTAAGAAGTCAAATACTTATTCCTTGAATATATTTGTAGTTATTAAAGTGATGCTATTATGCACTGCACAGTATGAAGTACTGGTTTCTATTAACCATTCTATGTTGATATTGTCACATTTGTCTATGAGAATTAAGTTTATGGACTTTCTTTATTCTATAGTCAGATGTTAATTATAAAGTGTGTTGGTAAGAGCGAACACGCTGGAATCAATGACGTATATATATATATATATATATATATATATATATATATATATATATATATATATATATATATATATATATATATATATATATATATATTTGTGTGTGTGTGTGTGTGTGTGTGTGTGTGTGTGTGTGTGTGTGTCATTGGCTGGAATTATATTTCTAGAAGCGACCAGAAGTGACAGGTATAGAAAAGTGTAGCAGGTCTACAATCTCTATGGACAGTATAAATAGACGAGCGGTGCGCAGAGTAAGTCAGTTCAATATTAAGTCGGTGTGGTGTAGAATAGTGATCATAGAGTATTAAGCGAGTTAGCAGTAAGTGTTGGTGTTCAAAAAGCGATCATAGAAAGCAAATAGTGGAATACAGTTCTATGGACATTTAATAATAGAGAGAAATATTTTAGTTGATACTAGTGTTGGAAAATAGTTGCTCATAATAAATTAATAGTTTGAAAAGCTGTGTTTTGTTAGTCAACGAATCCAGAACCCCGTAGAACCTAACAATATATTATTATGTGTAATTGGCAGTTAAAAAAAACTCTAAAAATAAAAGTATAGGCATCTATAATATTATATGTATACCTGTCCACACCGCTTAATGACTCTAGCTGATAAGCAACAAAGAAGAGATGAACGAGTGTTAATGTTCAGTTGCTGGAACCTATGGTTATTTTTCATTAACGGCAATAAGAAGTGATTCATAAAACTTGAACAATCAAGTGTGTGGTATATTGATTACTTAATGAAATAAAAACTACTAATTTGTAAATAATTTTATTTTCAGCTGAAAATCTACAAGTATGTATGATCAAATTGACTATTATTTGTATTTAACACTTCTCCTCATTCATTACTCAGTCCTTCCACATATCAAGTAGATCATCTACTTCGGATGCACCTTCATGTTCTATAGAGTGTTACGCTCCTGCTACTGCACCCAAGATATATTTGTGCACATGCATGAATATGTTTGCATATATATTCAGTTTTATTGAGCTGTCAGTACAGGAACATTTGAAAAAATGAATACAAATTTTGCAAATTTTACAAGCCAAAATGACCGACACTACCGAAATGTTTGCAACCCTCCATACACCTACTTAATACGGATGTTCAAAAGTATATTGGTTGATTGCAATTTGTAATGTATTCCCTTGGTAGGCGTGGTTTAGCTCGAGTAGCTCTAGTCAGAACTGAAATAGGCAAACAGTTTTGCGGCATTGTTTTTTGATATAGTATATACCAATGCATGAATATATTATATTTTTTAGTCTCGTAGGGTCATTTAGATTCACTAATTAGGTATATAAATAAGAAAACTCAAATTACCGCTACCTATTACAAGTAAAAAGAGAAGTAAATTAAACTTTAAAAAAATACAATATATTTTTTAGGATTTCTAAGCCCATTTTTAGGGAGACCTAAAAGCCAAACAAAGTTTTTTTCGATTTGTGAAGAACAAACAAGGCTCCTATGAGAGTTCTCCGAACGCGCTAAATTTCAATTATTTATCTTTAGTAAATGCGCAATAGTAGCGAATTTTCATAAAAACTTGTTTTCAATAATCTGTAAGTTAAAATAGTAAGTATTAAAAAAAATTAAGTAGGCAACGCGTTTTGGCAGCGAGTTTTCATAAATATATTTGAAATGATATAATAAGTCAATTTCCTTCTGAATGGTTAGTGTTAACTTTCAAAGATTTATATTATTATGTTGGATATAATTTTGAATTTGTTGCAATTTTGTAATGTTTTGTTTGCAATATATACGCACTTGCCTAGCCCGATGCTGAAGAAGAAGAGTTTGAAGTTATATCAGAAATGTTAATAGAGATGTATATAATTTAGTGTTATGTAGGTAATAAAAAAGGTTTACGTTGTTTATGCTTTTACAGAAGAGTCCTGTAAATATTTATGTTGTCTCGCAACCAGAAGTTAAAGTGTTACCAGAAACAGGTGCAGCATCAGTGGTATCAAATGAAAGCAGCGGTCATTGCGACTGTTGAAACAGACTGTGGAAAATAATTGTTAGTAATACATATACTGATAATTATGATCATCTATAAACTTTTTAGTTTTATAATTTTTTGTGTGCATTTTTTGCGTAAGTTACAAACACATTTGTTTGTACCCTTTGTACACTATGTTATGTTGTGGTGTCTGTGTTGGCATGTTTTGAATTCAAAGACATGAGATGGCAACTACCATTACCTACACTATAACCGTAAAAGTATTGAGCTAAGGACTGAGGTATAATTTTTTTTAATCAATCAATTGTACACTTACAGTAACCATTTTCTAAATTTTATTTCGCAATAGATTTATTGTATATTGAGTCTTAGAAGGTAGATAAGGGTACTATGTCTTGTTTCAAGTTTTTATTAAACTGTTTTAGCATTTGTGCATAATCAAAATAAAGTCTTTTTGTAAGACTCATCTTACAGTTAAACTATTCATATTTGGTCTGTTAATGGAAATTCTTAGTAAATATAACAAAATCCATGGTTACAAAATGTTAACCTTAGGGTCTATAGAAAATAGAAAATAAAAGTGAATCATCTCAAGAACCTTTACCAAAAACTCAATAATTGTTGTTGTCCTTCCTTAGTGAAACCGTTTCATATTAAATACAGACGTTGAGATTATTTCTTTGGCTTCACTAACATTGGTTTTCTTTTCTGTAAATGAAGGACAGAGCAGCGAAACCGGTCACAGAAATGTTAAAGAACATCTAGAATTCAAAAGCGCCACTTGTTCCAGTTAGTTTAGGTGCTGGCTACGTCCTTCATTTACAGAAAATAAAAGAAATATTAGTGAAGCCAGATAAATAGTCTCAACGTCTGTATTTAGTATTGACCTAGGTACAATATTTTTTTTGTTACATTTTTAACTGTTTAGAAAAGTAACTTAAAAGTTTTACTAGATAAAACCTGAAATTTTCATATTTATTTTTTAGCTTCATGTATCTACTTTGCTGATATTTTCTAATTGATAGCGCTTTATAACTTCATTTTTTTGTCGTAATTATAATTAAGCAGGTATAAATTTTACATTTTTCGTCATAATTTTAATATTTTTATATTATTGTATATAGTAAGTTTATTTGTTCATCTAGATTGTACATGTGTTTTACAAATTGTATTCACTCATAATGCTTCAACTTACACTATCAAACTATTTTATACATACCTATTGTCATTTTAATGTTGCTGGCGAAAATTTTATTATGAAAAATTCGCCATTAATGACCCTTTCTTCAGTTATCATTCTGTAACCTCTCCCGGTATTTGATTTGCTTTAATAGGGAGCTTGCTTTTAATTATGACCATATAATGTTAATTGTTTGATCACAATTTATCACTATAATTTTGACATAATTTTACATCACTAAAACAGTCAGATTTATATAATTTTATATTAGCCTAATAATGTATGTTTAGCAATATTCATGATTAATAAATTAGGATATTTATGAAAAGCCTGGACGCAGCAAGTGCGTTATGGTAGTGAATTTTCATAGAAATGATCTGGCACAAAATATTTTATTAAAAATTTTTTTTCTTGTAACATAGAAATCTAAATTTTGGTGTATAGTTTACTTTTTATATCATAAACCTACCTACCAAATTTGGTTATCATAGATTTTTTATTTTTTAAGATAAAATTTTTTTTCAAATGAAAACTCAAAATTTTCCCGGAAAACTTCGTCCGATTTTTTTGATTAACGAACTTGTCAAAGTTATTTATAAAAGGAAGGTACATAGCAACTTTTACCAAAATCGGCCTATTATTCTTTGAGATAAAAATTATTTTCGAATGAAAACTCAAAATTTTCCCGGAAAACCTCGTCAGATTTTCCTGACTAACAAACTTGTCAAAGCCCTTTACAAAAGAAAGGTACGTGCCAAATTTTATTAAAATCGGCTTGTTACTTTTTGAGATAAGAATTTTTTTCGAATGAAAACTCAAAATTTTCCCGGAAAACCTCGTCCGATTTTCCTGACTAACAAACTTATCCAAGCCATTTACAAAAGAAGGGTATATGCCAAATTTTATCAAAATCGGCCCATTATTTTTTTAGTTATCGGTGTGATACATATATATATATATATATATATATATATATATATATATATATATATATATATATATATATATATATATATATATATATATATATATATATATATATATATATATATATATATATATATATATATATATAAATATAAATATATATATATATATATATATATATATATATATATATATATATATATATATATATATATATATATATAAACATATAAAAATTGAAACTGACCCCGGATATGGGTTCTAGGGGTCCTAGATCGCGCTCATTTGAAGAAATTTTTTCAAAATTCAAAAGTCGAGATCTCCTCATTAGTGAATTTTTTCTAAGAAAATTCACTAAAATCTACATGATTACGCTCTCGATTTGTGCCAATAAATGGACTTGTTCATATGTAATGCATTTTTTTTTGCTTTTAATGTAGGTAAACCTTGAAAAATAGTATTACAAACATTCAATGATAGTTGTATTTTATATTTATATTATAATATCTACCTTAATTCTGAGTCTTGTGTGGACCTTGTGTTCATGTCTTACTGATGCTACGCAGATGCAGGAAAACTCCACTTTATAGTGAGCCAGATTCATGAGAGGATAAATTTGACTAGTAATTACAACTTGTAGTTTACTGTTGGCTTCCGAACAAAATTTGTCATATTTTTAGAGGTTCTAGGGTTCATTTCAGTGCTGGAGTCAAACCTGCTACCTTTAGAGTAGCAGTCAGACATTTTCAGCACCACACCACAGGCAATAACCTTATATCCACATTAAATTAGAAATATGGTTTGTTCTAAAATATAACATTTAGAAATAAGAAAATAGTTTGTTTCATTTATATATAATTTTCAGTTTTTACGTTGTGTCTTACAGTTTATTTAATTCAAATATATAATTATGTTTTTAGTGTACATAATATATTATATTAAAAATTTAATAAATCTGAGGCAACCATGTATTTTTTATAACTAACCCAGTTTATGCACTTTGTTAATTGTAATGGACTTTTAATTTGGATTTATTATATTTATCAAACATGATTTGACTTAGAAATAATTAACAATATGTTGCCAGTCAGACATCTTCACCAGTATCCTATATGTCGTTACCTTTATATCTTTAGAAAGGTATAATGTTCTATTATAAATTATATTATAACAATACATATAATAAGAAAACAATGTACAAGTCCCTGCTTATAACGTCCTAGTTAGGGACCTACCAATTGGGACAAGTGAAACTATGTAAAACGAATCATTACGAATGAAGATAATGTACAAATTTGTGGCCGCAAAAGGATTAAGAAAAAATTCGGGACGCAGCAAGTGCGTTATGGTAGTGAATTTTCATTAAAATGTTTTTAATAGCAAATATGTGTTTTTTTTTTCAGAAAGCAGGCATCAAATTTGGTTACCAGTATAACCTATATAGTAAAAACAATGTGCCATGTTTCATCCAAATAACTTTATTGTTTGAAAACGTACAGAAATTTCAGAAAGTAAACTTAAAGTGTAACCGAAAAAAATCCGTTTCTTGGTCAACCTTATAGGTTAAAAGCAAATTGAGCTTTTCAAATATGAAGCATTTAATCAAAATTCGCTACCATAACGCACTTTCTGCGTCCAGAGTTTCTTAACCTACAAACATGCATTATATTTCGATGGAAAATGCAAAAACATAAGGCGTTTTCGACTAAAAAAAAATTATTTGTATCACCAACGACTTATGGGCCAGCCTGTGTTTGTAACAATAATTTTTTAAGGTGTAGCTCAAGACACCGTATAATTAATGTATACAATATTTTTTCATATCTTGTATAATAACGGATATATTGAGCTTTATTGATTTTTTACGAAAATATGCCCATAACTTTTGACCTACAGAGCTAAATTTTGGTAGTCGGCTTACCTATAACGACATAAACCAGCGTACCAAATTTAGTTGCCCTTACTTTGTTAATTCCGAAGATATAATTTTTTTTGAAGAAAAACACAAAATTTTCCGGGAAAACCTGAGCCGATTTTCCTGACTAACGAACTTGTCCAAGCCATTTGCAAAAGGAAGGTACTCACCAAATTTAATCAAAATCGGCCCATTATTTTTTGCGTTATCGGTGTGATACATATGTATATATATATATATATATATATATATATATATATATATATATATATATATATATATATATATATATATATATATATATATATATATATATATATATAAATTGAAACTGGCCCCGGATATGTGTTCTGGGTGGCCTAATTAGCGCACATTTGAAGAAATTTTTTCAAAATTCAAAAGTCGGGATCTCCTCATTAGTGAATTTTTTTAAAGAAAATTCACTAAAAGAACAGTGTTCATTTTCCTATGTATTATGTACACGCCTACAGTCTACATTATATTATGTACTCCTACTGTTTTAGACTTTTTAGTGAATTTTCTTAAAAAAAATTCACTAATGAGGAGATCCCGACTTTTGAATTTTGAAAAAATTTCTTCAAATGACCGCGAACTAGGCCCCCTAGAACACATATCCGGGGTCAGTTTCAATTTTTATATGTTTATATATATATATATATATATATATATATATATATATATATATATATATATATATATATATATATATATATATATATATATATATATATATATATATATATATATATATATATATATATATATATATATATATATTTATATATATATATATATATATATATATATATATATATATATATATATATATATATATATATATATGTATGTATCACACCGATAACTCAAAAAATAATAGGCCGATTTTGACTAAATTTGGTGGAAAAATTCCTTTTGCAAATGGCTTGGATAAGTTCGTTAGCCAGGAAAATCTGCCCAGGTTTTCCCGGAAAATTTTGTGTTTTCTTTCGAAAAAAATTTATATCTCCGGAATTAACAAAGTAAGGGCAACGCTAGTTAATATCCTTATAGGTAAGCTACCTACCAAAATTTAGCTATGTAGGTCAAAAGACAAAAAAGTTATAGGCATTTAAAGAAAAATAAATTGGGGTTTTCCTCAAAACGTCAAAGTTGCGATTTAAAACGTCAAAATCGGCAACATTTAGGCAAAGAACTTGAATCTAATACGGGATATAGAAATCAAATGTCTCAAGAAGGATGTTTTACAAACTCTGAAGTCTTAGTTTCAACCGTCATTGTCCTTCATTTTACTAAAATGTTTCCAGAAAATTCATTTCAAATAGACCCTTTTTCTGATGCTTGGCAGTAGCCTTAGCTTTAGAGTTTATCGTTTAATGGTATATAATTTTTGTCGAATTTTCGTAAAAAATCAATAAAGCTCAATATATCCGTTATTATACAAGATATGAAGAAAATTTGTATATATTAATTATAGGGTGTCTTGAGCTACATCTTAAAAAATATTTCTACAATCACAGGATGGCCCATAAGTCGTTGGTGATACAAATTTTCTTCTTCTTTTTTTTAATCAAACACGCCTTATGTTATTGCATTTTTGAATATTTCAGCGATGCATGTTTGTAAGAAAAGAAATTCGGGACGCAGCAAGTGCGTTATGGTAGCGAATTTTCATTAAATGCTTCAAATTTGAATAGCTCAATTTGCTATTAACCTATAAGGTTGACCAAGAAACGAGTTTTTCCGGGAACACTTTAAGTTTACTTTTGGAAATTTTTGTACATTTTCACACAATAAAGTTATTTTTATGAAACATGGCACATTGTTTTTACTATATAGGTTATACTGGTAACCAAAATTGATGCCTGCTTTCTTAAAAAGGAAACACACATATTTGCAATTAAAAACATTTTTATGAAAATTCACTACCATAACGCACTTGCTGCGTCCAGAGTTTTTTTAGATTAACAACGTTATCCTGAATAAGTTTCCACGTTAAACGATACATTTGCCTACCACAAACTGCGAAGCTATAATGAAACAACGGAAAATGACACGACGTTATGCGAGGACTTACTGTATATTGAATATATGTGTGTTTGAAACTTTATTTATTCATTAAAATGTTTAGTTTTATTTTATTTTATGAGAATTGAAATATATCTTACGCGATCATGTATTTTTTTTTACCAAAACCCACCTGTGAGTACCTCATATATATATATATATATATATATATATATATATATATATATATATATATATATATATATATATATATATATATATATATATATATATATATATATATATGTGTGTGTGTGTGTGTGTGTGTATGTATGCTAATGGTAAGGGAATTATTATTTAAGATTTATAAATGTATATATAACGTCAGTTGTTAATTTTCAATTATTTTTATTTTCTTGCTCATTATGTAATTATGTATATTATTTCAGAATAAAATCTTAAACATTTTGTCCCCAATCATACATTTTAAACAACAATTTTGCAACAAAAGAGCATTAAAAAATAATGTTAAATGTAGGTGTATCAAGGACAGGTTTTTTGAAAAAATTTACACCTTTTACCCTCATCCATAAACTTGCAGAAACAATTTTGCAATAAATAAGCACTAAAAAAATATAAAAATGTAGGTGCCATCAAGGACACTTTTTTTTAATATATAAACAATTTCCCCTCAGCTCTAACATTGAAAGACAATTTTCAAGGAAATGAGCATTAAAAACAAATGTTTAAATGATTGTGTCATGAAAGCCAGCTTTTTTGAATATATTTAAACATTTTTTCATCAACCATAAATTTTGAAATACAATTCTGCAATAAATAAGCATCAAAGACGGCTTTTAAAAAAATATCAGGCAATAATATAAAAAATATAGTTAATTATGTGGTTTTACTGTTAATCAAAACGTGGCGTATCGTTGGGCCCACACATCGTAAAATCGACACTACAATAGAGCGCCGATTCGACGGATAATACCGCTTTTGTCAGTATTTGTCTGGCCGACTGGCTCTAATATTGATATCTGCTTCATATTTAGTTGCAAAACGTGACATATAAGCGAAATTGACGTAAAAATGCCAATTTATATGCGCGCGGGGCAATACGCACTTTTTATATGTTTATAAGATGGCTTACATAATAAAGTTATTTGTGTAAAAAAATATGTTGAGTTATTAGATACAAATAAACATACTTATGGGTAATTGATTGTTATATATGTAAATATGTATGAAGAACTTCGGTGGTTCCGGGGTAAGAACGTGTGCCTCTGAACCGAAGGGTACTGGATTCGATCCCTTTCACGTTTTCAGTACATACTGTAACATTAACATCAACCGAGGTTCTGGCATTGTATTTGAGAAAGTTGAATGTCTGCACGTTCCGCCCTTCGGAGAGAGCGTAAAACCGCCGGTCCCGTGTCCATGCGATTGTGGGCACGTTAAAGATCCCTACCCTCCTTACAGAAAGGCAGGGGTTCGGCAAAATTTTCAGGATAGTGAGGTGAAACTGCTCCCTGGCGTCGGTGATTGGCCATAGTCGCGGAAATAGGCCAACGTTAAAGAAACAAAAACACACACAAATATGTATGAAACTCAATCCTGACTCACCTTAATGAAAGGTCATTTTCTTATTAAAAAAATCGATTGACATAAGATTTTATTCCATATTTTAATTACAAAAATGTGATTTAAAGTCACATATTATTAAGCCTTTATTTTCAAAAATGTTATCTTTGATGGCATCTACTTTTTCACATTTTATAATGCATAGCTGCACAATTGTTTGAAAATATATGGTGAGGGCAGAAGGTTAAGTACTTCTTTTTTTTATAATTGAATATAGGCAATGAAGAAAAAATCATTAGAGATTGAATATGTGGTCATGCCTTTAAAGTTATTTGTGTAAAAAAAATATTGAGTTAGATATAAATTAATATACTTATGGATAAATCGTTGTTTCTGAAGAAGATATAAATAGTTGTAAGCCTGAATTACAATGTCCACACTCAAAGAAACTATGTAGAATGATAGGCAATTCTGTTATCGTAAAAAAATCGAATATGTTTTATTCAATTTTTTCATTAAAACAATTTGATTTAAAGAAAAACCAGATTTTCATAAACTTTCTATTTTCTTCTTTTATTGCCAAATATTTTCAAGAAAGCTGTCTTACATTATTTTTTAATGCCTTTATTGGCGGCAAATTTATTTTTCAAAATTTATTATGCCTTTTTTTAAATAATGAACAAAATAAACAAGTAAAAAGCTGTCTTTTATATTATTTTTTTAAGCTTATTTGCTGCAAATATATTTTTCAAAATTTATTATCGAGGGCGAAACGTTTTAAAAATATTTCATTGCCATAAAATAATTATATATATATATATATATATATATATATATATATATATATATATATATATATATATATATATATATATATATATATATATATATATATATATATATATATATATATATATATAGATAACAAGAATTTTAGATCATTTATATGAACACTCACTTCCATAGCGCACTTTGTCGTGTCAAGATTTTTTATTATGAGTATCAGAATGTTCGCCACATGACTGTACACTTATTTTCTTATACTGGTTATATTTTCGCGCATTCACTGTTCTTGGAATACCTAGTAATACTTGAATTCTTTATAAACTCAGTGGGCAGTTCTCCCGACATATAACATTTCTCAATCTGCACATTTTTATAATATTCATTGATAACAAATTAAATTGTCCGGTTATTAATAATAAACTGATAGATAAATAAGCTTGGAACTGAAATGGTCTCAAAAACTTTTAAAAATTTTAATTACAATTTGGACATATATTTACTATTTTATTTTAGTATGTTTTATGAAAATTCGCTGCCATAACGCACTTGCTGCGGCCATACTTTTCTGTTATAGACACACCTTATTAAGGCGCATTTTATTTTATTTTTTTCATATATATCACAATAAATGTGTGCTTTTTTAAAAGTGTGACTATATATGCATCAAGATTATTCTAGATTCTCGCTTATTAAGATTTGAAATATTTTTAGAACTCTTTGCAACAAAGCAGTTGCTGTACGTAGACTTTTTTTATACTTTTATTTACTATTTACCATTTAAAAAAATTAAACTCGTTACCACATGTAACTTATGCTGCATACAATTTTTTTAACACATATTTACTGTTTAACAACAGGAATTTTTTATGCAAATTTGTTACCATTACGCATTTGCTGCGCCGACACTTTTTTCTTATTGCGAATCAACAAATCTTATCAAGTGCCTTTTATTAATTTTTCTCAAGTATCAGAATAAATGTGTGCTTTTCTGAAGACTTCACTATATATGTATTAAGATTTTTGAAGATTCTAGCTGAGTGGGAAGGATTTAAGATTTGAAATGAATGAAAAACTTTTTTTTAATACTTTTATTTACTACCTATTTCATTACCAATGTTTTTAATTAAAACTCGCTACCACAACAAATTCTCTGCCAAAACGCACTTGCTGCGTCAACACTATTTTGTTTTGCAAAGGGATATCTCTTATTAGGTGCCTTTTATTAATTTTTTTCAATTATCATAAAAGATCTGTTAGTTTGGCTATTTAAGTTTGCTTAAAATGGTCTTATAAATTCAAAACAAGGGTTATTTTAACTGAATCATAAGTATACTATATCAACACGCAACGGTGTTAAGCAAATTGGCTATTGCATAAACTTTCAGCAGTTCCGTGATGAATTACAGTCGACCAATAAATTAGTGTACGTCCGCCTAAATGGATTGGTGTATGCAGGGGTTGCATATATGTAGGCGCTGTCGGTCGAACGATACGCACTCCAAATAAACATAAGTATGTTTATTTGTATCTAATAACTCAACATATTTTTTACACAAATAACTTTATTATGTAAGCCATCTTAAACATATAAAGAGTGCGTATTGCCCCGCGCGCATATAAATTGGCATTTTTATTCCAATTTCGCTTATATGTTACGTTTTGCAACTAAATATGAAGCAGATATCAATATTAGAGCCAGTCGGCCAGACAGATACTGAAAAAAGCGGTATTCTTGGTCGAATCAGCGCTCTATTGTAGTGTCGACGATGTGTCGGCCCAACGATATGCCACACTTTTATTAATGGCTTGGATGAGTTCGTTAGCCAGGAAAATCTGACAGGGTTTTCCGGGAAAATTTTGAGTTTTCTTTCGAAAAAAAATTTTTTCTCCGAAAACTACAAAGCTGTTTTAATAAAATTTACTAGATGTGTTTCCTTGGCAGAGACCTCACTACGTACCAAAATTCAACTTTCTAAGTTTATAGATGATTAAATTATTAAAATTTTGAATTTTCTTTCGAAAAAAATGTTTTTCTCCGAGTATTACAAAGTTATTTTAATGAAATTTGGTGGATATCTTGCCTTAGGAAAGACCTTACTAAAAAAAAAAAAATCGAATGATATGTTTTATTCAATTTTTTCTTTAAAACAATTTGATTTAAAGAAAAACCAGATTTTCATAAACTTTCTATTTTCTTCTTTAATTGCCAAATATTTTCAAGAAAGCTGTCTTACATTATTTTTTAATGCCTTTATTGGCGGCAAATTTATTTTTCAAAATTTATGATGCCTTTTTTTAAATAATGAACAAAATAAACAAGTAAAAAGTTATCTTTTATATTATTTTTTAATGCTTATTTGCTGCAAATATATTTTTCAAAATTTATTATCGAGGGCGAAACGTTTTAAAAATATTTCATTGCCATAAAATAATTTTATATATATATATATATATATATATATATATATATATATATATATATATATATATATATATAATAATTATATATATATATATATATATATATATATATATATATATATATATATATAACAAAAACTTTAGATCATTTATATGAACACTCACTTCCATAGCGCACTTTATCGCGTCCAGACTTTTTATTATGAGTAACAGAATGTTTGCTACATGATTGTACATTTATTTTCTTATGGCTGGTTGCATTTTCGCGCATTCTCTGTTTTTGAAATACCTATAGTAATACTTTAATTCTTTATAAACTCAGTGGGCAGTTCCTTTGACATATAACATTTTTCAAGCTGCACATTTTTATAATATTCATTGATAACATTAAACTGACAGATGAATAAGGTTGGAACTGAAATGGTCTCAAAAACTTAAAAAAAATTTGATTACAATTTGGACATATTTATTTTTAAGTATGTTTTATGAAAATTCGCTGCCATAACGCACTTGCTGCGGCCACATTTTTTGTTGTTATAGACAAACCTTATTAAGGCGACTTTTATCAATTTTTTCAAATATATCAGAATAAACGTGTGCTTTTGTAAAGGTGTGACTATATATGCATCAAGATTATTCAAGATTCTCGCTTATTAACATTTGAAATATTTTTAGAACTCTTTGCAACAAAGCAGTTGCTGTATGTAGATTTTTTTATACTTTTATTTACTATTTACTATTTTTTTAAATAAAACTCGCTACCACAAGTAACTTGCTGCATACAAGTTTTTTAACAAATATTTACTGTTTAACAACAGGAATTTTTTATACAAATTTGTTACCATTACACATTTGCTGCGCCCACACTTTTTTCTTATTGCGAATCAACAAATCTTATCAAGTGTCTTTTATTAATTTTTCTCAACTATCGGAATAAATGTGTGCTTTTCTAAAGGCTTGACTATATATTGTCACATTTGTCTATGAGAATTGCGGTTATGGACTTTGTTACTCTGTGGTCAGATGTCGGTTATAAAGTGTGTTGGAAAGAACGAACACTCTGGAATTATATTTCTAGAATGGAGCAGAAGTGACAGGTATAGAATAGTGTAGAAGGTCTATAGTATAAATAGACGAGGGGTGCGCAGAGTAAGTTAGTTCAGTATTAAGTCGGTGTGGTGTAGAATAGTGGCCATAGAGTATTAAGCGAGTTAGCAGTAAGTGTTGGTGTTTAAGAAACGATCACAGAAGGCGAATAGTGGAATATAGTTCTATGGACATTTAATAATAGAGAGACATATTTTAGTTGATACTGGTGTTGGAAAATAGTTGCTCATAATATATTAGTAGTTTGAAAAGCTGTGTTTTGTTAGTCAACGAATCCAGAACCCCGTAGAACGTAACAACTGGTGTCAGAAGTGGGATTTTCAAGCTGCTAGCGGAAATATTTTCCAGAATATTCGTTGAACAAAGTGAAAATTTCTAGAATCTTTGGAAGATCAGTGTCAGCAGTAAGTCATAACTGGGTGTATTCTTGAAACAGAATAAACCGTGTACCAGCTTTAAGTACGTCTATGCCTAAGACATGTAGCGCAACAGCCAATATGGACGCCCAGTCATTGAAATTGATTCAAGAAATGAAAGAAGAAGCCAGAAAAAGAGATGAAGAGGCTAAAGAAGAGATGAGAAAAAGAGATGAAGAAGCGAAGAAAGAAATGAGAAAAAGAGATGAACAAATGAAAGAAGAAGCCAGAAAAAGAGATGAGAAAAAGAGATGAAGAGGCCAAAGAAGAAATGAGAAAAAGAAATAAATAGGCCAGAAAAAGAGACGAAGAAGCTAAAGCATAAATGAGAAAAATAGATGAAGAAGCCAGAAGAAGAACCGAAGAAGCCAGAAGAAGAGATGAAGAAACAAAAATCATTCTGCAAGGACGGGCAAGCAGAATTGAGAATATTACTTTATGTGTCGACGAACGTATGAAGCAGGTAAAAGACATCTTCCAGCAAGTAGAAAGCAGAGTAATGGGTATCAGCGACGATGTACATGACAAGCTGACGGAAGTACAACAGAAAATACAATCACTAGAAAATAAATGCGAAACCCTAGCCAAAGGAAACATCAGGCTCGAAGATAGCACGGTCGCAAGAATTTAGGTCCCCACATTTGATGGCTCAGTCCAGTGGGGTATTTATGTACGCCAATTTGAAGCCGCTGCTACAGCAAATGATTGAGGCGAGAGAGAGAGAACGCGACTTCGCTAATTGTGGCTCTCAGAGGAGATGCCCTTGATGTGCTCCAAGGTATCCCCAGGGAAGAACAGGACAGTTTTGACAGCACTAGATATTACCTAGAAATGAGATTTGGCGACCAGCATTTACAACAGCTGTACCAAACTCAGTTGAAAAGTCGCTGTCAGAAATCGGGCGAAACTCTGCAACAATTTGAAGCCGACGTTGCCAGACTAACACGATCAGCTTACCCCACAGCTCCGGTGAAATTTTTGAACCAGCTGTCGCTGCAAACACTCATTGACGGCATCGGGGATACAGACACTCAACAGGCGCTGAGAATGGCGAGGCACAAAGACTTAAACGATGCTTTGGCACATTCGTTAGAATTTGAAGTTGCCAAGCAAGCCTCTAAAGGCAATGTGAGGATTCGCAGTGTCCAAGTCCCAGAATAGAAAAATAAACCAGACTTATCCAAGGTTGTGCAGCGATTGGAGAAACTAGAAGAACAGATTAAGCACACGACTCATAAGGAGCCAACGCAAGCTAATCGTGCAAGTGACATACGCTGTTGGAACTGTAGCAAGGTGGGACACATAAGGAGTGAATGTCGGGCCCCCAGACATTCTTCAACGAACGCACATGCAGCTAGCTTTAGGGGGCGAGAGCTGGCTGCCCACCACAATGCCCCGAAGTTGACAACTATTTCACTAGTCAACGATTCTGGCAACACGCTCATCGTAGACTGATACATCAGCGACAAGAAGGCTCAAATGGTTGTAGGCACTGGCGTATCCAGAAAGATTATCCGTCGTGATACGGTACCAACATGGCGGGTAAGAGAGCCAGAAAGAATCTACCAAGTGACCACAGCTGGTGGTGAACAGATTCGTGTATTTGGTGAGACTAGTGATGGGTCGTTATTTAACTGTCAGCTATTTTTAAACGGTTACCGAGCCGTAACGGTAACCACCAGTTATGGATTTATAAAAATAGCAGCTTAAAAAAGAACGCTTTTTACACTAAACTAGATTTCGGAGTCGTGTCTGTTTCAGTTATACTGCAACTAGTTCGGCTTCGATGAATAAACATTGGTTTTCATCGGCAACTGTTTATTTAACTATTTAACGGGATGAATAGCCTTGAGATTGGGAATGCTAAACACGTTATTTATACTGTGTGCTCGCTCTCGCTAACAGCTTTAGGAAGGTAGGATTTTCGGTACAATAAAACCGTTTAATTTTAATTTTAACTTTAACCGGTTGTTGATGGGGATACGGCATACAGACACTACTAGACAGAGTTATTCTGTTAAACTGAGAAGCTGTTATTTTTGAAACAGTTGAGTTTCCCATTAGTATGTAGAGCCAAATATTTAATAATAAAAATGTTGGGTGAAAAGATGAATTTCTGTAAAAACGTGTTATTACTTTCACTATAGACAACGCAAAATAGGGTTATTTCACGTGAAATTAAAGTACTTATTTATTTAAATTTATATACATTACCTAAGAAAACAGTTAACACGTCATATTCGTTTGTCTGATAATAGTTATCAAATTGATTAAAAAAATATATGGATGTTAATTGCACTTGTTGATATTAAATCCATTTTTTTTTGTTCCCTCAGGGCTCGTCCGCGGCCTTGCCGCCCCGATAGCACCGCAACCCTTGGTTGATTGTGCATACCCTTAGTCTTACTCCACCCATTCCAAGATCACTGTGCCTTGAACTAGTCTGCACAGCGATTGGTAGGGTGAAGTTTTATATTGCTCTGTCTCCGGTCTAGAGTGACCGTAGATCAGTTGTCTTTTCCGGTCCAGAGCTATACACTCACACAAGATGTGCTGGGCTGATTCCTCCCCCTCGCCGCAGAGTCTGCATGCGAGGTCCCCTTCCAACCGCCCCATTTTATGCAGGTGTTTCTTGACGGCCATGTGTCCCGTCAAGAGACCTGTCGTGTTTCTGAGCTGTCCTCTGCTAAGGTTTAGCAGCTCCACAGCTCTCTTTGAACTGGGTCCGTCAATTATTGACTTCCCATGCCTGAGCCCTGGACAGTCCGCCCAGTACACCTTGTGTTGGTTTCTGACCCAGAACTTAATGGCTCCCCTGGCAGTGCTCTTTGACACGCCCAGGGCCGGTTCTGGTCCCATAAATGGTTCTGCTGACCCTCTCTTCGCGAGACTGTCAGCTTATTCATTGCCTTTAACCCCCGAGTGACCCGGCACCCAGATGAGGGTCACCTCATTCTGCCCAGCCAGGTCGCTCGTCTCGTCTCGGCACTCACTCACCAGCCAGGAATTTACCCGTGGGCTACTTAGTGCCTTAAGGGCTGCCTGGCTGTCTGTGGCTATGAGGATCCGCTTGTTGGTGTAGCCCCTCCTCTTGTTCTCCCGCACACAGTGCAGGATGGCGTACATCTCGGCCTGAAACACCGTTGCATGGTCTCCGAGGGAAATACTATGACTTACCCTCGGTCCTTCCGAGTAAACACCTGCCCCCGTCCCACGCTCCCCGCCAGATCCGTCCGTGAACCAGACGAGCGCGTCCCGTGGCATGCCCGGCGTCTCCTCCCGCCATGCCTCGCGATCAGGGATTTCCACTGTAAAGTTGTTTTCCCTGCACATTCGCGGGCTCGCGAAGTCTGACTTCATTTCAAGCATGGGCTCCTTCACGATCTCCTGAATTTTGCAGTGGCCCCTGAAGCCTGGGTTGATCTTCAGTCTACCATTGCAGGCTAGTCTGTATAGTCCTAGCCTGGCCTCTCCCATAATAACTAAGTGTAGGGGGGGTAGATCCAGCAACACCTCCATGGCGGCTGTTGGGGTTGAAGACATGGCCCCTGTGATGCCTAGGCAAGCCATCCTTTGGATCTTGCCTAGTTTTTGTTTGGCACTGGATTGTGTCACCTTAGGCCACCAGACCAGTGCCGCATATGTTAACGATGGTCTGACCACCCTTGTGTACAGCCAGTGGGCCATACTAGGTCTTAGTCCCCACGTTTTTCCATATAGCCGCCTAGTGACGGCTAAGGTCATGACTGCCTTACGCAGTATTTTTCCAATGTGACCATTCCAGGTTAGCTTAGAGTCCAATACGACCCCAAGATATTTACCTCCCTGGCGATTGGAACGCTCCTACCGTATAGAGTGAGAGTTCTGTGGCTTTCACACTTCCTCCTCCTCGTAAACGGCACGACGGTTGCTTTCTCGGGGCTCACCCCGAGCCCTTGATCAACCGTCCACCCTTCCACCACTTTCAGTGCAGTCTGCATACGCTCCCACACTGCCTGTGTGACCTTCCCTCGGACTATGATGACAATGTCGTCCGCATAGCCCTGTACCTCATACCCCCCTCCCGAGAGCCTCCCCAGCAGGCCGTCCACGACTAGACACCAGAGCAAGGGAGACAGAACGCTCCCCTGCGGACACCCCGCCGCGACCTCCGCCAGCAGAGTCCCTCCCGCGAGTGAGGTGAACACCGCCCTGTCCCTGAGCATGGAACCGATCCACCTGCAGCAGGTCTCCTCCATTCCACGCACCCGGGCAGCTGCCAGAACCGATCCGAACGAGGTGTTGCTAAAGGCCCCCTCTATGTCTAGGAAGGCCCCCAGCGCCACCTCCTTGTTCTCCAGCGTATTCTCCAGTTTCAGCACCAGTTGGTGCAGTGCTGTTTCTGTTGAGAATCCTGCTCTGTATGCATATTGTCCGCAGTGTAGAGGATATGTTTCCAGTACACCGCCCCTAATGTGCCGGTCGAGCAGTTTTTCCACTGTTTTTAGCAAGAAGGACATGAGACTTATTGGCCTCAGGGACTTTGCCTGGTCTGTTGGACGCCCAGGTTTAGGAATAAATACAACCCTGGCCAGTCTCCATGCCCTCGGAATGTACCCCAGAGCCAGGCTGGCCCTCATAATGAGGGTAAGCACCGGCGCCAGTATATCTATCCCCTGTTGGAGCATGATGGGCATTATTCCATCAAATCCCGGCGATTTGTATGGCTTAAAGCTGTTAATGGCCCATCTGATTTTGCTCCAGGTAACCACCTCTTTAGCGACTGTCCAGTCTACTCTAGATGCCCGCCTATAAGGCGCCTCTATTTCTGAGTGTTCCCAGTCCGGAGGTGATTGGTTTATTATGTTACAGCCGGGGAAGTGCGCCTGGAGTAAAATTTCCATAGTTTCCTCCCCCGAGCTTGTAAAGCCTCCCGTGGGTGTTCTAAGGGAGCCTATGTTAGTCTGAGGGCCCTTAGACAGGATCTTGTGTAGTCGAGCACTCTCGGACGTGTTTTCCACTTCTTCGCAGTGCCTCCTCCACGACTCCTTCTTGGCGTCCCTCAGTCTTTTGTTATAGGTCGATAGGGCCTGTCTATATTCATCCCATGCTCCCGACCTCTTGGCCGCGTTAAACAGCTTACGAACCTGCGTCCTCCTTTGCCTGAGGTCCTCGTTCCACCACGGGACGTTCCTGGTGGACACCCTCATTTTCAGGGGGCAGTTGGAGTTATAGGCCGAGGTAATTGCGTCTCGCAATTGGACTGCTGCAATCTCGAGGTCTATTGAATTTTTTATGGTACTCTTAACCCCCCGCAGTTCCACAGCCAGGTCTGCCCTGTAGGCTTCCCAGTCCGTCTTGCGGGGGTCCCGGTGCCATACCGTTTCTCTTTCGACTTTGGCGATTTCAAACCGGATGTATCTGTGGTCTGAGCTACTCACTTCCCCAGACACAGCCCAGCTTTTAACAAAGTCACCCAGAGACTGGGTAGAAACTGTTAGATCTAAAACTTCCTCACGCCGTGTTGTGACGAAGGTCGGTTTATTACCTCTATTCAATATGTCTAAATTAAATTTCATAAAGAATTGTAAAAGTGCCTCACCCCTAGACTTTGTGTCCGAGCTACCCCACAACTCATGGTGCGCATTCGCATCCATGCCGATGATGGTCTGCCATCCACCTGCTCTGCTACCCACCATCAGCTGCTCCAATTCGTTGGGTGGAGGAGGGTCCGTGCTGTCCCCTGGCAGATAGGCTGACGCGACAGTAATGTCCCTCAGCCCATCCGCTCCTCCACATCGGATTTTGATCGTTGCCAGGTCCCTGGAACAGAAATTCATTAGAGGGAGAAACTCTATCCCTTCCCTGACAAAAATGCAGGCCCTCGGGTTCTCGCTGGATCTGCTGTAGATGAGCTTTCCAGTAGCTCCGCCGAGTCCCTTGATCTCTCCTTTATAGGAGTACGGTTACTGGATGAGGGCCACATCCGTGTTCCTCAGAGCCATTAGTAGTCCGGCCGTGGCTGCCCTACTGTGTTGGAGGTTGACCTGAAGGAACCTAAGTCCCATTAACCCTTAGTTGCTTCCCCAGTGGGCGGAAGCTAACCCTTCCCATGCCCCAGAATGCCTTGAAGGAGGTTCCTTCAAGGGCTCTGTAAGATGTCGGGTCGATCGAGAAGGCGAGCGTCTGTCCTTTCTCCTCTGCCTTCCTGCTTAGAACCGACCAGTGTTGCGTCCCCAGTTCAGGGTTCTGGATCTTAAGTCTGCTGATCACCGTCTCCTGCGGGACGGTGTCAGGGATCCGTACGAGGACCTTGCGTCTCTTTGGGAGTTCCTTGGGCTCGACGGCTGTCAAGTCCGCCCCTTCCCAAATCTGACCGAGGCCCCCGATCGTTTTCCGCAGCCAGTCCCGCGACTGCGGGCCGGCACAGGTTGTCCAGAGGATGCCCCCCGTCAGGCGCGTCCGGTGGAACTGAGGCGGGCTCTTCCCTTCCTGAAGAGAGTCCACTGCAGCTACCACCGCAGCCTGGATCCGCCTTCCCCTGGTCTAGTGTGACCTCAGGATGGAGTCTGTCAATCACCGCCATCCCGAGGCCGTCCGCAGCCTCCCTGTAAGAGCCAGTCTGCGCCGGTGTTCCGGCCTTGGTTCCTTTGGGAGGTCTGTCTGTAGTAGGCGTGCTAGAGTCAGAGCGCGGCGTCTTCCGACTCGCACTCTCCTCTTGCGCCTTTACAGGCACCCTGGCCCTTTTGGAACGTCTGTCTGTAGTGGGCGTGCTAGAGTTCGAGCGCGTCCTCTTCTGACCCGCACTCCCCTCTTGCGCCTTTACAGGTTTCTCGACCGTCCAGGTCCCGGCCGCCATTTTTTGCGCCCTCCGGAGCTTCTTTCTTTGCGCCCCGGAAAGACGCTTGGACTGCCGGGGCAGTCCCTCTACTCTAACAGTAGAGTCCTCACTGGTGGAGGGGCCCCCGGAGCTCGCCGCCCTCCGGTGGGACCCAGCCTCCAGCTTGGGTGTCGGGGACAGGTCTCTGGCCGAAGCTACCCCCTGATCCCCCGTATCTACGCCGGTCGTGGGACCTCCAGAGTCCGCTACCGCCCCCTGGCTCGTCTCCGTTTCCGGGATAGACTCAAGGCACAAGTCTGTAGCCGGAGCCACTCCTCGAGCCTCATTGGTTTTGGTTTTGTATGTGTTTATTATCTTCATGTTGTTCCCACGAGAATGGGGGAAATACTGTCCACACCATCAGAACCCCCTGTGTGGTGCAAGGCGGGTTACTCTGGAGGGTTGCCTGGTACTCCAGAGGTTCCGTTCACGACACCATCGCCCTGTTGCCATCCATCCATAGGCACGGGTCACGTGACACCGTAGATTGGGGGAGTTTAGTTCGACCTCCTTGTCTAGATCCGTCATGTTTAGTTATTAGCAGGGTCACCTCGTGCGGGATGCGGATTTTTACCGCGCATGACGGTCTTGGGGAAAGCTTCATCGGGAGTTTATGTTGTTATTTCCACTTCCTCAGCTTGCCCCCTGGAGTCCTTTGGCCCGCGACTCCTTAACCCCCTATATATATTAAATCCATACGTAAACATTTAATATACTTTATTATTTCACTAACTGAATAAACTATATGATACATTTAACTATAAAACAATCACAACAGCACATAACAGATAACTGACCGAGCGTGGAGAGACGTATCTTCACTGTGTCGGTTGGTAGCGAGGAGAGGGCGAGAGAGATCCCTGGTGTCTCTTATATAGTAGTTCTTGACAGCTTGCTGTCGAATAACGTAACGCAACGTTTAGCTGTCAAGAGAAACATAGGGTAGTGTTGACTAAAACACTGCGGTCGGAACCACCGCCACATACTCCCCTCTCAGTGGCAACGCTATTAGTTCAAGTATCTTCGTGGAAATCGAACTTTACGTCCATGGCGTGTAGTTTGAACGGGAACGGGAACTTCACTGTCACTTTCAGTTTCACTAGGTGTTGGACTTTCACTGTCACTTTCAGTTTCACTAGGATGTCTCTGAGGCTGGAAAGTTGTCTGTTCGTTATCACAAAGAATGAATGCGGGTTTAAGACAATCAACAGAAATTGTCTCTTCTCCGTGTGATTTCTTGATTTTGAAGACTTTGTCAGTTCGGGATAACACTTCAAAGGGGCCGTCATAAACTGGTTCGAGGGTTTTTCGCGGAATATCAATGCGAACAAAAACAAAAGGAGCTTCCATAAGCTTAGGATGGACAAATACCTTTTTTGCAGTATGATGTTTAAAAGGTACTGGTCGAAGTTTCCTTATGTCATCTTTCAGCTGAGATATAAGTGGTGGAACATCATGAGCTTGTGTGCTGTTGAAAAAGTCGGTGGGAAGTTTGATTGATTCTCCGTAGACTATTTCAGCGGGTGTTGAGCGATATTCTGGAATTATGTACGATCTGAGTCCTAGTAACACAATTGGCAATTTAGCGACCCAGTTTTCGTCCATATGGGCTTTCAAGGCCTGTTTCAGAACTCTATGCCATCTCTCGATTACACCATTTGCTGCTGGGTGGTAAGCTGTGGTCTTGATGTGGTCTGCACCTAGTGTTTTAGTGAGGTGTGTGAAAAGGTGGCAATCGAATTGTTTACCTCTGTCTGTGGTGATGTATTGCGGAACACCGAAACGAGAGATCCAGCATGATAAAATAGTGTTCGCTACTGTTTCTGCTGTAATATCTGACAATGGAATTGCTTCGGGCCATCGAGAAAATCTGTCTATTATTGTTAACAGATAGCGTTGACCTTATGGTGCTGGTAATGGTCCCACAATGTCAACATTTATATGCGAGAATCTTCTCATGGCTGGGGTGTATTGTCCAATGGCACTGGAAGTGTGTCTCCATATCTTGACTTTCTGGCAGGGAATGCAAGTTTTAGACCAAAGAGATACATCGCGTTTCAATTTGGGCCAACAAAATCTATCCTGGACCAGATCGACTGAAGCTGATATGCCTGGGTGAGATAAATTGTGGATAGAATCGAAAATCTTTCGGCGAAATTTAAGCGGAATGAATGGGCGAAGTTTCTTTGAAGAAGAATCGCAAATAAGATTCATTCCGTTGTCAAGAGGCATGTTTTGAAATTTGTATGAGGAAGATTTAGACTGCAGAAGGTGTTTGAGTTCCTCACAAGATGACTGAGCTTGCGCAATTTCTTGGAGTGACACAGTGGAAGAAAGTGAAATTGTTTCAATGCGAGAACAATAGTCTGCGGGAATGTTTGTAGGACCTGGTATGTAGCGAATGTCTGTGGTAAATTGACCTAGGAAGTCTAAATGTAGTTGCCTTGGAGATGCTTTATCGACGCGTTGTTCAAAAGCGTATGTCAAAGGTTTGTGGTCCGTATAAATGGTGAAATGGCGACCTTCTAGGGTATATCTAAAGTATTTAACTGCCTGATAAGCAGCTAGAAGTTCGCGATCGTAGGTGCTGTAAGGTTTTTGGACTGAAGTAAGCTTTTTAGAGTAGAAACCTAGGGGTTCTAGTGTTTGATCACGTAGCTGTTGGAGGGAAGCGCCTACGGCATAATCAGAAGCATCGACATGGAGAATCAGTGGTAGCGAAGAAGACGGATGAGCTATTAGTGTAGCGTTTTTTAGTGTCTCTTTCAAACGTTCGAATGCTTCTCGAGTCTGAGGAGTCCACTCGATTTTACGTTTGTCGCGTTTTTTGGGATTCTGGCAGAGGTCGAATAGTGGTTGCTGAATTTCCGCAGCACGTGGAAGAGAACGACGGTAGAAATTTATGAGACCTAGAAATCTTCTGAGTTTTTCAATGGTATCGGGAAGAGGTAGGTCGGTAATAGCTTTGATGCGTTCAGGAAGTGGAAATGATCCAGATTTATTTACACGAAAACCTAAAAATGAAATTTCGGCCACTCCGAATTCACATTTAGATGAATTGATACGGATGCCGTTGTCTTGAAGTGTCTGAAAAAGTTTTGCTAGATGCTCTTGATGTTCATTTTCAGAGGCTGATGCAACGAGAATATCGTCAAGATAGGTGTAGGCAAAGTCAAGATGTCTTAAAATTGAATGTAAATATCTTTGAAATGTTTGTGCTGAATTACGAAGGCCAAATGGGGTTTTAACAAATTCGAATAACCCAAATGGAGTTATGACTGCTGTTTTGGGAATATCTTGAGGTGCTACTGGGATGTGATGGAAAGCGCGAATGATATCTAATTTTGAAAAAATACGTTTGCCTTCTAACTGGGCATTAAAATCCTGCAAATTTGGAATGGGATATTTGTCTGGGATTGTTTTAGCGTTTAGTGCTCGGTAATCCCCACATGGTCTCCATGAGCCATCCTTTTTTTGCACCATGTGGAGGGGTCTTGACCATGGACTTTTGGAGGGTCTACAAATTCCCAAGTCCATCATGTGCTGGAATTCTAGCTTTGCTTGAGCTAGCTTTTCCAGGGGCAATCTTCTAGCTTTTGCCGTGACAGGTGGTCCTTCCGTACTTATAGTATGGAAGAACTCAACCTCTGGAAGGTTGCTAGAAGAAGTTTCCTTAAAAAGGTCAGGAAATTGTTGTAGCAATTTGAAGTACTGGTGTGTCGGGTCTACAAGATGAATTTTAGAATTAATTCCTGGTGGTGGGTTAGCACCGGTCTTAGAGAGGTTTGTCTTTGTATCGATTAAACGTCTATGTTTCATATCCACAAGTAAAGCAAACTCTGCTAGAAAATCAGCGCCTATAATTGGTTGCTTGATATCGGCAAGTGTGAAGGGCCAGCAGAACCTACGGCGTAAACCTAGATCCAAATCTAATAGTTGTTCGCCATAGGTATGAATAGGGGTCCCGTTTGCAGCATACAAGGTACGTTTCGATTGAAATTTCCGTTGGTCGTAAGTGGGTGGAGTAACTGAAATATCTGCTCCAGAGTCGATTAGAAATTTCATATTGGAGCGTCTATCAAAAATAAAAAGGCGGCGTGTTAGGTGGCTCTCGTCTCCTGCCGCGTGGAGGGAGTGCCTTATTAGTTTTCCGACACATGTTTTGCTTTGAAATTGCAAGGTTGGATGCAACGTTTGGCCTTGTTGCCAAATCGTTGCGGTTATGGAATTTCGAGAAAGCTTGGGTCTTTCTCGGGAGGTAGATCGGGAACGCGTTCGCAATTCGTTGACTGATGCTGTTAGCTTCTCTAATTGCGCTTCTAATTTGGCTAGCTTGTCGGGCTCGCGTGACTGAATTTCAGCCACGTTGTATTTATCTCCGGAAAATTCCACGATTTTGTCTGCTGTAACCGACAAATTTTCTAGAGAATCGTTGCTCAAAGCCAAAATTGAACGAACGTTGACTGGTAAACGTTGTAGAAATAAAATTTTAAGGAAATTTTCTCCACTCTGACTACCGGCTAAAAACTTCATTTCGCGTAAAAGTTGCGATGGTTTTCTGTCGCCTAATTCTAATTCTGTTAAAAGTTTATTTAGTTTGCGACTATCGGACTCTTCAAATTCTAATAAAAGACGTTTCATTAGATCTGAATAGGGGGTTGATGATAATGGTTGGGTTAAAAAATCTGAAATTGACTCTGCGACATCAGGATCGAGTATAGCGAGTACATGACTGAATTTTGTCTTTTCAGAACTGATCTGCGATATATCAAACTGGGCGTCAACCTGCATTTGCCAGATTTTCACGTTACGTCTCCATATAGGAGGTAATTTTATTGCAACCCTTGCCATGATATTGCTGCTTGAAGAATCTTCGGCCATTGTGAAAAAAATCAGATAATTTTTAAATTAGAAAAGACTGACCTGTTTAGATATTCGTTTTCTGTAGGCATGAGCACGTGTGTGGAAGTTAGGCGACGTCGGCTGGAACATCAGGCTGGGCATCTTCGGCTTGCGGCACGGGGTCACCAATATGCTTGCTGTCGAATAACGTAACGCAACGTTTAGCTGTCAAGAGAAACATAGGGTAGTGTTGACTAAAACACTGCGGTCGGAACCACCGCCACAAAATATAATGATACAACATTTTTTAATATCTATAGGTATACATTACAATATAAAAAATTAAATGAATATATATATATATATATATATATATATATATATATATATATATATATATATATATATATATATACAGGGTGATTCTTTGGCGAAAAATAAGGGGTGTCTTTTTATTAAGTTTTTCTTGAAACCCCTTCTCCTCCAAGTTACAGCCCTTTGAAATTTTTGAAACTAATTTTAAAACAACGACTATTAAAATAAGTAAATAAACAATTAATACTATATATCTTCCTTTTTTTTTTAAAACTCAAACTCAATTTTTTTTACTGTTTCTTTACCGAAATTTTATTAGCTGCGTTATGTTATGGAGTTCTTAGAATCACTCCCTGTGTAGCAATAAAAGTTCTAACGTCCCAAGGAGTGATAAATAATGATATTTATTGATTCTTGCTGTGGCATTGACATTTACGTAAAGACCCTGATAAAATAAATTTGTGAGAAATGACTAGTTTATAGTTCCTAAAACATCTAAGTAAATTCTTATAGAAGACTCCTTTCTGATGTCTAAAAGTTTCACTTCAGAGTGGCAAAAGATTTACGACACGCTTATTACAATTTCGTAACCCTTTGTTTCCTTTTCATATCGACAAAATTTGAGATTTATACACTACGTGAAATAACGGGGTAAAAATACAATGCATTTATACTAGTGTGCTCGCTCTCGCTCACAGCTTTGGGAATGTAGGATACTATCGATCGACTATCCAGTTTAAAATAACTGAAACCGTTATTTTCAACGGTTATTATTAAATAACGTTAACGGCTTCAACTGTTAACAGAAAATAACTGTTTTTCCCATCACTAGGTGAGACTGAGGTCAAGCTACAATTTGGAGGTTGGAAAACCAAACAGCGAGTTATTGTTGTCGCCATATCAGACCCCATTATACTTAGACTAGATGTTCTATAAGGTCACGCTGTCAAGTTAGATCTCTAGAACAATGTTTTAAATATCGGTGATGAGGAAGTAGTCATGTCGACTGTCAATAGCTTTGCGATTCGAAAAGTCACGGCCAGAGAAGATGTCATTGTGAGAGCACAGAGTGAATGTATTGTCCCAGTGAAGATGGTTGGAGACATTTCGGGACAAGTAGTGGGTATTATAGAACCAGAAGACAACGATCTTTTTAATAAAGCTCTACTAGTCGGTAAAACTCTTATTCAAGCAAAAGAGCTGGCAGCTGTCAGAATAGCCAACCTTAAGACCTTTGATCAGAAGATTTCGAAAGGTTCATTCTCGCCAGTAACCATCATACGGCGTTGCCATGACCAAGAAGACCCAGCCTCGTCCATCCCGAATGAACCACTTCCAGAACACCTATGCGATGTCTTAACAGAAGCTAGTGAAAATGTTTCTCCACAACAGAAGCAAGCAGTGGCTAAATTTCTGTTTAAATATCGCAACGGTTTCTAAACCGACAAGAACGATTTTGGAAGAACAGACCTAGTACGCCACCGCATTGAGACTGGGACATCTGTACCGATGAAGCAATCACCGCGAAGGGCACCATTGGCGAAACAACACGAAGTTGACACCATGCTAAGGGAGATGGAGCAGGCACGAGTTATAGGACCATTGCAAAGCCATTGGGCCTCTCCAGTAGTGTTAGTTAAAAAGAAAGATGGCTCCACAAGGTTTTGTGTAGATTACCGCCGGTTAAACGATGTCACTAAGAAAGACAGCTATCCACTTCCCAGAATTGACGATACACTTGATACACTGGCAGGTGCCAGATGGTTTTCGACATTGGACTTGAAAAGTGACTACTGGCAAGTCGAGATTGAGCCCAAAGACAAAGAAAAGACTGCGTTTACCACTGGTAGTGGACTGTGGCAGTTCAACGTCATTCCATTTGGGTTGTGTAATGCCCCAGCCACTTTTGAGCGTCTAATGGAGACAGTTTTAAGAGGTCTACACTGGAAAACATGCCTCGTGTACCTAAATGACGTCATTATCTTAGAAAAGTCGTTCTAAGATCCCATGAAGAATGTCGAGCAAGTGTTTCAGAAACTAAAGGGAGCCAATTTGAAATTAAATCCGAAGAAATGTTGTCTATTTTAAAAAGCAGTCAAGTACTTAGGCCACAGTATCACCCCGGATGGAGTCAAAACCGACCCAGAGAAGACAGACTGTATTATAAACTGGAGCATCCCAACCAATGTACATCAGCTGCGAAGCTTTCTGGGCCTCTGCACATATTACCGCCGTTTTGTAAAGGGGTTTGCTGACATCGCGAAACGTTTGCATAAACTGACGGAAGAAAATACACCCTTGATTTGGACCAATGATTGTGAAAAAGCATTCGAGACACTAAAACGGGCTCTCTGTTCATCCCCGATTCTGACCTATCCCCAGCCTGGCCACAGGTTTATTGTGGACACGGACGCAAGCAATGTTGGTATTGTAGGTGTTCTTTCGCAAGAGCAGGGAGGCCAAGAGAATTTTGTAGGGTATTTCAACAAGGCCCTTTCCAAAGCAGAAAAGAACTATTGCGTGACGAGGAAAGAACTTCTAGCCATTATAAAGACGGAGCATTTTCACAAATATCTGTATGGTCAAGAATTTCTCCTGAGAACCGACCACGCTTCCCTACGCTGGCTTCTTCAATTTAAAAATCCAGAGGGGCAGATGACGAGGTGACTTGAACGCCTTCAAGAGTACAATTTTGCCATCGAACACCGCCCTGGACAACAGCACGGAAATGCCGACGCCCTATCTAGGAGACCTTGCCCACCAAAATGCAAGCAGTGCACCTCTGCCGAAAACAAAGAAGGACTGAAGCTCGAACTGTGTAGGAGGACAACTGTGCAACCCGTTAACCGATGGGACCCGCAGAGGTTAATGGAGGAGCAAAAAGAAGACTCAGCTATCCAACCAATCTACAGATGGAAGGAGACTTTCCAAGAAAGACCTACTTGGCCCGAAGTTAGTGATAAAAGCGTTTCCACCAAAAGTTACTGGGCCCAGTGGGACTCCATTGAAATCGAAGGTAATCTTCTAGTCAGGAATTGGAAGACAGAGGATGGAACCCGCATATTGAAGCAAATAATCCTTCGGCGGTCAAGAGTTAGGGAGGTAATCGAGAAGATCCATGGCGGGGCAGGTGGAGGCCATTTAGGGGTAGAGAAAACTTTGGAAAAGGTCAGAGAACGTTTTTATTGGTTACGATGTAGAGCTGATATGGAAGAATGGCGAACAAACTGCCAACCGTGTGCCTCCAGTAAGGGGCCTAAATCAAAAACCAGGGGGCGAATGAAGCAGTACAACGTGGAAGCCCCTTTCGAAAGAATTGCAATCGATATAGCTGGTCCTTTCCCTAGAACAGACGCAGGAAATCGCTATATGCTTGTAGCCATGGATTATTTACAAGTGGCCAGAAGTGTTTGCGGTCCCAAATCAAGAGGCCACCACCGTCGCAGAAGTATTGGTGAATGAGTTTTTCTATAGATTTGGCGCACCATTAGAGCTCCATTCCAAGGGCGCAACTTCGAGTCGGCTGTATTCCAGAAGGTTTGTGAGCCTATGGGAATCAGGAAAATGAGAACTACACCCATGCACCATCAATCTGACGGAATGGTGGAAAGATTCAATGCTACTTTGGAGTCCCACTTAAGAATATTTGCCAATGAACACCAAACGGATTGGGACCGGCACATTCCACTATTTCTACTGGCATATCGTTCCGCTGTACATAAGACTACCGGACATACCTCAGCCAGCATGGTTTTTGAGCGAGAGTTAAGACCTCCTCCTGATCTCATATTTGGAAAACCCACAGATGCTCCACGGCCAACTGATGAATACATAAAAGATTTGGAAAGAAGAATAGAAGCCATCCACTCTGCTGTCAGAGTGCATATACGAGTAGAAAGCGACAGCATGAAGACCTGTTATGACGTGCGAGCTAATTCAGCTGGTTTTAAAGAAGAAGATCGTGTGTGGTTCTACAATCCAGTACGACGCAAGGGACGTTGACCGAAACTACAGAAATTATGGGAAGGTCCTTATAAGGTGGTCAAAAGGATCAATGACGTTGTCTATCGAATTCAGAGGAGCCCGAAGAGCAAGATGAAGGTGGTCCATATGCACAGACTTACGCCATTCCAAGAACTGTCAGAATTCGACCGGGACGATCGAATATAAGAGGGGGGCAGTGCCACATTTGTCTATGAGAATTACGGTTATGGACTTTGTTATTCTGTGGTCAGATGTCGGTTATAAAGTGTGTTGGTAAGAGCGAGCACTCTGGAATTATATTTCTAAAATGGACCAGAAGTGACAGGTATAGAATAGTGTAGAAGGTCTAGAATCTCTATGGACAGTATAAATAGACGAGCGGTGCGCAGAGTAAGTTAGTTCAGTATTAAGTCGGTGTGGTGTAGAATAGTGATCATAGAGTATTAAGCGAGTTAGCAGTAAGTGTTGGTGTTCATTTAATAACAGAGAGAAATATTTTAGTTGATACTGGTGTTGAAAAATACTTGCTTATAATAAATTAGTAGTTTGAAAAGCTGTGTTTTGTTAGTCAACGAATCCAGAACCCCGTAGAACGTAACAATATGTATCAAGATTTCTGAAGATTCTAGCTGAATGGGAATAAGGATTTGAGATTTGAAATGAATGAAAAACTTTTTTTCATACTTTTATTTACTACCTATTAGATTACCATTTTTTAAATTGAAACTCGCTACCACAACAAATTCGCTACCAAAACGCACTTGCTGCGTCGGCACTATTTTGTTATTGCAAATGGATAACTCTTATTAAGTGCATTTTATAAATTTTTTTCATATATCATAAAAGATCTGTTACTTTGGCTATTTATGTTCGCTTAAAATGGTCTTATAAATTCAAAACAAGGGTTCTTTTTACTTAATAATAGGTATACTATATCAACACGCAAAGGTGTTAAGCAAATTGCCTATTGCATAAACTTTCAGCACTTTCGTGATGAATTACAGTCGACCAATAAATTAGTGTACGTCCGCCTAAATGGATTGGTGTATGCAGGGGTTGCATACATGTAGGCACTGTCGGTCGAACGATACGCACTCGATGTATACACTAAAAAAAAGTAGACTCCAAAACGGAGTCCTGTGGTACACCCGAAAGAATGGACACCCCATCAGACCATCTGCCATTAGAAAACATCAAGTGCAGGCGGTTATCAAGATAAGACTCGATCAGTCTATGAGAATCATTAGGGAAGCCATAGTATCTTAACTTAGACAACAAGAGCCCGTGATTTATAGTATCGAACGCCTTTGAGTAGTCAAGCAACACAAGAAGAGAACACTTGCCCTTATCAACTGCAGAAATTATACTGTCAACAACGTTGAGGAATGCCACAGGTGTATTAAAGCCACTCCGAAAGCCACACTGTGTGTGAGGCAGTATATTGTTATCATTAACGTAGCTGTACAATTGCTCATACAGAACCTTTTCAAAGATCTTAGAGAGCACGGGCAGTATACTGAGAATACGAAGATCAGAAAAGTCACTCGGCATTGAATTCTTTGCCAGCAGTATACCTATTGAAATCTTCCAGGAGGCAGGAGCAGTTGATAATGTGAGTAACATATATGTGAATAAATGGACTACAGTACCTTATCATCGCCGCCGATATCCTGTCAATTCCATAAGCGTTAGATTTAATGGTATTAAGAGCTTTATTAACTTCATCAACGGTTGCTAGAGCAAAATTGAACCTGCTGTCAGTATTGTGAACATGGCTACCGTAATGATTAGCAAGTTCGCTACAGTCCGTTGTGTTATGTACATATGTGCTAAAGTACTGTCTGATTTCATCCGGATCCGTCAGATACTCAGGGAAAGCAACCCTCGGTTTTGACGACACGCTCATATCACTCAGGCCACGCCAGAGCCGGCGAAAATCTCCCCGAACACGCAAGGAACAAGATAGTCGCGTTTACCGCGCCTGACCATCGCCACCACGTTTTATATTTCTCCCAATCGTAACTACTCCCGGATCTATTAAATTCATAGAGCGCTTCATCTCTGAGTTTTATATGAAACGTAATATTATTAGAGAGCCACGGAGCTCTGGGCTTAGTTAGATTTAGATTCGATTAGATTTAATTGTGAGTAGGCTTTTCCAATCCCTGCACCGCGACCTTAGGTCTATTGTGGCTCACGTCTAATTATTTAAATTTCATCCATCAATTCCAGATCTCTGCAGGAGTCGATCTTTTCTTGAGGGTGAAAGTTTGTTTGGCAGGTGTACTGCCATCTGAGTGAAGTCGCTTACCCGTTTCGAAGCTCAAAGAGAGATAACCTCTCTCGGAGTTCGTCTGGACACGACATCACGAAGTCCCGCTCTCGAACAGCATCCAATCTCCAGTTGTAATCCACCCCTAGAGAACTCAGCTCCCCCAGGCTCGTCTAAACCCGACACCCAACAGTGTTAGACTCAAGGCAACATTTCATTGAGTCCCGCTTCCGAGAATCACCCAAGCGAGGCCGTCCGTCCGTTTCGCAGCACACAGTGGGGGCCCAAAACTCCGGGTGTATTCCACTCATCAGATATCACAGCACTTCCTCCACCTCCCCCCCTCCCCCGGACACACGACACCCTCCAGCGCTCAACCCAGGGCCGTATCATCTAGGAACCTCGCGTAACAACCAAGCGAGGCCAATTGTCTATTTCTAAGCCCACAGTGGATGCATCAAAATCCGGGTGCATATCACTTCCCAGAATATCATCCTCCCTCCAGGCTCACCTGTACCAGACCCCCGCCAGTGTTTCATTGACTCGAGGCGGTATCATGAAATCCCGCCCACAAGCAGCATCCAAGCTAGGTCATTAGCTCGTTTCGAAGCTCACAGAGTAGGCCTAAGTCTCCAGGTGTAATCCACCCATAGAGATATCAGCATCCCTCCGGGTTTGTCTAGACCCGATACCCGCTAGCGTTTGCGTAAATTTCACCCAACAAATCCAACTTCCTGTAGGAGACGATATTTGCGAGGTGAAACTTTATTTGGCAAATGTACTGCCATCTGAGCGAAGTCGCTTGCCCGTTTCAAAGCTCAAAGAGAGATAACCTCTCTGCGAGTTCGTCTGGACCAGACATCCGTCAGTGTTTGACTCGACGCAGTATCACGAAATCCCACATCCAAGTGAGGTCGTTTGCCCGTTTCGAAGCTCACAGAAGAGGCCTCAGTCTCCTGTTGTAATCCACCCCTAAAGATCTCAGCTCTCCTCCGGGTTCGACTAGACTTGAGCTCACCAGTGCTAGACTCAAGGCGACATGCCATCGAGTCCCGCTCCCGAGCATCACCCAAGCGAGGTTGTCCGTCCGTTTCGAAGCACACAGTGGGAGCCTCAAACTTCGGGTATATACCACACATCAGGGATCTCAACCGCCTCCGGGTCGTCTGGATACACGACACCCGCCAGCGTTCAACCCAGCGCGGTATCATCTGGAACCCCACTCCCGAGTAACAACCATGCGAGGTCAATTTCTAAGCCCACAGTGAATAGGCCTCAAAATCCGGGTGCACATCACTCCCCAGAGATATCCGCTTTTTCCAGGCTCACCTGTCAGACCCCCGCCAGTGTTTCATTGACTCGAGGCGGTATCATGAAGTCCCGCCCTCGAGCAGCATCCAAGCGGGGTTGTCAGCTCGTTTCGATGCTCACAGAGTATGCCTAAGTCTCCAGGCGTAATCCACCCCTAGAGATCTCAGCCCTCCTCCGGGTTCACCTAGACCCGATATCCGCTAGCGTTGGCTTAAATTTCACCCAAAAAATCGAGCTTGCTGCAGGAGACGATATTTGCGAGGTGAAACTTTATTTGACAGATGTACTGCCATCTAAGCGAAGTCTCTTGCAAAGTTCAAAGAGAGATAACCTCTCTCCGAGTTCGTCTGGACCAGATATCCGTCAGTGTTTGACTCGAGGCAGTATCACGAAGTCCCGCATCCGAGCAGCATCCAAGTGAGGTCGTTTGCCCGTTTCGAAGCTCACAGAAGAGGCCTCAATCTCTAGTTGTTATCCACCCCTAAAGATCTCAGCTCTCCTCCGGGTTCGTCTAGACTCGAGCTCACCAGTGCTAGACTCAAGGTGACATCCCATCGAGTCCCGCTCCCGAGCATCACCTAAGCGAGGCCGTCCGTCCGTTTCGAAGTACACAGCGGGGGCCTCAAACTCCGGGTGTATACCACATATCAGAGATCTCAACCCCCTTCGGGTCGTCTGGACACACGACACCCGCCAGCGCTCAACACAGGGCGGTATCATTTGGAACCCCACTCCCGAGTAACAACCATGCGAGAGCAATTGTCCATTTCTAATCCCACAGTGGAGGCTTCAAGATCCGGGTGCACATCACTCCCCAGAGATATCCGCCTTCCTCCAGGCCCACCTGGACAAGACCCCGACAGTGTTTGACTCCGATTAGTCGCCTCTTACGACAGACAGGAGTTACCTTGGCCCTATTCTTTTAGTTAGTCCCCGCACCCACAGGGGACCTGGGCTTAGTTACTTTAACCTGTCTCAAAGGAGCATGGATGTCAAACAACTGCAATACAAAAGAGTTGAAGATTTCAATTTGAATCTCCATACTAGGTTCACGTATCAAATCCTGCCAGTTCAATGACTGCAAATCACGATTAAATAATATATCATCAAAGTTTCTAAAATCTCGAAGATGAAATATTTGAGGATGAAACCAATTTTAAAATAACGTTTCGATGTTCAAAAACAATTAAGAACATTTTCAGTAAACTCAAAAGTAAGGATGAAATTTCCAAAGTGTCTGGAGTGGTATATTGTATTCCATGTAGTAATTGTAGTTCAAAATGCATTGACCAAACAAGCAGAGTCCTTAAAGATAGATTAACACACCGCAAAAGTGATATACGTTTACAAAAAATAATTTGTGCTCTGTCTGAATCTAGACCACAATATACATTTTAGTAATGTTTCTATTTTACATTGTGAAACTTTAAATAATAAAAGAATGTGTTTAGAAAAATTTGAAATTACTTTTAACGACAATTTAATAAACTTAAAGAAAAATAATCATTTAAAAAATCACTATCCCTATTTATATTTCCTAGACAACAACAAAAAAATATTCAAATACACAATAGTTAGCTGCATGTGTCAGTATGACACTTATCGACTTCAGTAAAATTTTCGAAAATGTTTTTTTTTTCTTGTTTGTTATTCAATCATTATCTCAAGTAAAATTTATATGTAAGTATTTTAAACCTTTGTATTTGTCATATGTAAATTGTAAACTTTTTTCTTTCCTTGTTGTAGCCTTGAGAATGGAATAAACTATTCCGAAAGCTCGGCAATTAATAAAGAGTTTTTATTTTGCAATTGACGGCTGTCCCACAATTTTTAAGTCAATAACAATATTACCGTCACAAAAACTAAATACTATATATATATATATATATATATATATATATATATATATATATATATATATATATATATATATATATATATATATATATATATATATATATATATATATATATATATATATATATATATATATAATGAAACTGACGCCGGATATATGTTTTAGGAGGCTTAGTTCACGCTCATTTGAAGATATTTTTTCTAATTTTTTGTGCGAAAATTCACTAAAGTGACAGATTTTATTTATATATTATACCGTATTCTTTTATTTTTAATTGCTAATAAATCAGCTAAAAAACTGGAAGTTCACCTCACCGATATTTGATTCGTATTATGGCCTGCAACTGAGTCGTTTAAAAAAAATTGAATTTGAATTTTTCACCCCACTTTTTAACGCGCTGCAAAAATATTTGTCATGAAAACACTCCTAAAAAATTTTTCCCCAAGTATATACTGACTAATAAAACGCCTATATATATATATATATATATATATATATATATATATATATATATATATATATATATATATATATATATATATATATATATATATATATATATATATATATATATATAATATATTTAGGGAAAATCTTTTTAGGGGTGTTTTCATGACAAATATTTTTGCAGCGCGTTAAAGACTGGGGTGAAAAATATATATTGTGACATTTGTCTATCAGAATTAAGTTTATGGACTTTGTTACTTCTATGGTCAGTTGTAGTGTGTTGGTAACAGCGAACACTCTGGAATGATATTTCTAGAAGGAACCAGAATTGACAGGTGTCGAACAGTGTAGAAGGTTTAGAATCTCTATGGACAGTATAAATAGGCGACCGCTACACAGAATAAGTTAGTTCAATATTGAGTTAGTGTGGTGTAGAATAAGTGATCATAGAGTATTAAGCGAGTCAGCAGTAAGTGTGGGTGTATAAGAAGCGATGATAGAAGGCGAATAGTGGAATATAGTTCTATGGGCATTTAGTAATAGAGATAAATATTTTAGTTGACAGTGGTGTTGGAAAATATTTGTTTATAATAAATTTGTTGTTTGAGAAGCTGTGTTTTGTTCGTCAACAAATCCAGAATCCCGTAGAACGTAACAACTGGTGTCAGAAGTGTGATTTTCAAGCTGCTAGCGAAAATATTTTCTAGAATATTCGTTAAACAACCTGGAAATTTCTAGAATCTCTGGAAGATCAGTGTCAGCAGTACTTCATAACTGGGTGTTTGAAACAGAATAAACTGTGTACCGGCTTTAAGTACGTCTATGCCCAAGACACGTAGCGCAACAGCCTATATGGACACTCAGCTATTGTATGGACGAACGTATGAACAAGGTAAAAGACGACATCTTCCAGCAAGTAGAAAGTCGAGTAAGGGATATCAGCGACGATGGACATGACAAACTGACGAGTATACAAGAAGAAGTTCAGCAGAAAATACAATCACTAGAAAATAGGTGTGATATCCTAGCCAAGGGAAACATCAGATTCGAAGGTAGCCCGGTCGTAAGAATTAAGGTCCCCACATTTAATCGCTCAGTCTTATGGGGTATTTATTTACGCCAACTTGAAGCCGCTGCTACAGCAAATGGTTTCGACGAGAGATATAAAGCGAGTTCGCTAATTGTAGCTCTCAGAGGAGATGCTCTAGGTGTGCTCCAAGGTATCCCCAGGGAAGAACAGGGCAGTTTTAACAGCATTTGATATTACCTAGAAATGAGATTTGTCGACCAGCATTTACAACAGCTGGACCAAACTCAGTTGAAAGGTCGCTGTCAGAAATCGAGCGAAACTTTGCAACAATTTGAAGCCGACATCGCCAGACTAACACGATCAGCTTACCCCACAGCTCCGGTGGAATTTTTGAACCAGCTATCGCTACAAACATTCATTGACGGCATCAGAGATACCGACACTCAACAGGCGCTGAGGATGGCAAGACATAAAAACTTAAACGATGCTTTGGCACATTCATTAGAATTTGAAGCTGCCAAGCAAGTCTCTAAAGGCAATGTGAGGGTTTGCAGTCTCCAAGTCCCAGAAGAGGAAAATAAAACAGACTTATCCAAGGTTGTGCAGCGATTGGAGAAACTAGAGGAACAAATGAAGCACACGACTCATAAGGAGCCAACGCAAGCTCATCGTGCAAGTGCCATACGCTGTTGGAACTGTGGCAAGGTGGGACACATAAGGAGTAAATACCGGGCCCCAAGATCATCTTCAATCAACGCACAGGAAAACTAAATGCAGCTAGCTTTAGGGGGTGAGAGCTGGCTGCCCACCACAATGTCCCGAAGTTGACAACTATTTCACTGGTCAACGATTCTGACAACACGCTCATCGTAGACTGATACATCAGCGTCAAGAAGGCTCAAATGGTTGTAGGCACTGGCGTATCCAGAACGATTATCCGTCGTGATACGGTACCAAGATGGCGGGTAAGAGAGCCAGAAAGAGTCTACAAAGTGATCGCACCTGGTGGCGAACAGATTCTTGTATTTGGTGAGACTGCCGTCAAGCTACAAATTGGAGGTTGGAAAACCAAACAGCGAGTTATTGTTGCCGCCATATCAGACCCCGTTATACTAGATGTTCTACAAGGTCACGGTGTCAAGTTAGATCTCGAGAACAATGTTTTAAATATCGGTGATGAGGAAGTAGTCATGTCGACTGTCAATAACCTTGCGATTCGAAAAGTCACGGCCAAAGAAGATGTCATTGTCAGAACCAAGAGTGAAAGTATTGTCCCAGTGAAGATAGTTGGAGATATGTCGGGACAAGTGGTGGGTATTAATAGAACCAGAAGACAACGATTTTTTAAGAAAGCTCTACTAGTCGGTAAAACTCTTATTGAAGCAAAGGAGCCGGCAGCTGTCAGAATAGCCAACCTTAAGAGCTTTGATCAGAAGATCTCCAAAGGTTCAGAAATCGGAACATTCTCGCCAGTAACCATCATACGACGTTGCCACGACCAAGAAGATCCAGCTTCGTCCATCCCGGATGAACCACTTCCAGAACACCTATGCGATGTCTTAACAGAAGCTAGTGAAAATGTTTCTCCACAACAGAAGCAAGCAGTGGCTAAATTACTGTCCAAATATCGCAACGTTTTCGTAACCAACAAGAACGATTTTGGAAGAAGAGACCTAGTACGCCATCGCATTGAGACTGGGACATCTGTACCAATCAAGCAACCACCTCGAAGGGTACCATTGGCAAAACAGCACGAAGTTGACACCATGCTAAGGGAGATGGAGCAGGCACGAGTTACAGAACCATCTCAAAGCCCTTGGGTATCTCCAGTGTGTTAGTTAAAAAGAAAGATGCTCCACGATGTTTTGTGTAGATTACCACCGGTTAAATGATGTCACTAAGAAAGACAGCTATCCACTTCCCAGAATTGACGATACACTTGATACACTGTCAAGTGCTAGATGGTTTTAAACATTGGACTTGAAAAGTGGCTACTGGCAAGTCAAGATTGAGCCCAAAGACAAAGAAAAGACTGCGTTTACCACTGGTAGTGGACTGTGGCAGTTCAATGTCATGCCATTTGGGTTGTGTAATTCTCCAGCCACTTTTGAGCAGCTAATGGAGACAGTTTTAAGAGGTCTACACTGGAAAACATGCCTAGTGTACCTAGATGACGTCATTATCTTAGGAAAGTCGTTCGAAGATCACATGAAGAATGTCGAACAAGTGTTTCAGAAACTAAAGGGAGCCATTTTGAAATTAAATCCGAAGAAATGCTGTCTCTTTCAGAAAGCAGTCAAATACTTAGGCCACATTATCACCCCAGATGGAGTCAAAACCGACCCAAAGAAGACAGACTGTATTATGAACTGGGAGATTCCAACCAACGTACACCAGCTGCGAAGCTTTTTGGAGGTTTGTGAGCTTATGGGAATCTGGAAAACGAGAACTGCACCCATGTACCCCCAATCTGACGGAATGGTGGAAAGATTCAATGCTACTTTGGAGTTCCACTTAAGAATATTTGTCAATGAACACCAAACGGATTGGGAGAGGCACATTCCACTATTACTACCGGCATATCGTTCCGCTGTACATAAGACTACCGGACATACCCCAGCCAGCATGGTTTTTGGGCGAGAGTTAAGACTCCCTCCTGATCTCAAATTTGGAAAACCCACAGATGCTCCACGTTCAACTGATTAATACATCAAAGATTTTGAAAGAAGAATAGGAGCCACCCATTCTGCTATTAGAATGCATATACGAGTAGGAAGCGACTGCATGAAGACCCGTTATGACGTGCGAGCTAATTCAGCTGGTTTTAAAGAAGGATATAATATGTGGTTCTACAATCCAGTACGACGCAAGGACGGTAACCGAAACTACAGACATTATGGGAAGGTCCTTAAAGGTAGTCAAAAGGATCAATGACGTTGTCTATCGCATTTAGAGAAGCCCGAAGAGCAAGATGAATGTGGTCCATATGCACAGACTTACGCCATAGCCAGAAATGTCAGAATTCGACCGGAGCGATCGAATAAAGGGGGGGGGGTGTCAGTGTCACATTTGTCTATGAGATTTAAGTTTATTGACTTTGTTGCTTTTATGGTCAGTTTTAGTGTGTTGGTAACAGCGAATACTCTGGAATGATATTTCTAGAACGGACCAGAATTGACAGGTGTAGAACAGTGTAGAAGGTCTAGAATCTCTATGGACGGTATAAATAGGAGAGCGGTACACAGAGTAAGTTAGTTCAATATTGAGTTAGTGTGGTGTAGAATAAGTGATCATAGAGTATTAAGCGAGTCAGCAGTAAGTGTTGGTGTATAAGAAGCGATCATAGAAGGCGAATAGTGGAATATAGTTCTATGGGCATTTAGTAATAGAGATAAATATTTAAGTTGATAGTGGTGTTGGAAAATATTTGCTTATAATAAATTAGTAGTTTGAGAAGCTGTGTTTTGTTTGTCAACAAAACCAGAACCCCGTAGAACGTAACTAACTATATATATATATATATATATATATATATATATATATATATATATATATATATATATATATATATATATATATATATATATATATATATATATATATATATATATATATATATCATTCTCTGTGAAAATGTTGTTCATAGAACAGTATTATCTTTATGGTCACAGACAACTTGTAGTGTGTTGGTATCAGCAAAAAGCGGACACACTGAAAATATAACAAGCGGTTATTTTAAGAGGAGCGACTGACGTAACATTAAAATCCGACGTTGTCAGTTGTCATGGCATGCCATTTTAACGTAAAATTTAATTAGTCTATACATATTCTATAATATCTTTTTAAATTGTTTAATTTAAGAAAGAATTTTGCATTTTGTTTGTATTGTAGTCTGCATGCACAAGGAGAGCATAGGTGAACCTATCGGTTTTTGGTAAGACGTAGACTAAAGGAAGAAAATGCCCGTTTTATGTTTCATGTAAACCTACTTGTACTGAAATTTATTCCAGTCAAAGTAATCTCAATCGCCACCTTAAAGAACGTCATGCATTAAGCTTTGAGGTGATTGCTTAAAATATAAATGTGAAGTTGTTCAAATGCTTAGAGTAGTGTAATATTAATTTGCATAGCATGCTGATTTAGTACTTACGACATTTAAAAAATGAGCATAATTTCCTGGAAACAAGATGAATGCGAATTTTCTTCTATCGAGGGTAATTGCGTAAGTAAAAGTAAGTACAAGCCTAGAAAATGTAATACAGGTAGAAATTTATCTTGTGTCATATTAAAAATTACTTTTTAAAACGGCGACAGTTATGAAGAGTAATTCAAACTTGGCGCCTTTCCGGACGCACATCCATGAATAGTCACACCACCAACCTCTTTGGGTCATGACCTTAGCCGTTACTAGGCAACAATATGGAAAATCGTGGGGACTAAGACTTAGTCTGGCCCACTGGGCGTACACAAGAGTAGTCAGACCATCGTTAACATACGCGGCATTGGTCTGGTGGCCTAAGGTGACACAATTCAGTGCCAAACAAAAACTAGGCAAGATCCAAAGGATGGCTTGCCTAGGCATCACAAGGACCATGTCTTCAACCCCAACAGCCGCCATGGATGTGTTGTTGGATCCCCCGCCCTACACTTACTTTTTATGGGGAAGGCCAGACTAGGACTATACAGACTAGCCGGCAATGGTAGACTGAAGATCAACCCAGGCTTCAGGGGCCACTCCAAAATTTACGAGATCGTGAAGGAGCCCATGCTTGAAATGAGGTCAGGCTTCGCGAGCCCGTGAATCTACAGGGAAAACCACTTTACAGTGGAAATCCCCGACCGGGAGGCATGGCGGGAGGAGACGCCGGGCACACCACGGGACGCGCTCGTCTGGTTCACGGACGGATCCGGCGGGGTGCGTGGGACGGGGACAGGCGTTTATTCGGAAGGACCGAGGGTAAGCCATAGTATTTCCCTCGGAGTCCATGCAACGGTCTTTCAGGCCGACATGTACGCCATCCTGCACTGTGTGCGGGAGAACAAGAGGAGGGGCTACACCAACAAGCAGATCCTCATAGCCACAGACAGCCAGGCAGCCCTTAAGGCCCTAAGTGGCCCACGGGTAAATTCCTGGCTGGTGAGTGAGCGCCGAGATGAGACGAGCGAACGGCTGGGCAGAATGAGGTCACCCTCATCTGAGTGCCAGGTCACTCGGGGGTCAAAGGCAATGAAGAAGCTGACAGTATCGCCAAGAGAGGGTCAGCAGAACCATTTATGGCACCAGACCGGCTCTAGGCGTGACAAAGAGCACTGCCAGGGGACCCATTAAGTCCTGGGTCAGAAACCAACACAAGGTGGTCCAGACTGTCCAGGGCTCAGACATGGGAAGTCAATAATTGACGAACCTAGTTCAAAGAGAGCTATGGAGCTGCTAAATCTTAACAGAGGACAGCTCAGAAACATAACAGGTCTCTTGATGGGACACGTGGCCGTCAAGAAACACCTGCATAAAATGGGGCGGTTCTAAGGGACCTCGCATGCAGGCTCTGCGGCGAGGGGGAGGAATTAGCCCAGCACATCTTGTGCGACTGTAAAGCTCTGGACCGCAGAAGACAACTGATCTACGGTCAGTATAGACCGGAGACAGGGCATTATAAAACTTCACCCCACCAATCGCTGTGCAGACTAGTTCAAGGCACAGTGATTTTGGAGTGGATGGAGTAAAAAGACTAAGGACATGCACAATAAACCAAAGGTTGCAGTGCTATAGGGGCGGCGAGGCCGCGGACGAGCCCAGAGGGAGAGCGAAAAAAAACCTTTGCAATTTATAAAGAAATTGATGAATTTGATGAGAATTACCATTTAATTTAACCAAATGTAGTTCAATTTCTTTTAACTTAACTTACCTTACAACCCATCTGCAAGTTATGAAAAAATTAACGAATTTGTTTCTGTCACTGCATACAGTTATAGAGTTATTAAGATTTGGCGCCATTCAAGACAGGCATGAACGAATAGTCACACGTGGCAACCTCGGATTTCAATGCTACGATTAATCTGTCCTATTTTAGGAAGCACCGACGTTGCCAAATTGCACGTAAAGAGAATTTAGATTGTACTGCTAATCTGCTATTATTATTATTAGATTTTGTCATCAGTCATCCGGTCCCATTTGTGCTTTGTTACAATCCTTGTTTGTTTTGTCAGTTTTGTGAATGTTTCTTTCCAGTCCTTGTGCAGAGAAAACATGCACGTATTTTGCGTTACGTGCAATAAAGCGTTTCGACGACAGTCCAGCCTCAGCCTTAATCGTTACAACGTAGAACACCACCAAAAGCACGTATAGCATGCCTGCCCCTCAAAGTAGTTGTGTGTTGACTTTGATGTCAGGAAGGTCAGCGATTGCGGCGAGACACTCGTTTGTATTCTGTGCATTGAAATTTATTGTCAGTATCTATTCTGAGCATTGTAACTGCAATTTGGCAATGTCGGTGCTTCCTCAAAATAGCCGCTTCTGAATTATATTTCTAGAAGGGAGGATAAATGACATATAGAATAATGTAGAAAGGTCTGGGACTACTCTATAGACGTTATAAATAACCGAGCCGCATATAGATCAGTCAGATTAAGTGAATCAGTGGGCGAGTTCTCCAGGCGCCAGTCGCTGTAAGCCGCTGCACTATTATGTCAAAAAATGTTGACAAATGTCAACATCTTTTGACATTACAATGCAGATGGTGGCAGTACTGGCGTCTGGTGAACTCGCCATTTGTCTGTGCGGAATAATAGAAGCGAAAAAGAAACTTAATAGACTTTTGGTAATAGAGAAATATTTTAGTTGGTGTGTTTATTGTTGAGTTATAATAAATTGAAAGGCTGTGTTCTGTTAACCAATAAATTAGGAACCCCGAAGAGCGCAATAACTCTCATGGTGTCAGAAGTGGGATTTTCGAGCTGCTACCGAAGATATTTTCCAAAATATTCGTTGAGCAACGTGGAAATTTCTAGAAATCTTGAGGATTAGTGTCAGAAGTAACTTATAACTGGTTGTGTTTTTGAAACAGAATACACTGTGTACCATCTTTAAATACGTCTACGCCCAAGACACCTAGCGCAACAACTAAATGGACACCTAGCTATTGGAAATGATTTTAAAAAATGAACGAAGCTTACCCCACAGCACTGGTAGAATTTTTGAACCAGCTGTCGTTGCAAACATTGCGTTGTTGGAACTGCTGCAAGGTAGGACATATACAAGGCGAATGCTATGCTCTAAGATCACCGCTATCCGGCGTATGGGAGAAAGTTAAGCTAAGGCCGGTAACTGTCTCAGGTTAGCAATCCTGGCAGTGCCCTCGTCGTAGACGGTTACGTAAGCGACAAGACCCAGATGGTCGTCGACACTGGCGCATCTAGGACGATTATTCGCCGCAACGTACCAAGATGGCAAGTAAGACAGCCAGAGTATACAGAGTAAATGAAGATGGTGATCGGATCCAGGTATTTGGCGAAACTGACATCGAGCTGCAAATTGGGACATAGAAGGCAAAGCAGAGAGCCATAGTCGCCGCCATATCAGACCCAATTATAATTGGCTTGGACATTCTCCGAGGTCAGTGCGTTAAACTTGATTGGCACCAATATCCTGACTATCGGCGCTGACGAAATAGCCATGTCGTCTGGCAGTAACCTGGTAGTGCGAAACATCACCGTGAAAGAAAATAGCAACATTAACGTCTGCAATGAAAGTCTCATTCTAGTGAAGAGAGCTGAGAAAGGAAAATACTACCCAGTTATCCAGTCAGAAGTCAGAAGCGACTAGAAAAGAAATTATCGGAGAAATACAAGGCGAAGCGTGTATAGCCAATGTAAGACTAAAGCCAACGCAGAAAGGGGTCAATGAGCACATTTGTTGGTACAGAGCTGATGTCGACGAGAAGAAAAGGGCTTGCAGAGATTTTTATCCAAGAGCAATTGTGCGAAAAACCCAGTGCGACGTAGAAACTTCGCTTGAAAGAGCTCCGACATAGTGACGAGAAGGGAAGTCATCGATTCTGCTGTCAGAATGAGCACACGAGTAAAGAGCAACTGCATGAAGACCAGTTATGACGTGCGAGCCAACTTTCCTGGTTTTAAAGAAGAAGATCGGTTGTCGTTTCACAATCCAGTAAGAAGCAAGGGACGGTCACCGAAAAACTACATAAATAATAATAATAAGAAAGGTCCATACAAGGCGATCAAACGGATCAATGACGTTGTCTGTCGCGTTCAAATTAGTCCAAAGAGCACGATGAAGGTGCTCCATATCCACAGGCTTTTGCCCTACCAAGAAATGACAGGGGGCGGGACGGTCGAATGTAAGAGGGGGCAGTGTCCCTCCCGCAAGTGACGTGAACACCGCCCTGTCCCTGAGCATGGAACCGATCCATCTGCAGCAGGTCTCCTCTATTCTATCCTCCCTGACAGCTGCCAGTACCGATCCGAATAAGGTGTTGCTGAAGGCACCCCTCTATTGCAGGAATGCCCCCAGCGCCACCTTCCTATTCTCGAGTTTCAGCATTAGCTGGTGCAGTGCTGTTTCTGTTGAGACTCCTGCTCTGTATGCATATTGGCCGCAGTGTAGGGATATGCTTCCAGTACACCGCCCCTAATGGGTCGGTCGAGCAGTTTTTCCATTGTTTTTAGCAAGAAGAACATGAGACTTATTGTCCTCAGGGACATTGCCTGGTCTGTTCGACGCCCAGGTTTAGGAATGAATACAACCCTGGCCCTTCTCAATGCGACTGTCCAGTCTACTCTCGATGCCAGCCTGTACGGCGCCTCTATTTCTAAATGTTCACAGTCCGGAGGTGATTGGTTTATTATGTTGCAGCCGAGGAAGTGCGTCTGTAGTAAAACTTGCATAGATTCCTCCCCCTGAGCTTGTAAATCCTCTCGTGGATGTTTTAAGGGAGCCTATATTGGTCTGAGTGCCCTTGGACAGGATATTGTGCAGTCAGGCACTCTCGGACGTGTTCTCCACTTCCTCGCAGTGCCACCTGCACGACTCCTTCCTAGCGTCCCTCAGTCTTTTATGATAGCCCATTAGGGCATGTCTCTATATCCATCCCATGCCCCCGACCTTTTGGCCGCGTTGCACAGCTTACGAACCTGCGTCCTGCTTTGTCTGAGGTCCTCGTTCCGCCACGGGACGTACCTGGTGGACGACCTCATTTTCAGGGGGCAGTTGGCGTTATAGGCCGAGGTGATTGCGTCTCGCACTTGGGCTGCCGCAATACCTGAAAAAACTTGCTAGTTAACCCAAGAGACAAGGATAGTACGGCCAAAATGTCGGGAATTTATGAAATAAGTTGTAAAGATTGTGATCTTAAGTATGTCGGACAAACAAAAAGAACTATTGAAATTAGATTCAAGGAAAGCTTAGCACAATTACGGTACGGTACTATAGATAGATCTTCCTTTGCCCGACATATTTGCCAATGTCAGAATGTGGAAATATGTAAGGCTAATCAAAAATCATTTGAAAACAACCTGACTAAAAGGTAGCCTGTCTTAAATCACATCGTGATAGGTAGTGCAGTAACGCAATCTGGTTTGCCACTAGGAACTATATGTAATCTAAACAGCTCTAATAAAAATGTTATACATAAAGACTGAGTAGTAAGTGAAGATTGGAACCTGTGATCAGCACTGATAAGTACACTTGTCCTAACACATCCTCTGATGATGCTAACCTTGTTAGTGGAACGATCGTCAGGTCTTTAAAAATGTGCTGTGTTGATTTGGGTTATCCAAGTGTACTTATTAATAGAGACTGAGTCTGGAACTAAACCAACGATTTTTAAATCGTGAGCGCCATAAGTTTATGTCCCAATATAATTATTTCCTGTAATTATATATGAGACAAGAAAGTGATGGGGCTAACGATTTAAGAATGGTTAGTTAGTTTTGCACAATTCACATGTATAACATTATGTGTTATTAGAACGGTGGATATGACAATTTGCAGTTTTGCAATACATCTAACGATGTGCTTTCAGGCAAGCTATACGCTGGACTAGTTGCGTTATAGTTGTGTTTGATTGCTATTACTTTAGCACTCTGACGAACTCTAATAAGAGCGAAACCAGTATGTGTTTCTAACGATATGGTTAGAATGCAGCATCCAATATTGCATTGTTTAAAGATTTTTGTGTAATATGTTAGATCGTACGGCTGACTTAAGTTCGTAGATCAATGTATAATTATACTAATATTTGGAATAAAAAATTCTTATTATCTATTCATATTTAATTAAAACGCAAATTAAAAATGCCAACAGATTACATCTCTCACAAATTTTAAGAAACAATACTTCTAAAGAAAACCTTTAAACAGACGAAAAAAGATCGAGTAATCTACTCACTAACTTTTAAACGGCACACCAGATCCAACTTTTTTATATATACAGTATCTCATGCATACACCAGATTCGGGACGAAAAATGTTGTAGTGGCAATAGCGCTTAATTTAACGAATGCGCTGTGATAGTTTTGACTTTTACTGCTGTGACACGACACGCCTTCCAGTACATTCCAGAAGGCTCTCTCTCATTCTAGAAATAATGTTTAACCTTTATTTATATCGCTGCGCCGACCACTGGCTAAACAGTTAGAATCGGTCACGATTGGAGTTGAGAGGTAAGCGGCAGTGGAATTTTAAACTTTATACTGTTCTTGTTAGTGCAATTTATTACGCTTTTGTGAATTTGGAGCAGTTGCTGCAAAATAAATCTTGAAATGGGAAAAGATTATTATAAAATACTAGGGATCGCAAAAGGTGCGAGTGATGACGATATCAAGAAGGCGTATCGTAAATTGGCATTGAAATATCATCCGGATAAAAACAAAGCACCTGGAGCTGAAGAACGTTTTAAAGAGGTTGCAGAAGCGTATGAAGTCTTATCAGATAAGAAAAAGCGTGATGTGTACGATAAATTTGGCGAAGAGGGATTGAAAGGAGGTATTCCTGGAGGTCAGTCTGGACAGGGTGGACCTGGAAACTTCACCTACACCTATCATGGAGATCCCAGAGCAACATTTGCACAATTCTTCGGCAACGCCAGTCCGTTCCAGGCCTTCTTTGATTTGGGAGGCGGCGGTGGAAACCGAATGTTCAGCTTTGGAGATGATGATATGGATGTTGACGATCCATTTTCTACTGGTGCACCAAGACCAGGAGGTCCAGGGGGAGCATTCCGCAGCCAGTCATTCAATTTCCATAATAGTCCAAATCGAAGTAAAGACAAATTACAAGACGCACCTATAGAACATGATCTCTATGTTTCGTTAGAAGATATTGCCAAAGGTTGCACCAAGAAAATGAAAATTAGCAGGAAAGTTCTTCAGGCTGACGGTACAACGAAGAAAGAAGACAAAGTTCTTACCATTAATGTTAAACCTGGCTGGAAGGCAGGAACCAAAATAACATTCCAAAGAGAAGGTGATCAAGGCCGAAATAAAATACCAGCTGATATTGTTTTTATAATCCGTGACAAACCTCATCCACTTTTTAAACGGGAAGGCAGTGACATCAGATATATGGCAAAAGTAACTTTGAAACAGGTATGTATTAATTTTGATAGTTCATCTATAACATGAGTGTCTTTTTTGTAACTTGCATACAAATAATTATATATAGGTATATAATGTATGGTTCATAAAATCCTTTACCAATCAATAACCTAAAAACTAATCAAACTTACAAGTAAATTTGCAGATTATGTCTCGACAGCTTTCCAAAGAAAGAAAATGTTTGAAACATAGTTATGGTATTGAATTTTGATAGAAATAATCTGGCACCAAACATTTTTTCGTAAAATACTTATAACTTATTTTCCTTCGACCTAGAGATCTAAATTTCGGCATAGTTTACTTTTTATAGCATTAACCTACCTACCAAATTTGGTTCCCATAGCTTTTTTATTTTCAGAGGTAAAAATTTTTCCCAAAAGGAAACGCAAAATTTTCTCTGAAAACCTGGTCCAATTTTCCTGCTGGCTAACGAGTTTATCCAATCCACTTACCTAAGGAAGGTACCTGCCAAATTGGTAAATTTGCAGATTACCTCCCAAACAGTTTTAGATAAAACAACTACTGGTAGAAAAAGTCTGGTGTCTTACTTGCACGCTGACTATTTTTACCTTTTGTTCTCTCTTCTTTCCTGAGTTATTGGCTTTTAAAGTTCCTTACACATTACACAGTTTTTAACAATTTCAGAGTACAGTCCTGTCCCGTCACACCCCTGTTCCCTCCTAAACATTACATTTGACATAAAGTTCACATTGACTTTGGGAATCTCTAGAATATTCTAGACACGACATTTATTACTTCGCTCTCATATGCTGCTAACAAGTGTATGCTTTTAGACTGTTTCTTATATATTCATGTGTTTGCAGGCGTTATTTTTAAAATTGTCATTGTTTACCTTGTTCTGTTAATTACCATTAGTGTTGTAGGGGTTTAGGTGCATGTGTGGTCTGTTCTTGGTCTGTGTCATGTTATTTGTTTTCTACATTGTTTTTGCAATGAGGAAATTGTCATGGCGCAGGCTGTTAAAATACAAGGTCGAAGGTTGTTTACACAATGGGCCGGACCTACCTCGCTTGCTCGAGATGCAAAGGATAAGTGTTATATAAATTTATTGTTTTCGTTTTTAAATTTTCGTCCTTTGGCAATATTTGCTATGGTATGTTCTCTTTTTGCTTTACATACTTGGATACTCATATTGTAACATGGGTTTTCCTTTCTCTAGCGTTCCACTTGTGACAGGGGGGGTGTCTGCTTCGTCGTGGGGATTAACCTTTCCCCTCTCGAATGCCTACAGCCACCCTCGTTGCATAAACCACGAGAAACTTTCTTGTTCATACTCCTCAACGAAGTTATGGTACCTGGGGCAAATAGGGATAGGCAGGGTTTAAGGGGGATATGGCTTCAAGATGTGAAACAGACAGCTTTCAAGCCGTTTTCTCCGCATTTTCTGCTCACGTTTCTTTTTTACTATATAATTTGAAATTTGTATAGTGACAAAAACTTTATTAAAATGGCAATGTTGTTTTACTGCCAGGTGGTCATAGATGTTTTCAAAGCATGCAACTTTATAAATAATAATAAACCCTTTAACATTTACAGATATGTCAGATTCCATAAATAAATAGCCAACACTAAAACTTAGTATAGTATGTTAAAAGTTGTGGGATAAAAATCATGTCATAAAATACTGATAAAAATTATTTGTGTTTTAAAATATGTCATTCAATGGTAACTCATATGTTTAGAGTAACAAATTAAAACTTTAAAAAAATGGCAATGTTTGTTTACTGTCAGATGGCTATTTAGGTTGCCACAGCCTGCAATTTTTAAACGAACATAACACCACAGCAGACAATTTCGCCATTTTGAAGGGCACCACATATAACGCTTTGGAAACTAGCTATTCTACATTTATGTAACAAAAAGTCTTACTTCCTGGTTATGAACCTCAGATCGCAACCTCATTAACCAAACGCTGGAAATTACTTGCTAATTTATTTCATACTTCATGTTTATGTTTTTAATACAATCATTTAAGTGATTTTTAACTTGTTTACAGGCTTTGTGCGGATGTACAGTAGATGTTCCTACAATGCAAGGTACAACTGTTCCATTGAACTACCAACATGAGATCATCAAACCAAATTCAGTTAAGCGTATACAGGGATATGGGTTGCCGTTGCCAAAGGAACCAACAAGAAAAGGCGATTTAATAATCAATTTTGATATAAAATTTCCTGATAAGTTATCACAGTCAGTTAAAGATATTTTGTATGATACACTTCCAAATTAATGATAATTTATGTGAGATGTATGGAAGTGTTTGTGCGTTTTAGTACGAATGAAAAAGTAAATGTTAATTTTGTTTTTATAAAAACTAATTTGTTTTGTCCCTTTTTTCGTGTTTAATTCATCTAATAATTTTATTCCGGCGTTGACTTTTTACTAACAGTGCTTAAAAATTTAATTCTTGTTTTTTATTTCCACTATGTTCTAAACATGTTTTAATGACATTGGTAATTAAGCATGGGTAAGACTGAAGCCGACCAATTTGTTTTTTTATAGATTGTTTGACACCCTTTTATACCTGCTTGTAAATACCATTATTTGAGCCATTTAGAAAATTACTTTCGACTCTGTTCAGGGTTGGCAAAAAGCATGTTTTTTTTAAATTTTGAACAAAAAAACAATAAACACTGTTTAAAACTGTTTTTCATTGTTTTAATCCTAGTTTTTAATGAAAGACAATAAAACAGTTATAAACTGAAAAAAAAAACTGGTTTTAAACATAGTTTAAAGCACATGCATGTCATAAAATTGGGGGATTCACTGAGTATAATTCAATACAATAAGCCATTGAAACCTCTACTTCTTTAACCTAGCTTCAGACTTCTTCAGTATAATTCATTCAGTGCAGACTGCAGAACAGCCATTGAAACCTCTACTTCTTTAAGCTAGCTTCAGCCTTCTTCAGTATAATTCATTCAGTGCAGACTGCAGAACAGCCATTGAAACCTTTACTCCTTTAACCTAGCTTCAGCCTTCTTCAGTATAATTCATTCAGTGCAGACTGCACAACAGTGTAGTTTTGTATGCTCAATTTATAAGTGGAATTAAACTTAAGGACAGGAAGAACGAAAGATAATATTTAGCCAAAAAGATGTTTTTTTTTTCTGTTAGTGGAACCTCTGGAAAGAAGTGTATCAGAGCTAAGTGTAAGAAATGCGAAACATCAGTAGTAGGTTTGGTAGCTAGACTGAAAAATCATAAGCATTCTGTGCATGTGAACATCAAGAAGCATCTGACTTGGAATCAGACACAAGTGGTAGGTTACCATAAGTTTATCAGGTTGAGGGTACATTTTGTTCATAAATAGCAATAACAAGCTAAGCACATTGAATATCAGTTCTATTTATATTAGCACATCTGTAAGGTAATTTGTTTTTTGAACAACCTGGCAAACATTTCTCTAATTATTAGAGGTGTGTGAACTCATGTTTTCCTCAAATCGAACTATGAACAAACCCAAGCAAATATGTTGCCTTGAACTTTGAACCTCAGAAATAGTATGTCTAAGGTTCACAGTGGAACTTCGAACTTCATAGAAATTCAGAATCGAACATCGAACTACCAAAAATTCTTCAGTGTTCGTATATCATTTCCTTAAATAAAAAATTTAGATATATTGTAACATACAATATTTGATATGTAAATATTCCCATTCTGTTTACAAAAGGGAAGGGTTCGACAAAATTTGCAGGTTGATTGGGTGAAAATGCCTTCCGGTGCTGATAGTTGTGGAGATGGATCAACGTTAAATCAAAAAAAAATTTGGGCGCAGCAAGTGCGTTATGGTAGTGAATTTTTATTAAATGCTTCAAACTTGAATAACTCAATTTTCTATAAACTTAAGAAGTTTAATTTTGGTATGTAGTAAGGTCTTTCCTAAGGTAAGATATCCACAAAATATCATCAAAATAGCTTTGTAATATTTGGAGAAAATTTTTTTTTCGAAAGAAAACTGAAAATTTGGATAACTCAATTTTCTATAAACTTACAAAGTTGAATTTTGGTACGTAGTAAGGTCTCTCCCAAGGCAAAATATCTCGTAAATTTCATTAAAACACCTTTGTAATTTTCGGAGAAAAGATTTTTTTTAGAAAGAAAACTTAAAATTTTCCCGGAAAACCCTGTTAGATTTTTCTGGCTAACGAACTCATCCAAGCCATCAATAAAAGAAAGGCACTTGCCAAGTTTAATCAAAATCGGTTAATTATTTTTTGAGTTATCGGATGGATACATAATGATTTTCTTAATAAAAATTCACTAATACAAAAACAACATATTTTAAACTTTTTAGATTTCTAGATCTATAGATAAGCTCAATTATAAATATGTTGTTATTTGGCATTGGCTAGGCAGTTTTAGCAAACATTGAGAGGGTTCAAAGTGAGCATGATAGGTATAAAATAACCACGTAAAATTTGAACTATCTCCTGATTGTGAATAATTCACTTTTTTCACTCATTGCTAAATAAAGCACGTTGAAACTGGTGATATCCAAAGGTAATCTGCAATTATTCTCATAATCTCTGAAAATTTACATTACTGATCGCCTTCAAACACCACCATTATAATATTGTTACTTAGGGAAGCTAGGATATATATTTAAAAAAAAAAGCATGAGTAAAATCTCCAGAAATTACGCTATCAATGCAATGAGACCGATAATAAGTTTAAAGCGCCGCTGCTGAGTTAATGGGGCTGCAACTTCGCTACCTTTGGCAGCATTCAACTGTAAAGCTAAATTTTGAAGTATTTTTGAGCTGCAAAGTTTGAACTATTTTGGAGAATTACATATTTCGACCTTCAAACTACTTCAACATCGCTAGTGCGAACATATTTTCGAACCGTAGCTTCAGTTCGAAATTTCGAAGCATCACACACCTCTAATAATTATTATTAAATACTTTTTCTCAATAAGGACCCCATTTTGTGCATGCCGACCACACGAAGTTAATGATTTTTGACTATCTTGGCTTGTAATAAATTTATTTATTACATGTGTTTCATATCAGTTTTTAAAATTCAAATAAAATATGTTTAAAACAATTTTAAACAAAACTCAAAAACCCAACTCTAGTGTTTAAAACATGTTTTAAACATCTGTTTTAAACAGTTTGTTTAAAACTTGCCAACCCTGACTGTTGTGAGATCCAAAACAAAATATTAATATACCATGAAACAATGTCCAGACATCACATGTTTTTGTAAAGTTTTTCTAGTTCTCTATTTATTTTTTAAGTTTCTCTGTTTAGGAGTTTAATTATTGTAGATAAGTTGAATAAACTATTTTTTACGTGAAATGTTTAGTTTTAATGTTATGTTACTTTTAACTTATTACAGTTTGAAAAATTCAGTTAAATAATCCTGGCTGAGTTCCCATAAAGGAATAGTGATTTTATAAAGTAGACTGTTATTTTAACAACTGCTAATTTTACAGTCAATGATTCCAGCTGTTCATGTTTTGTATATGTAGATAATAACTTATAAGGTTATGTATTACCGACATGTTGACATTTTTTGACATAACAATTCAGCTGTTGGCGTCTGGTAAAAAATAAGCAAGGTAAAGTAATACATAATTGGAAATACCTTATTAGTTAATTTGCTTAAGAAAAATTTTAAATGTCAAAATCGCGTTTCTGTAATCTAAATAACTTATGTTGCAAGGTGTTATGGGTAAAAACAATATTTTTAAATTTAAAATTTTTTTAGTCATGAAATTTTTAGTAGATACTGTAATATAATAATAATAATTTATTTACTCTGTAAAAAATATGCCTTAAGAGCTGTATAGAACGAAAACTATGCTATAAACGAGTGCGTATTGTTCGACGACAGCTCCTAAATGTATGCAACCCCTGCATACACCAATTCATTTAGGCGTATGTACAATAATGTACTGGTCGACTATATTTCACCTCGGAAGCGTGAGTGTGTATTTTTCGACCGACAGCTCCTACATGTATGCAACCCCTGCATACACCAATTCATTTAGGCGGATGTACAATAACATACTGGTTGTGTGTATTTCATCACGGAAGTGTTGAAAGTTTATGCAATAGGCAATTTGTTTAACACCTTTGCGTGTTGGTATAGTATACCTATGATTAAGTTAAAAGAACCCTTGTTTTGGATTTATAAGACCATTTTAAAGCAAACCTCAATCGCCAAACTAACAGATTTTTTCTGATATTGGAAAAAAAGTAAAAGGCACTTAATAAGAGATCCACTTGCAATACCAAAAAAGTGTTGACGCAGCAAGTGCGTTTTGGTAGCGAATTTTTTGTGGTACGAGTATTTATAAAAAAATTGGTAATCAGTCTTAAAAAAGTTTTTCATTCATTTCAAATCTTAAATCTTCAAAAATCTTGATACATATATAGTGAAGCCTTCAGAAAAGCACACATTTATTCTGATACGTGAGAAAAATTAATAAAAGGCACTTTATAAAATTTGTCGATTTGCAATAACAAAAAGTGTGGGCGCAGCAAATGCGTAATGGTAACAAATTTGCACACAAAATTCCGGTTAATCAGTAAATATTAAAAAACTTGTATGCAGCAAGTTACTTGTGGTAGCGAGTTTTATTTTAGAAAAAAAAAAGGTAAATAGTAAATAAAAGTATAAAAAAGTCTACATGCAGCAACTGCTTTGTTGCAAAGAGTTATAAAAATATTTCAAATTTTAATAAGTGAGTTTCCCATTCACTTAAAGAGTCTTGATGCATATGTAGTCACGCCTTTACGAAAGCACAGATTTATTCTGATATATTTGAAAAAATTAATAAAAGGCGTCTTAATAAGGTTTGTCCATAACAAAAAAGTGTGGCCGCAGCAAGTGCGTTATGGCATCCAATTTTCATGAAACATACTTAAACTAAAATAGTAAATATATGTCCAAATTATAATTGAAATTTTTAAAAGTTTTTGAGACCATTTCAGTTCCAACCTTATTTACCTTATTTATCTGTCAGTTTATTATTAATAACCGGACAATTAAATTTATTATCAATAAACATTATAAAAATGTGCAGATTGAGAAATGTTATATGTCGGGACAACTGCCCACTGAGTTTATAAAGAATTGAAGTCTTACTAGGTATTCCAAAAACAGTGAATGCGCGAAAATGCAACCAGCATAAGAAAATAAGTGTACAGTCATGTGGCAAACATTCTGCTACTCATAATAAAAAGTCTGGATGAGACAAGTGCGCTATGGAAGTGAGTGTTCATATAAATGATCTAAAATTTTTGTTATATATATATATATATATATATATATATATATATATATATATATATATATATATATATATATATATATATATATAATGCTTAGTGTTTTAATTATAAGGGAATTATGAATTCCCTTGTTTATTATGTACATTATTTAAAAAAAAAAGAAATGAAACCTTTTCTCCTGAATAAATTTCGAAAAACAAATTTGCAGCAAATATTCATGAAAAATAATGTTAAACACATTTTTCCTGAAAATATTTGACAATAAAAGAAAATAAAAAGTTTTACCAAATTCTGGTTTTACTGTAAAATATTTATATAAAGGTATAAATATGTTGTATTATTAATAATAACAATGTATAACAATAAAACAATATTAAAATAATATACGTGCGTTTGAAACTTTATTTTCTTTAAATGTACTGTTTTCTTTTATTTTAAAAATGAAATAAATCTTAGGTGGTAAATGTATTTTTTTAAAAACCAAAACCTACCGCGCATGTCTACCATGATTGTTTATATATATATATATATATATATATATATATATATATATATATATATATATATATATATATATATATATATATATATATATGTGTGTGTGTGCAGCAAGTAAACATTAAAAAATAATGTAGAACAGTCTTTCCTTGTTTATTATGTACATTATTTAAAAGAGACATATATAACCTTTCGCCCTCGATAATAAATTTTCAAAAATATAAAAGACAGCTTTTTCCTTGTTTATTTTGTTCATTATTTAAAAAAAAAACAATAAATTTTAAAAAATAAATTTGCCGCCAATAAAGGAATTAAAAAATAATGTAAGACAGCTTTTTTGAAAATATTTGACAATAAAAGAAGAAAATAGAAAGTTTGTTAAAAATCTGGTTTTTCTTTAAATCAAATTGTTTTAATGAAAAAATTGAATAAAACTTATATCGTTCGATTTTTTTAAGACGATAACAGAACTGCGTGTCATTCTCCATACTTTCTTTTTTACACAAATAACTTTAATGGCATGACCACACATATAATTTCCAATGATTTTTTCTTCATTGCCTATATACATTTATAAAAAAGAAGTACTTAACACTCTGCCCTTAACCATAAATTTTCAAACAATTGTGCAACTATGCATTATAAAATTTGAAAAAGTAGATGCCATCAAAGATAACTTTCTACAAAATAAGAAAATAAATGCTTAATTATAATATGTGGCTTCACTATAAATCACATTTTTCTAATTAAAATATGAAATAAATCTTATATCAATCGATTTTTTTATTAGAAAATGACCTTTTCAGTAAGGTGAGTAGGATTGAATTTCATACATATTTACATATATAACAATTAATTACCCATAAGTATGTTTATTTGTATCTAATAACTTAAACATATTTTTTTACAATGTTATATTAAAGCAAAACAAAAATCAAACTAAACCTCAAAATATTGCTATACAATTAGGTAAGCCATTTTAAACATATAAAGAGTGCCCCGCATATAAATTGGCATTTTTATTTCAATTTCGCTTATATGTAACGTTTTGCAACTAAATATGAAGCAGAGATCAATATTAGGTTTTCACCCAGTCGGCCAGACAAATACTGAAAAAAGCGATATTCTCACTCGAATCCCCGCTCTATTGTAGTGTCACTAAACGAGCTGTCGGTTGAAAGAACTGTCGGCCGAACGATATGCCACGGCTATAAACTTGTAACATTTGTAACGTCACATTAATTATTAGTTATAATTCATTACACCAACATATATTTTACTCTATTGTCTATAAACACTTTTATTCATGGCACAGGTAACGCTATCTCTTTTTAACGCCATTCAGTTTATTAATTTAGACACTGTTGGCTGAACTGTCATCGAGTGCCTGGCTTATCTCAATAGCTAAGCAGTCTTAAGTACGTCAACAACTTGCTAATGGGCCTCTAAGATGAATAAAATAAAGCTTCAAGAACAACGAACTCTAAGAAGAATGCAATCAACAACATATAAGAACAATGAAATGAACTTTCAAGAATGCAATTAGTAATCCTAGAAGAATGCAGTAACACGTGGAAGAAAGAACAACAGACACTGGTTCAACATCTCCTGCAACATGGCAAGCATTTACCCTCAGTCATCTGCTTCGAGACCGAATCGGTCCCCAATTATGCCATGCTGACTTCCTGCCTTCACTCATAAGACAAGTGTCACGACAGAAAACTAATACATGCTTCACATGTTCTATATACCTTTATGTGCTTCAATTAACTTGCATTGCAGACTGTCTAGGGCTCACACATGAGAAGTCGATAATTGACGAACCCAGTTCAAAGAGAGCAGTGGAGCTGCTAAATCTTAGCAGAGGACAGCTCAGAAACATAATAGGTCTCTTGACGGGACACATGGCCGTCAAGAAACACCTACATAAAATGGGACGGTTCTAGGGGGACCTCGCATGCAGACTGCGGCGAGGGGGGGAATCAGCCCAGCACATCTTGTGCGAGTGTAAAGCTCTGGACCGCAAAAGAACTGATCTACGGTCAGTCTAGACTGGAGACAGAGCATTATAAAACTTCACCCTACCAATCGCTGTGCAAACTAGTTCAAGGCACAGTGATTTTGGAATGGGTGGAGTAAAAAGGCTAAGGGCATGCACAATATAAGCCAAAGGTTGCAGTGCTATCCGGTCGGCAAAGCCGCGGACGAGCTCTGAGGGAGAAAGAAAAAAACTTGAATTCGTTTAAACAATCTTTTAAATTTTCATATAGATGCCAGAGTGCAGATGTAAGTAATTTTATCAATTTTATTGTTATCTGTGAGTATTTCTTATTATATCAAGTAATTTTTTTCTTTTTCCCTTTCTGATATTAAACAAATTTTCGCTACACTGCACCTTTCAACGTGGGACTCGATTGTTCATGCATTTTGCACTTTCTTTTGGGATACCAATGTACAGGTGTTTCGTTCAAGCCGTCAATTTCACTCATGAATACTGAAAAAAGAAGCATACTATAGTTTCCGTTGGTTCTTTATTTTATTTGACTTAATATAATCAATTTTTATTGCGTTTTCTTGAGCTCATGAGCAAGGCCTTATTTAAAATATTTTTTTCTGCAATATTGTTAGTGAATTTTATTTTAAAAAATCACTAATAGAGAGGTATCGATGGTGAGACTTAGCAAACATTTTTTCAAATGAGCGCGAACTAGGACCCCTAGAACCCATATCCGGGTCAGTTTGAATTTTTATATGTATATATATATATATATATATATATATATATATATATATATATATATATATATATATATATATATATATATATATATATATATGTATTTATGTATCCGTCTGATAACTCAAAAAATAATTAACCGATTTCGATAAAACTCGGCAAGTGCCTTTCTTTTATTAATGGTTTGGATGAGTTTGTTAGCCAGGAAAATCCGACGGGGTTTTCCAGAAAAATTCCTTTAAAAAAAATTTTTTTCTCCGAAAATTACAAAGCTGTTCTAATGAAATTTAACGGCTATATTGCCTTAGGAGAGACCTTACTACGTACCAAAATTCAACTTTCTAAGTTTATAGAAAATTGAGTTATTCAAATTTTGAATTTTCTTTCGAAAAAAAATTTTTTCTCCGAAAATTACAAAGTTATTTTAATGAAATTTGGTGGATATATCTTGCCTTAGGAAAAACCTTTTTTTTTTTTGTTCCCTCAGGGCTCGTCCGCGGCCTTGCCGCCCCGATAGCACCGCAACCCTTGGTTGATTGTGCTAGGAAAGACCTTACTACATACCAAAATTAAAGTTTCTAAGTTTATAGAAAATTGAGTTATTCAAATTTGAAGCATTTAATAAAAATTCACTACCATAACGCACTTGCTGCGTCCCGTTAGTTTTTTCTCTTTCTGTTAAGGTCCGATACAGGTAAATTCCTAGAATGTTTTTAAGTAGTTTCAATTTAAAGTCATTTTATTATTAATATATTTTCACTGATATGGTTTATTTAGCACTTTAGAATGTCTCTGTTATCTGGCTTCCTTGTTTATCCGTTTTGTCTTTGCAGAGGGGAATTTTGATTGATTATTGCATTGAAATATACATTTATTTAATATGTTTAAACCAATAGTTTTATACTTTGGTTTAAAGTTATTTGGGGCACTTTAAACATTATCTTACATTTTTATTTAACGAAACACAGAAAAATCTTGTCTTTGATTAATTTTTGTGATAGTTTCCGAATCGTAGCATTTCATTTATTTTTTATACAGTGTTCAGTAGTGACACTTCTGCTTGCTTCATTGAGTTCAATTTAGCAATTATTTTGTCCCTTTCCCCAGCTTTTTAATTAGGCGAACCTCGCGTCTTTCTTGGGGCAACGGAAGTGGTGTGATGTCAGCCTTTAATTTTTTTTCTGAAAAATGCTTGAGTTTCTCGTTCCACTGAACTTCTACAGGGGTGCATTCTGATGTGGTTTGCCCTGTCCCAAGATTTTATTGGGGAAAATGAGGGGGTGGCGAAATATGCGCTTTACTAATCTTTTTTTGAAATATCCTTAGAACCATCTCGACTGCACGTGTACACCACGAGATAAGTGTTGTGAATGCAACCACCAAGACAGCTTGTTTGGTATTTATTTTACGTTAGTATAATTTAATTTAACAGTTATGAAGTTTAGTAATTATAAATTAATTTCCTTGCCGATTATGTCATTTAATCTGAGGGAGTTAATTCTAGGTAAGTATTCAATATGAATTCAACTAAATTACATTATTAAATTCTAGTTAACATATTTTAGGGTAGTATTGTCCAATCTGGCAGCATGGTTGGGTAATTCTCTTCACAACACATTAAAAAAACTGCCGATCGTTTCACTAACAAAGTTTTTGTTATCTTCATCATCTGATTACTCTTAACTTGGTTAGTGAAACGATCGTTAGGTCAGGTCATCAGCGTCATCATAGGCTGAATAAAATTTTCATCATCTGATGACGCTAACTTGATTAGTGACGCGATGGTCTGGTTTTTAAAATCTGTTGTGATTTGGGCTCTCCAAGTGTACTTATCAGTGCTCATCAGAGGTTCAAATCTTCACTTAGTCCTATATTTAAGTTTAACCCAATTTACTACACTTTTTGGGAATGCGATCGCTGCCCATCGTTTTTTAGGCGGTTGGAAGAAAGTTTCAGTTTTTTGTGCACCACTGCTAGTCAATTCTTGTTCTCTTAGCTCATGAATATTGACAATTTCTTTAACGGGGATGGCGAAATTCAGCCTAAAGGTCTGGCAACCCTGAATTTCACTGCTGGCTGCTGATCTGATTTCTTTTCTGTCTTCTGCCACAGCACAGCATATTATGATGTATGCTATAAGTCATATGTTCATGTCCTGTAGCTGTATGCCACTGTCCATGTCATACTTCATACTTCTGTTCTGTACTATGTACTATTGTGCTTTGTTTGTGCTATGTTGCATGCTGCTTCTGCTATGCTCATCGCTCATCTGCTGATAAGACTGCAACTGTACTACTACATTGTAGTGTATACTACAGTGCTATTCCAGCTAGTACAATTTTACTATGTCTATTACATTTCAGAATATTATATTATCCTATTAGTGAATTTTCTTTAAAAAAATCACTAATGAGGAGATCTCGACTTTTGAATTTTGAAAAAATTTCTCAAATGAGCGCTAATTTGGCCCCCCAGAACACATATCCGGGGTCAGTTTCAATTTTTATATGTTTATATACATACACACACACACAAATATATATATATATATATATATATATATATATATATATATATATATATATATATATATATATATATATATATATATATCACACCGATAACTAAAAAAATAATGGGCCGATTTTGATTAAATTTGCTGAATAAATTCCTTTTGCAAATGGCTTGGATAAGTTCGCTAGCCAGGAAGATCTGCCTAGGTTTTCCCGGAACATTTTATGTTTTCTTTCGAAAAAAATTTATATCTCCGAAATTAACAAAGTAAGGGCAACCAAATTTGGTATAGGTAAGTTACCTACCAAAATTTAGCTATGTAGGTCAAAAGACAAAAAAGTTATAGGCATTTAAAGAAAAATAAATTGGGGTTTTCCTCAAAACGTCAAAGTTGCGATTTAAAACGTCAAAATCGGCAACATTTAGGCAAATAATTTGAATCTAATACGGGCTATCGAAATCAAATGTCTCAAGAAGGATGTTTTACAAACCCTGAAGTCTTAGTGTTAGTGTTTTTTTGCTTTGGAAAATAAGTATTCACCTTATTTTGTTGATTAACCGTATATTAATCAAGTTACACTACTTTTAACTTAACTACAACATAATATTAACAATAACTATATACACAATGGAGTTGCAAGCACACCTCTCGTCTTTCGTCGTTTCAAGCGTTCTACCTTGCAATGCCGGATGCACACTCGTCTCTTCTTCTGTCCGGCTATATCAATCGAATTCTTGGAAGGTCGCACCCTGTACCAACAGAAGTCACGTTGGTAGTCCTGAACATGCCCCCCGCCTTGAAAGAGTTGACTTTCAAACCCAAAACAAAGACATACAAATTATGCTTAACGGAATGGACTACAGACTACCAAAAGAGTCAATGGAGATAAATCAGTTTTAAGTTATTCATTGTTTTTATGAACTTCACTGTGCGCACTCACTTCAGCATCTTCTTCATATATAGGAAGAGGGCAAATTTTTGAGAAGGATCTCTTGATTACCCCGCTATCAGTCTTTATTGTAGCTACTCTGGCGATGCCATCACTGCCTGCGTGGATGGTTTGTACTCGTCCTAACTTCCACTTCGAAGGAGGTTGGTTATCTTCTTTGATGATAACGAGTGTTCCCTGCTTCAGTGACCCTTGATGTAGCTTCCATTTTGTGCGCTGCTGAAGTTCACTAACATATTCCTTGCTCCACCGGTCCCATAGGTGTTGTTTTATTTGAGTGAGATGTTGATACATTGACAAGCGATTTGTTGGTATGTCCATCAAACTACTCTCTGGAACTGCCGTTAAAGGTCGACCAATGAGGAAGTGTGATGGAGTGAGGGGAGTTAGGTCATTGGGTGAACTGGAGATTGGAGTAAGTGGCCGGGAATTCAAAATTGCTTCGACTTCCGCGAGTACTGTAGTTACTTGCTCGAAAGTTAAAATTAAATCTTTAATCACGCGTCTGAGGTGATACTTGATACTTTTTATGCCTGCCTCCCACAGGCCTCCAAAATGTGGGGAATAGGGAGGAATGAACTTCCAATCAATTTGATCCCGTGCACACATTTCCGTTAACTGTTTGTTTTGCGCCATGATAAACTCGCCCAAATCTTTCAGTTCGTTTCTTGCCGCCAAGAAGTTTCGACCATTATCACTATATATACAAGCTGGCTTTCCCCTTCGAGACACGAAACGTTTAAGTGCTAACATAAAAGCCTCTTTACTTAAATCTGTGACTAATTCAATATGAACAGCTTTAATAGTGCAGCATATGAACAGGCATATATAGGCTTTGGACATTTTAAAGCCTCGTCCAGATCTACTTTTAATAGTCAATGGACCAGCGTAATCTACCCCTACGTGCTCGAAGGGCTGTCTTGAGATCAGACGCATCTCGGGTAACGAACCCATTATCGGATTTGTTAATTTTGGTTTACATCGGAAGCATGGAATGCATTTATGAATGATAGACTTTACTAAAATTCGGCCCCTAACGATCCAATACTCTTCGCGTATTGTAGACAGAGTTTGTTGAGGACCCGCATGGAGTAGTCTGACATGGGTACTTACAACAATTAATTTAGCTAGAGGACTTTTAGATGACAAAATTGCCGGGTGTTTTTTCTCATAGGAAAACGACGAATTTTGCAGTCTTCCACCCACCGTCCAAACACCGTCAGAATCGACGAATGGATTCAAATTTGAGATATCTTTCGCAGATAATTGTTTTCCCGCCTTAAGTTTGTTGATTTGATTTTGAAAGTGTTCAAATTGAGAAATTTTGATCAAATGATGCATTGCGTTATTTACTTCCGGTGTCGTCAGTAATCCGGTTTTTAATGGCAATTTATTCACCCTTTGCTTGCAGTTATTTATAAATCTTAACAGGCATGCGGTTACCCTCTTGAGTTTATTTAAATCAGAATATCTGTTAATTAAGTCATCTCCTGAGGAAGTTGCATAAAATATGTGAGGTTTAGTTTTACGTACATCTGGTAAATTTTCATTGATATATCTAGATTCTGGCCAATGGTTGCGACCTTGCCTTAAAAACGCCGGACCGTTCCACCAAAATGTATTATTGATTAAAGCTTCTGCTTTAACCCCCCGTGATACTAAATCGGCTGGGTTATGGGTTGATGGAACATGACGCCAGCTGTCAGCAATGGTTAACTGTTGGATTTCGGAAACCCGATTGCTCACAAAAGTTATCAATTTATTAGGTGGCTGTTTCAGCCAACCTAAAACTATGGTTGAATCTGACCAAAATGTGCATTCGTTAAGGTTTACATGCAAAGAACTTCTAACTGATTTTGCAAGCCGAGCCAAAACCAAGGCTGCCATTAGTTCCAGTCGAGGGAGACTAATGGTTTTCAAAGGTGAAACTTTTGATTTCGCACAGAGCAAACTTGAGAATATTCCGCCGTTATCATTGATTGACCTAATATAAATACAGGCGCCATATGCATCTTCGGACGCGTCTGAAAACCCGTGCAATTCGCAATGCACGACGTTGTCACATATTACTCGTCGATCCAGGCAGACGTTATTTAACAATGGCAATTGGCTTCTAAACTCCCGCCAAAAGGTGTAGATGTGAGGTGAAACGGTTTCGTCCCAGGATATTTTTTCTAGCCATAACCTTTGTAGCATAATCTTTGCTGGTAATATGGCTGGAGCCAAAAGGCCGAGCGGGTCAAAAATTTGCGCAATGCTGGCTAAAATTATTATTTTTGTAATTCGAGTTTCCGAAGCATCTGTCGATATTTTGTATGTTAATATGTCGCGACATGGATTCCACGTAATGCCAAGTGTTTTGGCGTTTTCATTATCTCCGAATTCAATAACGTTTAAAATTGAACTCCCGTCATTAACATATTTTAAAACCCTATTGTCATTGGAATAATACTTACGAAGCTCAAAACCACCCTGTTTTAAAATTTGACTAACTGTGAGACATAATTCTGCGGTTGTTTCGAGATCATCGCCCCCGCTGATAAAGTCGTCGACATAAAAATCGCCTTTTATTGCCTTAGAAGCCTCTGGATATAGTTCGGCGTTCGCGTCAGCTAACTGAACCAAGCATCGTATGGCAAGAAAGGGAGCTGCGGTTGTCCCATATGTGACAGTTTTTAATTGGTATACAGTGAGAGGATCGCCGAGATCCGGCCTCCAAAGGATGCGCTGTAGGCGTCGTTGTTCCGGAGTAATAAGGATCTGGCGATACATCTTTGCGATGTCCGCACAAATGACAAATTTATGTTGCCGAAATCTTAATAATATTGAATACAATGTTTCCTGTAATGTAGGCCCGACAAATTGTAACTGATTAAGAGAGAAACCAGTGGACGTAGGCGCAGATGCGTCGAAAACAACCCGTAATTTTGTAGACAAACTATCGCTTTTAAGTACTCCATGATGTGGCATGTAGTAACATACCTCTTCTGAATCACAACTCTCAACTTTCTCCATATGGTCAAGTGCTATATATTCATTCATAAAATCTACATATAATTGTTTTAATTTTGAATTTCTTTGAAACTGACGCTCAAGAGACATAAATCTTTTTTTTGCATTTTCAAGGGAGTCACCGAGCTGCTCTAATGATTGTTTAAATGGTAACGAAACAATAAATCTCCCATGTTCATCGCGTTTTGTCGTTGTTTTAAAGTTATCTTCGCAAGCGAGTTCTTCTGGGGAAAAAGCAGGTTTATTATACACTTCTTCAAGTTCCCAGAATTTTTTTAAACCTTCCTGTACTTCTGTATTTGTCTCATTGTGCGCGAAATGACAAATAAGACTGTTAGTTTTAACACTAAAAGGTCCAGACACTACCCACCCAAATTTAGTTTTTTGCAAGATTGGCATATTCGTTCCTAATGAAATCTGACCCACTGAAAGCATGCTCCAAAATAAATCAGAGCCAATTAGCATGTCGATTTTATCGGGTTTATCAAAGGTTGGGTCCGCTAAATTGATATATTTTGGAATTGATAACTTCGATACATCTATCTTGACTGTCGGTACGTTTCCGGAAATAGCATCAATAATAAAGAAACATTTTGTGAAGAAAAAACTATTATATAATGACTGTACCGTCATTTCGCATTTTGAATAGATATTTGAAGCTACATTGTTTAAGCCTTTCACTGAAATATTGACTGGATGCGTATTTAATTTTAAACGGTCGGCCAAATGTTTTGTAACAAAGCTAGACTCACTGCCGCTATCTAACAATGCTCGAATTATACACGGTGACCCATCGTTATCTGTAACTTGAACATAGGCTGTAGACAGAAATACATGATCAACGACACCGCAGGCTGAAAGTGTAACCGAGTCCTTCCTGGAAGCCGTTTCACAATGTGGCACATTGTCATGGATGCTACTACCTGTCTTGGGATTAGAAACAGGCAAATAAACATTTTCTTTATGCAAAAGGGTATTGTGTTTTTCGTTACACTTTAGGCATGATCCTCGTCGACAAACTTTACTATGATGACCTTTCTTTAAGCAATTTATGCAAAGCTTGAGTAGACGAACCCTTTTATCCCGCTCAATGGGTGTCAGTTTTAAGAATATGGGACAATTTTGAATGTAATGATTGGTTGAACATATTACACACAGGCGAGTGATATCTGAATCGTTGTTACTAAGAAAACCCCTTGTGTTACTTAGAGCATGATTTTTACGTCTATCTCCCTGATTTTGTGCGACCACTTCAAGCGTATCAGCCCGAGAATTCAAAAAGGATTTTATGTCTGAGAATTTTGGCTCCGCGATATTTGATTTGTAACATTCCCATTCGCGTAACGTTAGGCTATCTACTTTTGTAGTGATTAAATACAAGAGAAGCGTGTCCCATTCCGAGACTGGCTGTTTTAATTGTTCTAAAGCCCTCAGGTTCTTTGAAAAGTTGTCGATAAGTTTTCTGATGCCTGATGCGGATTCTTTCGAGTGGGCCTCTTCATTAAATATAGCTTTGACGTGATTATGTATAAGCAATTTATTGTTGTCGTACCGTTCTAATAATGCATTCCACGCGACGTCATAATTTTCTGCGGACGTTTCGAGCGATTTTACTACCATTACCGCATCTGATTCCAAGGACGCCCTTAAATAGTGAAACTTTTGCACAGTACTTAATGAAGTATTGTCATGAATTAACGAACGAAACGTGTCTCTAAACTCTAACCAATTTTGAAAGTTACCACTAAATTTGGGCAAGTTTATCGTGGGCAATTTTATATGTTGTAAGTACGAGTCTGAGTCAGAAGACCGAGAAGAGTGTGACTGATTCATGTTATTGTCATCTACATTTACAACTGACGCGGTTTCAGTATCTAAAATTTTTTTTTATATAGCTACTTGATGAAAATATTCATCTTCGAACACAAAACGCTCATTGAGTTGTTCTTCTAACTCTGACTCGTCTTCTATTACGTTCTCTATTGTTGATTGCAATTGATCGAACTCGATTTTTAACTCTTTCATCGCGATTAACCTTTCCCTTAACTGAATAATGTCCGTATCGCCTACAGACTCTTTTGATTTAATGTTTTGAATAAATTTACAAAACCACGTTAATTTTGTTTTAATTGTGGCACGTTTCCTTTTTTCCATTTTTAAATCGGCCATCGTAAACAAGTAAGATAATTCAATTCTATTCAGTTAAATCAATTATCGCCTCAGAGCTTAATGTAATGAAACAAATCACTATTACAATATTTCAAAGAAACTAGTCGAAACAATAGACAAGTAAGGATTATTTAAAGGAAATAATTTTTGTTAAGGAACTCACCGGTTGATCGCCTTATTGGCCTGTTTACCTGGGTGTATTGTTCTTCCTGGCTGCTTTACAACTCCATAAAACACTACAACTGACTCATCTGGGCACTCCAATTAGTCAACGGCTGCAGTGTACTGTCTTCTGTAGTTATTACCATATATTCTGTAGTCTCGTTAAATCACTTGTTTTACAAACCACGCTCTGCTACCAAAAAATGTTAGTGTTTTTTTTTGCTTTGGAAAATAAGTATTCACCTTATTTTGTTGATTAACCGTATATTAATCAAGTTACACTACTTTTAACTTAACTACAACATAATATTAACAATAACTATATAAACAATGGAGTTGCAAGCACACCTCTCGTCTTTCGTCGTTTCAAGCGTTCTACCTTGCAATGCCGGATGCACACTCGTCTCTTCTTCTGTCCGGCTATATCAATCGAATTCTTGGAAGGTCGCACCCTGTACCAACAGAAGTCACGTTGGTAGTCCTGAACACTTAGTTTCAACCGCCATTGTCCTTCATTTTACTAAAATGTTTCCAAAAAATTTATTTCAAATAGACCCTTTCTCTGATGCTTGGCAGTAGTCTTAGCTATAAAGTTTATCGTTTAATGGTGTGGCGGTGGTTCCGACCGCAGTGTTTCCGTCAACACTACCCTATGTTTCTCTTGACAGCTAAACGTTGCGTTACGTTGTTCGACAGCAAGCTGTCAAAAACTACTATATAAGAGACACCAGGGATCTCTCTCGCTCTCCTCGCTACCAACCGACACAGAGAAGATACGTCTCTCCACGCTCGGTCAGTTATCTGTTATGTACTGTCTGTGATTGTTTTATAGTTAAATGTATCATATAGTTTATTCAGTTGGTGAAATAATAAAGTATATTAAATGTTTACGTATGGATTTAATATCAACAAGTGCAATTAACATCCATATTGGTGACCCCGTGCCGCAAGCCGAAGATGCCCAGCCTGATGTTCCAGCCGACGTCGCCTAACTTCCACGCACGTGCTCATGTCTACAGAAAACAAATATCTAAACAGGTCAGTCTTTTCTAATTTAAAAATTATCTGATTTTTTTCACAATGGCCGAAGATTCTTCAAGCAGCAATATCATGGCAAGGGTTGCAATAAAATTACCTCCTATATGGAGACGTAACGTGAAAATCTGGCAAATGCAGGTTGACGCCCAGTTTGATATATCGCAGATCAGTTCTGAAAAGACAAAATTCAGTCATGTACTCGCTATACTCGATCCTGATGTATAGGAGAAAATTTCCTTAAAATTTTATTTCTACAACCTTTACCAGTCAACGTTCGTTCAATTTTGGCTTTGAGCAACGATTCTCTAGAAGATTTGTCGGTTACAGCAGACAAAATCGTGGAAATTTCCGGAGATAAATACAACGTGGCTGAAATTCAGTCACGCGAGCCCGACAAGCTAGCCAAGTTAGAAGCGCAATTAGAGAAGCTAACAGCATCAGTCAACGAATTGCGAACGCGTTCCCGATCTACCTCCCGAGAAAGACCCAAGCTTTCTCGAAATTCCATAACCGCAAATTCCTTAACCTCCACGTGTTGGTATCATGAACGATTTGGCAACAAGGCCAAACGTTGCATCCAACCTTGCAATTTTAAAGCAAAACATGTGTCGGAAAACTAATAAGGCACTCCCTCCACGCGGCAGGAGACGAGAGCCACCTAACACGCCGCCTTTTTATTTTTGATAGACGCTCCAATATGAAATTTCTAATCGACTCTGGAGCGGATATTTCAGTTATTCCACCCACTCACGACCAACGGAAATTTCAATCTAAACGTACCTTGTATGCTGCAAACGGGACCCCTATTCATACCTATGGCGAACAATTATTAGATTTGGATTTAGGTTTACGCCGTAGGTTCTGCTGGCCCTTCACACTTGCCGATATCAAGCAACCAATTATAGGCGCTGATTTTCTAGCAGAGTTTGCTTTATTTGTGGATATGAAACATAGACGTTTAATCGATACAAAGACAAACCTCTCTAAGGCCGGTCCTAACCCACCACCAGGATTTAATTCTAAAATTCATCTCGTAGACCCGACACACCAGTATTTCAAATTGCTACAACAATTTCCTGACCTTTTTAAGGAAACTTCTTCTAGCAACCTTCCAGAGGTTGAGTTCTTCCATACTATAAGTACGGAAGGACCACCTGTCACGGCAAAAGCTAGAAGATTGCCCCCGGAAAAGCTAGCTCAAGCAAAGCTAGAATTCCAGCACATGATGGACTTGGGAATTTGTAGACCCTCCAAAAGTCCATGGTCAAGCCCCCTCCACATGGTGCAAAAAAAAGATGGCTCATGGAGACCATGTGGGGATTACCGAGCATTAAACGCTAAAACAATCCCAGACAAATATCCCATTCCAAATTTGCAGGATTTTAATGCCCAGTTAGAAGGTAAACGTATTTTTTCAAAATTAGATATCATTCGAGCTTTCCATCACATCCCAGTAGCACATCAAGATATTCCCAAAACAGCAGTCATAACTCCATTTGGGTTATTCGAATTTGTTAAAACCCCATTTGGCCTTCGTAATTCAGCACAAACATTTCAAAGATATTTACATTCAATTTTAAGACATCTTGACTTTGCCTACTCCTATCTTGACGATATTCTCGTTGCATCAGCATCTGAAAAAGAACATCAAGAGCATCTAGCAAAACTTTTTCAGACACTTCAAGACAACGGCATCCGTATCAATTCATCTAAATGTGAATTCGGAGTGGCCGAAATTTCATTTTTAGGTTTTCGTGTAAATAAATCTGGATTATTTCCACTTCCTGAACGCATCAAAGCTATTACCGAACTACCTCTTCCCGATACCATTGAAAAACTCAGAAGATTTCTATCTCATAAATTTCTACCGTTCTCTTCCACGTGCTGCGGAAATTCAGCAACCACTATTCGACCTCTGCCAGAATCCCAAAAAACGCGACAAACGTAAAATCGAGTGGACTCCTCAGACTCGAGAAGCATTCGAACGTTTGAAAGAGGCACTAAAAAACGCTACACTAATAGCTCATCCGTCTTCTTTGCTACCACTGATTCTCCATGTCGATGCTTCTGATTATGCCGTAGGCGCTTCCCTCCAACAACTACGTGATCAAACACTAGAACCCCTAGGTTTCTACTCTAAAAAGCTTACTTCAGCCCAAAAATCTTACAGCACCTACGATCGCGAACTTCTAGCTGCTTATCAGGCAGTTGAATACTTTAGATATACCCTAGAAGGTCGCCATTTCACCATTTATACGGACCACAAACCTTTGACATACGCTTTTGAACAACGCGTCGATAAAGCATCTCCAAGGCAACTACGACATTTAGACTTCCTAGGCCAATTTACCACAGACATTCGCTACATACCAGGTCCTACAAACATTCCCGCAGACTATTGTTCTCGCATTGAAACAATTTCACTTTCTTCCACTGTGTCACTCCAAGAAATTGCGCAAGCTCAGTCATCTTGTAAGGAACTCAAACACCTTCTGCAGTCTAAATCTTCCTCATATAAATTTCAAAACATGCCTCTTGACAACGGAATGAATCTTATTTGCGATTCTTCTTCAAAGAAACTTCGCCCATTCATTCCGCTCAAATTTCGCCGAAAGATTTTCGATTCTATCCACAATTTATCTCACCCAGGCATATCAGCTTCAGTCGATCTGGTTCAGGATAGATTTTGTTGGCCCAAATTGAAACGCGATGTATCTCTTTGGTCTAAAACTTGCATTCCCTGCCAGAAAGTCGAGATATGGAGTCGCACTTCCAGTGCCATTGGACAATACACCCCAGCCATGAGAAGATTCTCGCATATAAATGTTGACATTGTGGGACCATTACCAGCATCACAAGGTCAACGCTATCTGTTAACAATAATAGACAGCTTTTCTCGATGGCCCGAAGCAATTCCATTGTCAGATATTACAGCAGAAACAGTAGCGAACACTATTTTATCATGCTGGATCTCTCGTTTCGGTGTTCCGCAATACATCACCACAGACAGAGGTAAACAATTCGATTGCCACCTTTTCACACACCTCACTAAAACACTAGGTGCAGACCACATCAAGACCACAGCTTACCACCCAGCAGCAAATGGTGTAATCGAGAGATGGCATAGAGTTCTGAAACAGGCCTTGAAAGCTCATATGGACGAAAACTGGGTCGCTAAATTGCCAATTGTGTTACTAGGACTCAGATCGTACATAATTCCAGAATATCGCTCAACACCCGCTGAAATAGTCTACGGAGAATCAATCAAACTTCCCACCGACTTTTTCAACAGCACACAAGCTCATGATGTTCCACCACTTATATCTCAGCTGAAAGAAGACATAAGGAAACTTCGACCAGTACCTTTTAAACATCATACTGCAAAAAAGGTATTTGTCCATCCTAAGCTTATGGAAGCTCCTTTTGTTTTTGTTCGCATTGATATTCCGCGAAAAACCCTCGAACCAGTTTATGACGGCCCCTTTGAAGTGTTATCCCGAACTGACAAAGTCTTCAAAATCAAGAAATCACACGGAGAAGAGACAATTTCTGTTGACCGTCTTAAACCCGCATTCATTCTTTGTGATAACGAACAGACAACTTTCCAGCCTCAGAGACCTCCTAGTGAAACTGAAAGTGACAGTGAAAGTCCAACACCTAGTGAAACTGAAAGTGACAGTGAAGTTTCCGTTCCCGTTCAAACTACACGCCATGGACGTAGAGTTCGATTTCCACGAAGATACTTGAACTAATAGCGTTGCCACTGAGAGGGGAGTATGTGGCGGTGGTTCCGACCGCAGTGTTTCCGTCAACACTACCCTATGTTTCTCTTGACAGCTAAACGTTGCGTTACGTTATTCGACAGCAAGCTGTCAAGAACTACTATATAAGAGACACCAGAGATCTCTCTCGCTCTCCTCGCTACCAACCGACACAGTGAAGATACGTCTCTCCACGCTCGGTCAGTTATCTGTTATGTACTGTCTGTGATTGTTTTATAGTTAAATGTATCATATAGTTTATTCAGTTGGTGAAATAATAAAGTATATTAAATGTTTACGTATGGATTTAATATCAACAAGTGCAATTAACATCCATAAATGGTATATCATTTTTGTCGAATTTTCGTAAAAAATCAATAAAGCTCAATGTATCCGTTATTATACAAGATATGAAAAAAATCTTTATACATTAATTATAGGGTGTCTTGAGCTACATCTTAAAAAAATATTTATACAATCACAGGCTGGCCCATAAGTCGTTGGTGATACAAATTTTCTTCTTTTTTTAATCAAACACGCCTTATGTTATTGCATTTTCCATCGAAATATAATGCACGTTTGTAAGAAAAGAAATTCTGGATACAGCAAGTGGTAGCGAATTTTGATCAAATGCTTCATATTTGAATAGCCCAATTTGCTATTAACCTACAAGGTTGACGAAGAAACGAGTTTTTCCGCGAACACTTCAAGTTTACTTTTGGAAAATTTTGTACATTTTCACACAATAAAGTTATTTTTATGAAACATGGCACATTGTTTTTACTGTATAAGTTATACTGCTAACCAAAATTGATGCCTGCTTTCTTAAATAAAAAGCCTGGACGCAGCAAGTGCGTTATGGTAGTGAAGTTTCATAGAAATGATCTGGCACAACATATTTTATTATAACTTTTTTTTCCTGTAACATAGAAATCTAAATTTTGGTGTATAGTTTACTTTTTATATCGTAAACCTACCCACCAAATTTGGTTATCATATTTTTTTTATTTTTTAAGATAAAAATTTTTTTCAAATGAAAACTCAAAAATTTTCCGGAAAACCTCGTCCGATTTTTTCGATTAACGAAGTTATCAAAGCCATTTACAAAGGGAAGGTACATGCCAAAATTTATCAAAATCGGCCCATCATTCTTTAAGATAAGATTTTTTTTCGAATAAAAACTCAAAATTTCGCCGGAAAACCTCGTCCGATTTTCCTGACTAACAAACTTGTCAACGCCATTTACAAGGGGAAGGTACGTGCCAAATTTCTTTATGTAAATATAACCAGAAAACTCAATTCAAAATATTTATGTTGCTGCATGTGAAGTATCTAGATTTGTATTAATCCAGAGTTGTGGCATGTATTTGTCTGTGAATAGTATGCAAGTATACTGAGAGTTTATTTTTTTGTGTTACCTTGATTTGCAATAAAGGTTTTGAGTTTTGTTTTTGCAAAAGGATGAAAAAGTATATTGCTTGTAGAAGATTACCTGGGGATGTGGCAACGGTGTCTCTGCATGCCTAAGTACATTGCTGTTTGCGATTTTCAGTGGCGGCACGTTAGTTTGGCAGTATTTTTACGTTTCCATCCACTAAAAAAGGAGAGAAACATTGTGCGCTGCCTTAAATATAAAATCGGGTACGCTGCCGAAATATTCTTATTTATGTTCACAGCATTTTAATGAAAACTTTTATTATTTACCCAAGTGGAAGAAGGGTATTAAAAACGCAGCGTCTCCATCAGTTTTAAGTTCTCCAGTGCCTTCTACTTCTGGCATGAAAGCTCTTGCTCATGCGGAAAGAAGGTAAAAAAATTATTTTTAGCTTCCTATTTTGTAAACCTTTATTATTGTTAAAATTATTAAATTACCCGATAAAAATTGCAGTCATAGTTTTGAAGAAAATAGAGATAAATCATCGTTATCACAACTTTCACTGCCTTGGAACTATCATGTTCAACAGGTGCGGCACTTGGCAGCCCTCCTGAATTAACACCAAAAGCTAACATTACTCCAGGTCAAAAGTAAGTTAATATTGCTGGACTTAGAATTGAGGGAAAAACACTAGAAACCATTTTTTAAGATTACACTCTGTTCACTGAAAACTTACCAAATATCGTCCATTTTTTAGAAAAAAACTTCGTTATTTTGTAGGAACTCCAAAAACATCTTTAAAAAAATGGTCTATTGCTAAACGAGTAATAAAAAAACAAAAGAGGAAAATAAATATATTGCGCCAACAGAAAAGACGTCTTAAGAGTTTTTCACCAGAAATCGCTGATTGAGCATTTTAAAAGTCGTATTGCTTTTACGGAAAATACAGAAACGTCCCTGAACGTCTCATTTTTTGAGTGTTATTGAATTTATATCATTGCTTGTAATATTTTAGGCCTCTTTATCCACACAAATAGACCTGATTAAACAGCTTTTAAAAGGCCCACAACGGAAGATTTCACCAGACGTAAGGTCGTTTGTTATTACCCTAAATGTTTATTCAAACAAAGCTTATAATTACGTTCGAGAAAAGTTTATGAAATCTTTGCCATATTCTCGGACCATTTCTAAATTCTTCCTGGATTCTGTAAAGAAGCAATAGCGGTGTTGGATTCAAAAAGAAGAGAAGCAGCTACAAAAGATCGTAAAATACTTAGTAACCTCGTTATCGACGAGATGTTCATAAGACGTCAAGTTGAGTGGACAGGGAAAAAAGTTTTGTGGTAACGTAGATATTGGCGTGGATATGAATAATTCAAACGAGCTTCCAGATGCTAAAGAAGTTTTTCTTTTCTTATTAGTTGCTTTAAATGACCCTGGAAAGTTCCAGTGGGTTATTTCTTCCTAGCTGGCATTTCTCGTGAAGAAAAAGCAAGCCTATTAAATCAGGCCTTAAGTTTTATCCATCAGGCAATAATAGTCGTTACTTCCGTAACTTTTGATGGAGCAGCTGCAAATATAAGCACGGTTAAATGTTTGGGAGCAAATTTAGATACATATATTCAAGAAGGTTTAAAGGCTTATTTGCCGCATCCTGTAACCCATGAAAATGTATATATTTTCCTAGATGGTTGCCACATGATGAAATTAATAAGAAATTGTCCGGCAAGTTGTAGATCTATAAAACATGGCAGCAGACAAATCTGGTGGTCATTTCTATAAAAACTGGTAGAACTGCAAGAGATTGAAGGTTTTTCTTAATTATTTTCTTAAATTTTTGTTGAAAACACTTTTTACTGAATTTGCATAGAAAAAAATCGCTTGTGACGAGATTACAACATTGCAACATTGAGACTTTCGAACATTCGCGAAATCATTTCTATAAAAATTCACTACCATAACGCACTTGCTGCGTCCAGACTTTTTAGTTAATAGTGTGGCGGCGGTTCCGACCGCAGTGTTTCCGTCAACACTACTCTGTGTTTCTCTTGGCAGCTAAACGTTGCGTTACGTTATTCGACAGCAAGCTGTCAAGAACTACTATATAAGAGACACCAGGGATCTCTCTCTCTCTCTCTCTCTCCTCGCTACTAACCGATACAGTGAAGATACGTCTCTCCACGCTCGGTCAGTTATCTGTTATGTGCTGTCTGTGATTGTTTTATAGTTAAATGTATAGTTTATTCAGTTAGTGAAATAATAAAGTATATTAAATGTTTACGTATGGATTTAATATCAACAAGTGTAATTAACATCCATATTGGTGACCCCGTGCCGCAAGCCGAAGATGCCCAGCCTGATGTTCCAGCCGACGTCGTCTAACTTCCACGCACGTGCTCATGCCTACAGAAAACGAATATCTAAACAGGTCAGTCCTTTCTAATTTAAAAATTATCTGATTTTTTTTCACAATGGCCGAAGATTCTTCAAGCAGCAATATCATGGCAAGGGTTGCAATAAAATTACCTCCTTTATGGAGACGTAACGTGAAAATCTGGCAAATGCAGGTTGACGCCCAGTTTGATATATCGCAGATCAGTTCTGAAAAGACAAAATTCAGTCATGTACTCGCTATACTCGATCCTGATGTCGCAGAGTCAATTTCAGATTTTTTAACCCAACCATTATCATCAACCCCCTATTCAGATCTAATGAAACGTCTTTTATTAGAATTTGAAGAGTCCGATAGTCGCAAACTAAATAAACTTTTAACAGAATTAGAATTAGGCGACAGAAAACCATCGCAACTTTTACGCGAAATGAAGTTTTTAGCCGGTAGTCAGATTGGAGAAAATTTCCTTAAAATTTTATTTCTACAACGTTTACCAGTCAACGTTCGTTCAATTTTGGCTTTGAGCAACGATTCTCTAGAAAATTTGTCGGTTACAGCAGACAAAATCGTGGAATTTTCCGGAGATAAATACAACGTGGCTGAAATTCAGTCACGCGAGCCCGACAAGCTAGCCAAATTAGAAGCGCAATTAGAGAAGCTAACAGCATCAGTCAACGAATTGCGAACGCGTTCCCGATCTACCTCCCGAGAAAGACCCAAGCTTTCTCGAAATTCCATAACCGCAAATTCCTCAACCTCCACGTGTTGGTATCATGAACGATTTGGCAACAAGGCCAAACGTTGCATCCAACCTTGCAATTTCAAAGCAAAACTTGTGTCGGAAAACTAATAAGGCACTCCCTCCACGCGGCAGGAGACGAGAGCCACCTAACACGCCGCCTTTTTATTTTTGATAGACGCTCCAATATGAAATTTCTAATCGACTCTGGAGCGGATATTTCAGTTATTCCACCCACTCACGACCAACGGAAATTTCAATCGAAACGTACCTTGTATGCTGCAAACGGGACCCCTATTCATACCTATGGCGAACAATTATTAGATTTGGATCTAGGTTTACGCCGTAGGTTCTGCTGGCCCTTCACACTTGCCGATATCAAGCAACCAATTATAGGCGCAGATTTTCTAGCAGAGTTTGCTTTACTTGTAGATATGAAACATAGACGTTTAATCGATACAAAGACAAACCTCTCTAAGGCCGGTGCTAACCCACCACCAGGATTTAATTCTAAAATTCATCTCGTAGACCCGACACACCAGTACTTCAAATTGCTACAACAATTTCCTGACCTTTTTAAGGAAACTTCTTCTAGCAACCTTCCAGAGGTTGAGTTCTTCCATACTATAAGTACGGAAGGACCACCTGTCACTGCAAAAGCTAGAAGATTGCCCCCGGAAAAGCTAACTCAAGCAAAGCTAGAATTCCAGCACATGATGGACTTGGGAATTTGTAGACCCTCCAAAAGTCCATGGTCAAGCCCCCTCCACATGGTGCAAAAAAAGGATGGCTCATGGAGACCATGTGGGGATTACCGAGCACTAAACGCTAAAACAATCCCAGACAAATATCCCATTCCGAATTTGCAGGATTTTAATGCCCAGTTAGAAGGCAAACGTATTTTTTCAAAATTAGATATCATTCGCGCTTTCCATCACATCCCAGTAGCACCTCAAGATATTCCCAAAACAGCAGTCATAACTCCATTTGGGTTATTCGAATTTGTTAAAACCCCATTTGGCCTTCGTAATTCAGCACAAACATTTCAAAGATATTTACATTCAATTTTAAGACATCTCGACTTTGCCTACTCCTATCTTGACGATATTCTCGTTGCATCAGCCTCTGAAAAAGAACATCAAGAGCATCTAGCAAAACTTTTTCAGACACTTCAAGACAACGGCATCCGTATCAATTCATCTAAATGTGAATTCGGAGTGGCCGAAATTTCATTTTTAGGTTTTCGTGTAAATAAATCTGGATTATTTCCACTTCCTGAACGCATCAAAGCTATTACCGACCTACCTCTTCCCGATACCATTGAAAAACTCAGAAGATTTCTAGGTCTCATAAATTTCTACCGTCGTTCTCTTCCACGTGCTGCGGAAATTCAGCAACCACTATTCGACCTCTGCCAGAATCCCAAAAAACGCGACAAACGTAAAATCGAGTGGACTCCTCAGACTCGAGAAGCATTCGAACGTTTGAAAGAGGCACTAAAAAACGCTACACTAATAGCTCATCCGTCTTCTTCGCTACCACTGATTCTCCATGTCGATGCTTCTGATTATGCCGTAGGCGCTTCCCTCCAACAACTACGTGATCAAACACTAGAACCCCTAGGTTTCTACTCTAAAAAGCTTACTTCAGCCCAAAAATCTTACAGCACCTACGATCGCGAACTTCTAGCTGCTTATCAGGCAGTTAAATACTTTAGATATACCCTAGAAGGTCGCCATTTCACCATTTATACGGACCACAAACCTTTGACATACGCTTTTGAACAACGCGTCGATAAAGCATCTCCAAGGCAACTACGACATTTAGACTTCCTAGGTCAATTTACCACAGACATTCGCTACATACCAGGTCCTACAAACATTCCCGCAGACTATTGTTCTCGCATTGAAACAATTTCACTTTCTTCCACTGTGTCACTCCAAGAAATTGCGCAAGCTCAGTCATCTTGTGAGGAACTCAAACACCTTCTGCAGTCTAAATCTTCCTCATACAAATTTCAAAACATGCCTCTTGACAACGGATTGAATCTTATTTGCGATTCTTCTTCAAAGAAACTTCGCCCATTCATTCCGCTCAAATTTCGCCGAAAGATTTTCGATTCTATCCACAATTTATCTCACCCAGGCATATCAGCTTCAGTCGATCTGGTCCAGGATAGATTTTGTTGGCCCAAATTGAAACGCGATGTATCTCTTTGGTCTAAAACTTGCATTCCCTGCCAGAAAGTCAAGATATGGAGACACACTTCCAGTGCCATTGGACAATACACCCCAGCCATGAGAAGATTCTCGCATATAAATGTTGACATTGTGGGACCATTACCAGCATCACAAGGTCAACGCTATCTGTTAACAATAATAGACAGATTTTCTCGATGGCCCGAAGCAATTCCATTGTCAGATATTACAGCAGAAACAGTAGCGAACACTATTTTATCATGCTGGATCTCTCGTTTCGGTGTTCCGCAATACATCACCACAGACAGAGGTAAACAATTCTATTGCCACCTTTTCACACACCTCACTAAAACACTAGGTGCAGACCACATCAAGACCACAGCTTACCACCCAGCAGCAAATGGTGTAATCGAGAGATGGCATAGAGTTCTGAAACAGGCCTTGAAAGCCCATATGGACGAAAACTGGGTCGCTAAATTGCCAATTGTGTTACTAGGACTCAGATCGTACATAATTCCAGAATATCGCTCAACACCCGCTGAAATAGTCTACGGAGAATCAATCAAACTTCCCACCGATTTTTTCAACAGCACACAAGCTCATGATGTTCCACCACTTATATCTCAGCTGAAAGAAGACATAAGGAAACTTCGACCAGTACCTTTTAAACATCATACTGCAAAAAAGGTATTTGTCCATCCTAAGCTTATGGAAGCTCCTTTTGTTTTTGTTCGCATTGATATTCCGTGAAAAACTCTCGAACCAGTTTATGACGGCCCCTTTGAAGTGTTATCCCGAACTGACAAAGTCTTCAAAATCAAGAAATCACACGGAGAAGAGACAATTTCTGTTGACCGTCTTAAACCCGCATTCATTCTTTGTGATAACGAACAGACAACTTTCCAGCCTCAGAGACATCCTAGTGAAACTGACAGTGACAGTGAAAGTCCAACACCTAGTGAAACTGAAAGTGACAGTGAAAGTCCAACACCTAGTGAAACTGAAAGTGACAGTGAAGTTCCCGTTCCCGTTCAAACGACACGCCATGGACGTAGAGTTCGATTTCCACGAAGATACTTGAACTAATAGCGTTGCCACTGAGAGGGGAGTATGTGGCGGCGGTTCCGACCGCAGTGTTTCCGTCAACACTACTCTGTGTTTCTCTTGGCAGCTAAACGTTGCGTTACGTTATTCGACAGCAAGCTGTCAAGAACTACTATATAAGAGACACCAGGGATCTCTCTCTCTCTCTCTCCTCGCTACTAACCGATACAGTGAAGATACGTCTCTCCACGCTCGGTCAGTTATCTGTTATGTGCTGTCTGTGATTGTTTTATAGTTAAATGTATAGTTTATTCAGTTAGTGAAATAATAAAGTATATTAAATGTTTACGTATGGATTTAATATCAACAAGTGTAATTAACATCCATAAATAGTATACTTAAATAATGTATAGGTAGTTAAACATCTTTTAAATTTTATTTTATTATTTTAATCCTATTTATGAACATTTCAATCCTAATTCTCGAGACGCCTATGGCGTCGAGGACCGTGTAAACAAACCTTTTAGCCAATGTTGGTTTCAAACATTACAAGGCATCGCATTAGGAGATGCCTGGTGTATCCGTAGGTAGATAGTCAAAGTGGCAACTGATAAACTCGGCCATTGTTTTTGTTTAGTAGCCGGATTGAAAGTCGATGTTATAGTTATAAGTAGTGCTGGCATCTGGCCTATAAGTGCGTAAAGACAAAGAAGTGCAAAATCGATTCTCTGAAAACATAATAATCTATTACAGGTTTCTGTCAATCTTTTATGATTTTCTATAGATTCTATTTGGGCTTGATAATAATACTGGTGTACTAAAAGAAAACTCTAATTGTAAATTGTAATTTGTAATTGGTTAAATTACAAGACACCGTCTTTAAGGTAAAGTCTCGTAAATTAGTTTATGAGTAAACCAAAATCAACCTAATAAGCATGATCAAGTAGTTCTTTACTTAACTTGAAGAAAATATTTTGTGATGTGTCATTGTCTCATGTATATTGTAATCAAGTGGTATTAACCAACCCCAAAAACAAACCCTGGCAGGACAACCAGTTATATTTTTTATTTTTATTATGTTATATGTTATTAATGTAATGCATCACGCTTTAATACCACGCCGAAAATGAATTTTCTGCAGAGAAAGTCGTATGTAATTGTGACTTCATAGTTATGTCAAGCTTCAGCTTTTACTTTCATTTAACTTTTACTTTCAGTATTCTCCTTCTCTTCCCAGCTCTTGAAACTTGAAACCGTCTATCAAAAAGCAGTTTGTTACCAAGCCAAGAAGAAATATTCGATTAAAAAATAGGTATCTTCACTATCACTTGTGGCAGGTTTTATTCTGTAGCTGTTTGTCAATAAAATTATTTGCCTGTAAGTATAAATTGATAACAAGGAATACAAAGTTATATAATCCTAAATAATGTTACCTTACTCAATATGCTTAAATGTAAGATCCATTCTCTTATCACAAGTTGATTAAAATGTGCTTTTCTTACACTTGTTCTAAGGGTCCCAAATTGTAACTTACTGACCAATGCTTTAATCTTCAAGGATTTCTTTAATATTCTGTATTTTGCATCCTAATGATCATCCCTTTTTGCTACCAAAGTTTCAAAGAAAAATATTCTTATTTAAGGGTAGTTTACTTCCAACACATTTTGGTTTATTACCGCTACTGGGAAAACTATCTAACACACTCAACTCGAAATGCAGATATAACCATTGCAAGGAACACTAAAATTGCTACCAAAAGTTGACTCAAAATACCACCATGCAACCTGTTGAGCATAAAATGCATTTTATATATATATATATATATATATATATATATATATATATATATATATATATATATATATATATATATATTAGAGGCGTGTGAAGCTTAGATATTACGAACCAAACCTTCGGTTCGAAAAATTGTTCGTGCTAGGCGAGTAAAGTACTTCTAAGTTTGAAATATGCAAATCTCCAAAATAGTTCGAAGTTCGTTATTCAAAAATATTTCTAAATTTAACCTTACAGGCATTCAAGCTGACAAATGTAGCGAAATTGTAATTTGGTATTGGTGATATGCAAATCTCCAAAATAGTTCGAAGTTCGTTATTCAATAATATTTCTAAATTTAACTTTACAGGCATTCAAGCTGCCAAAGGTAGCGAAATTGTAACTTGGTAGTGGTGCTTTAAACGTGGTATCCACCGCATTGAGTCTATAGTGTAATTTCAGTGGATTTTACTCATGTGTGTTTTTGATAGTTGGTGGGACACATTGAAACCTGGCAACGCCATTTAAGAATCACAGAACTATTTTTTTATACATCCTAGCATCCCAATGCCTTTTTCGGTTACATAATTATGATGGCAGTGTTCAAAAGTGATCCTTAAGGTAAATTTTCACAATTCATGATTATAATTGCAGAATGCCGCCCGGAAACAGTAGTCTAAACATGCTTTATTTCACAACAAACCAAAACAGTTAAATATTCACAATCAGAAGACAGTTAAAATGTTAAAATTTTAAGTCGTTATTATATACCTGTCATGCTCACTTTTAATCCCTTCAATCTGGCTGACTGCTAAAACTGCCTAGGTAATTTCAAACAACAAAAAATATTTATAATTGAGCTAAGTTATGGGTGTCGACATCTAAAAAAAACTTCTAATATAGCTTTTTGTATTTTTGATTCAACTTTGACCCATCTTCACAACTAACATCAGTACTGGAGGGCATTTTCACCCCATCGACCTGCAAATTTGGTCGAACCTTTTCTTTTTATAAAAAGAATCGGGTTATTTTAGCAGAAAATATTCTATGCTACTGTATACCTACATTTTGTATTTAAGAAAATGATATATGAACATTGACGAATTTTGTTTAGTTTGATGTTCGATTTTAAATTTTTAAGAAGTTCGAAGTTCAGCTGTGAAGTTTAGACATATTTCAGAGGTTCGAAGTTCGAATAAACATTTGCTTGGGTTTGTTCATAGTTTATTCATATATATATATATATATATATATATATATATATATATATATATATATATATATATATATATATATATATATATATATATATATATATATATATATATATATATATATATATATATATATATATATATATATATATATATATATATATATATATATATATATATATATATATATATATATAGATTTATATTTACATCTTTAGACTTTTAGACATATATAGCGTCAGTATGAAGACAAGCTATATGGCGTCCACCAGAATTAATGCGAATATATAAAAAATTGTTCATACATATTAATTCTTTAGTAATGTAAATTAGCAAACCGAATCTTAATTAGCAAAAAATTTGTTGGGTTAACATTCATTCTTTAGTGTTTATAAACTTTTAAAAACAGGGCAATTAGATGAGGATCGCAGACTCATGGAGGGTTCTGTCTCCGTGGATCTCCAAAAAATATTAGACTGAGGAAGTAGAAATCTTGTACAATTCAATCCCACCAAAACTAAGTCTTGCTTTCTTTCTCACAAGAGATACACCAGCACTAGATCCATCACAATGAACAACCAAGTTATTCAAAGTAATGAGTCCTTTTCTCTTGTTGGCATTTCTGTGGATCGAAATCTTAATTGGCACCAACATGTCACATCAATTGCAGAAGCGGATGCTAAGAAATTAGGTTTCCTCTTCCGGGCTCGCAAATACTTTTCACCAGCTAATCTCTATACCTTATATACTTCACAAATAAGGCCAAACCTCGAATACTGCTCCCACATCTGGGGTGCCGCTGCCGCTTCTACACTCGCTATCCTGGACTCTATTCAAAAGCGAGCTATACGTCTCATCGGTGACCCTACCCTCACCCAAAGGCTGCCATCCCTTGCCCACCGACGTGCCGTTGGTGACCTCTCTCTCTTTTATAGATATCTGCACGGGCACTGCTCAGAGGAGCTTTCCTCCATAGTTCCCCCACCTGCTGCCCCCAACAGATCCACCAGGGGAACAGAGCGAATGCACCCTTTTACTGTCCAGGTCACCAGACATAAAACATCTTGTTATGCCCGCTCTTTTGTCCCGAGGACTTCCAAGTTGTGGAATTCCTTGCCGGCACATGTTTTTCCTTCTCCGAATCTCCAAACCTTCAAGTCCAGAATTAACAAGCTGCCTCTTTCTTCCTTGTCAACACCCACGGTACGATAGTATTAAGGCTGTAAGCCCTCGTGGTGTGTTGTTGAAATTAAAAAAAAAAAAAAATATGGATTCCTGTCTATATTTATCATTCAGTTTACAGTGATATCAGCTCTTTATTGTATATATTTCCCAATGTACAGTGGATATGGCATCATATGTCGTTGCTTTATGTAGATATACCTACTAAATACCTACATTAACAGGATAAAAGACATTTAAAACAGGGAAGCAGGCATCTAGATAATTAAGCAATTATCAATTAAAATCAGGCTGATTACCTTATTGTTGAACCAATTAAGTCATTATATTTCATTTCTTGTACAATACATTTGTAAATGTTTTAGTCACATCTTTACTTAAGTTTTGGGGTAATGATTTTATTAAATTCATAAATTATTGTTGCCATTAATTGGTCAAACCGTTCGATATTAAAGATGTAGATACTATTTCACTGGCTTCACAATTGTTTGTTTTCTTCTCTGTAATCAGTTTCGCTACTTGACGCATCATCAGACAGGAAAAAATTGAATTTACTTATATGTAGTGGTGTCAACTGCTTATTAGTGTGTACCACAGGTCGTAATCTTATATGCTGAAATTGTTATGTATTACAAAACTTAAAAGTTTGCTACCATAACACACTTGCTACCTCTCGAAATTTTTTTATTGAACTAAGAAGTTACGTACATAAAATTGTGCTTGTGGTTAGCTACTGAAGGTACTGATGTAATAGTAAAATTTGTGTGCAAGCATAACTCAATTTTGAAAGGAAATTTATCAAGGATGAAATCATTAGTGCCGGCCGATACTACTACTACAAAATCATTATTTGTGAATGTCTTAACTAGTTTGTAAATATTCTCTGAATATTTTCGAAGGTGCACCTGGTTTTATCGACCTTTCAGTTTTGTAATTTTCTTTCCTAAGATGTTTGTGTAATGATCTATTAAAATTTTGCCCTTCTTCATTTAATATCAACGTTTTTCTTATTTTATACTTTTCTGTTTATATTCCACAATTAAGCTGTTGCTGATTCTTTCTTTAGGATAAAGAGTATCCGTTTGGTGAGTTCTTTCCTCGCTGCATTTAAATGACCCAAGTTTGGTACATTTTTGGAGAACCAAATGCACCACAATACATTTAAAAAACCTGACGATCGTTTCACTAACAAAGTTAGGGTCATCAGATCATGAATATTTCACCCTCGTCAGGTCTTTAAAAATGTGTTGTGGTGAATTGGGTTCTCTAAAAGTGTATTTATCAGTGTTCATTACAGGTTATAATCTTCACTTAGAGACCTTTAAGGTTTTATAGGACTCCGTTTGATTTTTCTATTTCTTTCATATTTAGGTTATGTTTAGTTCATTGATTGGATCATAGGATCTCCCTTCCTTTACTCACTTGTCTAGTCGACTTATTGTTTAATGATATTAACTGTTCTCTTAGTAGATTTATTGTTTGGTTTTGTTGCCTAATCTGTTATAAATAACATTCTTTTACTTCATATGAATCAATTTCAAAGAAATAAATTCTCTTCTTTAATTTATCTCCACACTCATTCTTTTGACCTATTGTTGCAACTTTGCAATATTCGACTCCTTCAACTGTATCTCAGTCCTGTTGTTATCATCTTAATTTTTCACAGCATATTGCCTAGAACAGATGACTTTATGCCTTAAAATCTCTAAAGGAGTTACTAAAATATACCAACTTGTTCTGCTTAGATTAGAGAGCATCATAATGTTTTACATGGTCTAAGATGCATGTCTGTGAGTCTTTCTTAGGGTTCTGTGCTGACTCCTTTGTTATTCAATGTTTATACGGATGACTTGCATGGCATGTTTGATAATTGAATAAAAGTAATACATTTCGCTGGTAATATTTGTCTGTATGCTGTCTGTGGTTCATATGCCAAGTGTGTTGGCGATCTGGAACATGCCATGAGTATCATGAAGAACTAGCTTATAAATCATGGTTTTTAGTCTCTCTGCTGCCAAATCTTCTATGATATTTTTCACAAGACACAGGCTAAGGGAGCTAAATAGTATAAACATGGATGAATACATAATCCCCGTACAAACATGCACACATGTTTTTTTGGGTTGCTACCACCCTTATGCCATACCATATTTTTAACTTTTATTTGTTATTCAGTCATATTTGCCCCTTTTATACAATTTACTGTTGTATTTTTCCCCTTTTACTTTTAGTTTACTCTACAAATCATTCACATTAGCTCATTTCTTTCACATAAATACAGAGGCCATTCTTAAAATCTTTGAACCACAATTTTTGAAAAATTATACATCTGCAATTCTGTAAAATAACCAGTTAATTTGTATAAGTATTTTACTTGTGCCTTTGTTAACTGTTTTCTAAAAATATTTATATTAAAACGATACTTATTTCATTTCAGTAAAGAAAATCAATAAGTATAACAGAGAGAATGAATCATAATTTCCCGAAATGTGATAGCACTGCACCATTGAATAGGAAAAAACGTCCTGAGAGGCAATTGTATGTTCCACCAGCTCAAAGAGTGTCTTTAAGAAGGGCAAGAAATGGCGTAGAAGTTATATTAACAAGCGATTCAAAGAAGAAACCTTCATCTGTTGAAGCAAAATCTTTGCATGGTGATTTGAAAAATAAAGTGTGTGTCAGTAAGCTAGATATTAAACTATCTAATAAACCAAGATCTAGTCAGTCAAATGAACTTGAAAGGAAAGATGAGTCAATATTAAATAAATATGAAAGCATAAATGTTAATATTACAAAGTGTGATCATCTAGACACATGTGAAATTGAATATAATTTAGTTGATGTTCAAAACTCAGAGTTTAAAGTAACACCATTCAATGCAGCACAAATGATATATTTACAACCAAGGAAGTGGTTAAACAAACTACAAGTACTTTCAAAATATAGTGACAGTGCAGTAGATTATTGTGTTCCATTGTATGAAAATACATATTCTTCAGTGATTTTATATGTTTTGAGGTCATATTTGGTGTATTGGCAACCATTCAATAAATATATTCTTCCAAATGAAATAAAACATAAAAGCTGCAGAGCCAGAACATTTCCATTGGTTAATTTCGAAGTTGGTTTTCGAGGCTTGATGAATCAAGGATATCTGCATGTGGTAAGTTTTGTATATACCTATGTTGATTAGTAATCTAAAAAACTATGTTCTAAAATATTAACATCATTTTGTTACTTATTTTTTGTTATTTATATTTGTGCAAACATTCATCTACTGATTTACAAGCCACAAGTGAGTGAATGTGCATGCTTGTGTGGGTGTGTGCACACTTACACACATCCCTACAAGTTAGAACCTATTTTAAGAGTAATAAGACAGTATTCCATACCATCTGATGGATTAAAAAATGCCCAAGGAAATATATTTTTGCAACTGTGCAAAATTGTAATATAAAGTAAATGATTTTATGGGAACCTTTAGGGAGCTGCCCTCTGATGTGATTGTCAGTAAGATAACTAAGTCAATTTATGTGAACATGTGAATTTCCACGGTATACAATGCACTGTTGTCAAATTGTGGCAAGCCTTTTGCAACTAGGGAAGTGGTAATATGCCTGTATGTACTAAAATGCTTTCCTTCACCTTAAAATGCATCTAAAATAATATATTAAATAGATTACTAGATTCTGACAGTTTAAGCACAGAGGTAATACAAAATTAATAAAATCTAATTAACAAAAATTACAAAATATGTGATGGTTTGCACTGCGTGAAGTATTATACTTGATAGTATTAATAAAATAAATAATGATTAATGAAATATTTCACTTGTGTACACACAATAAATGATAAATAAGGTTTTTGCTTTAGTCACTAAAATTGTTATCCTTAAAATTTAAAAATTTAAAAATTACAAAATATGTGATGGTTTGCACTGCGTGAAGTATTATACTTGATAGTATTAATAAAATAAATAATGATTAATGAAATATTTCACTTGTGTACACACAATAAATGATAAATAAGGTTTTTGCTTTAGTCACTAAAATTGTTATCCTTAAAATTATTTTCTTAAATATTAAAAAGTCGAAGGCGCAGCAAGTGCGTTATGGTAGTGAATTTTCATAAAAATGATCTGGCACAAAATATTTTATTATAACTTTTTTTTCTTGTAACATAGAAATCTAAATTTTGGTGTATAGTTTACTTTTTATATCGTAAACCTACCTACCAAATTTAGTTATCATAGAGTTTTTATTTTTTAAGATAAAAATTTTTTTCAAATGAAAACTCAAAATTTTTCCGGAAAACCTCGTCCGATTTTTCTGAATAACAAACTTATCAAAGATATTTACAAAAGGAAGGTACATGCCAAATTTTATCAAAATAGGCCCATTATTCTTTGAGATAAAAATTTTTTTTGAATGAAAATCAAAATTTTCCCGGAAAACCTCGTCCGATTTTCCTGGCTAACAAACTTGTCAAGGCCATTTACAAAAGGAAGGTACATGCCAAATTTTATTAAAATCGGCTTATTACTTTTTGAGATAAGAATTTTTTTCGAATGAAAACTCAAAATTTTCCCGGAAAACCTCGTCCGATTTTCCTGACTAACGAACTTATCCAAGCTATTTACAAAAGAAACGTACATGCCAAATTTTATCAAAATCGGCCCATTATTTTTTGAGTTATCGGTGTGATACATATATATATATATATATATATATATATATATATATATATATATATATATATATATATATATATATATATATATATATATATATATAAATATATATATATAAATATATATATATAAATATATATATATAATATATATATATATATATATATATATATATATATATATATATATATATATATATATATATATATATATATATATATATATATATAAACATATAAAAATTGAAACTAACCCCGGATATGGGTTCTAGGGGTCCTAGTTCGCGCTCATTTGCAAAAATTTTTTCAAAATTCAAAAGTCGGGATCTCCCCATTAGTGAATTTTTTCTACGAAAATTCACTAAAAGATTACACTATGGTTAGACTTAAGTCTTGCATGAGAAATAATGTTTTAGAAAGTGAGTTTTGTAGGCTTGTTAAATATCATAAAAATGGAAGCAAAACTCAAACTACTGTTACAGAGTGATATATGCTCTATGATGCATTTTTTAAAATAAGTTTTTCATTTTTCTTCAGTGTTTTTCTTATTTCCTTGTTATTTATGGGTGGCCTATTTCCGAGACTATGAAAAGTCCTCATCCTGTAAGTTCTGACTTTCTTTTGTTTTTCCCTCTATCTTGTAAGAGGCGTAGGGATCTTTAACATATAATATTGCTTGGAATCCTCGATTTTACCTCCTCTACTAAGGGCGGAACGTACAAGCATGTTTTTTGCTTAGACACCAGGCTATGGCCTCAGTAGAGCTTAACTTTTTATCAGGTAATTGTTGTTTTAGAAGAAAGTTTAGCTTCTTTTATAGTACAGTGGTAAGAACGTTTGCCCTGAAACCCAGGGGGTCCTCTGTACGATTCTCAGTAGGAGCGTTAAAATATTTTTCAGTACATACTGTAAACTAACATTAACCGAGGTTGTGGCATAAATTGAATGTCTGCACGGAAGAGTTGTACTGCCGTCAGTCCTGTGTATCATGCTATGCCGAAGATGCACGTTATATATCCCTACACGCCTTACACAAAAGAAGATAACAGCAAAATTTAAGAAATAGTGAGGTAAAACTATTCCCTGGCCTTGTTGATTGTCCATACATGCGGAAATAGATTAACAATGTTAAAAAAATAAATGCAATGCAAGAGGATAGTATAGTTTAATAGCTGTGTAGTTTATTCCATTATTTTATTGTTAAGTTTTGTTTAGTAAAATTTGTTTACATTCTTAGTTATGTAATTTTTTATATAGGGAATTTTGGCATTATTGACATTATCCTTCATTTACCTTATCTTTTGTGAATTTGTTTTTATTAAGTGCCAGCCTTTGACATTAATTTTGCAAATGCTATATGTATATATATATATATATATATATATATATATATATATATATATATATATATATATATATATATATATATATAATTTATTTACAGGCATAAGTTTTACAGTGTACTATACCAATAAGCAAAGCTTGTGGTTGCATGTTAGGTACAATTTAAAAGCATATACAAAATAATTTTACATGAAGCAAGTGTTTACAAAACATATATATATATATATATATATATATATATATATATATATATATATATATATATATATATATATATATATATATATATATATATATATATATATATATATATATCCTCCACGTGGTGCACCCTGGATAGCGTCTAATATTAGACGTGAACTAAATGAACTAACCAGACCGTAACCCTCCTAGTCATGTCTTAGGAGGGCCGGGAATGCTTGCCTTAATCGGCCGGCATTGCGAGGAGAGTCCTCTATAAAAAACCCACATCGCAAGGTCGTTGGAGGGTTGGTGCCGAAGCGATGATGCTTCTGGCCGTTGTGGCCGGGCATTGGCAGGATGGTAATCCTGTCTCTAGCGTTACCCTCCCCAGGGAAACCGGGCGACCTCCCTGTGAACATGCCTCTCCATGGGATGCGGGGCTCTTCCATGGAGGCTGATTTTCCCTTGCTGCTCGTGGGAACAACATAGACACGACATATACAAACCCAAACGAGATGGGTAAAGCTCTCGATCTCCAGGAAACTGGAGAACCCATGGAGGTAGAGAAGGGGGAAGTCCCCTCTCTTACCGATAAACCAATGGAGGGGGGGGCAAGGACAATCCTGTCCCCATCCTCTGCATCTCTGTCCTCCGATGAGGAGCGGGAGCTGTTAAAGTCTCCCGTGGGACCCAAGGAGGGACGGGGTAAAAGACAACGGCTGCCTGGATCCGCAAGGAGACAGCTCAGACGACTACTCAAGGCGGGGGTGCCATATTCAACCGCCTTGAGTCAGGCACTCACGGAGTCCCGCCGATCTCGGGTGGAGGCTGGGGGCCCAGATGGGACGGTTAAACGTCTCGGTGAGCCTGGGGCCTCCACGGATGGGGCCGGCAGCGGGAAGCGACTCCGGTCGGACGGCAGCACACCTCAGCAGAGGGCTAAAAAGCCCCGTGAGGGTGCTGGCAGGAAAACATTCAGTGAGGTGACTGGAGGGCTGAGAGTGGGCATTATCCACTCTGAATATCCCTCCTCATCACTGAAGAACGAACAACTGCTGCTACTGCAGGAGGCCATACTGAAGGCTGTGCAGAGCAGTTCAGAGGAAGAACCCAATATAAGGTTCCGGGGCTGCGCAAATCGACCCGGATGGCTACTTATAAATTGCGAGGACGAGACCAGCTCGCACTGGCTGGAGCGAATAGTTGGGGGGCTCCAGCCGTGGGAGGGGGCTCGTCTTAAGCTGGTGAGAGGACAGGACCTCCCCAGGCCTCATGTCTGTGTGGCATATCTTCCGGACGGGGTGGAAACACTGACGCCCGAGGATGTGCTCGCCAGACTGAGGCGAATGAATGGTGGGCTGAACACTCGGGAGTGGACCGTACTACACCGAGTTGCGACGGGACCATCAGGACAGACATGGACATTTTCGGTCGACGATATGTCCATGAATACGCTGGAGGGAATTGGCTTCAGACCATTCTTTGGCTTCGGGCGGGTCTTGTTCCGGCCGAGGGTTAGGGGGTCTGCGACTGAGCCTAAACCCACAGCTTCTGCTACCAGCGTCGCCTGTAAACCGGCGACAGGTGCGGGCCCTTCCGGGAGTGGTGGGGGATCAATCCCCCCGTCAGTACCCTCGAGTAGTGGCACCGTGGTGGGTGGTAGCTCCACCAAAAAAACTGACCCCAAGAGAGGAGGTGGCAGGACTCAACCTTCCACTGGAACCTCCAGGGGAATACAACAGGGGAAAGGAAAGTCCACCCCTGGGATACCTACCAAAGGTAGACCCTCCTCTAGGAAGCTTGGTTATCGAGCTTCTAAAAAGGAGGAGGAACCAGCACCTTAAATCCTTTTCCCTTCGAGCTCCTTAACCTTCATCCTTATCCTTCACGAACACCTATCCCTTCCCCCATGCCCACTAATATAAGGTGCATTCAAGCAAATCTGCATCATGCTAAGGCTGCGACATACCTCCTTAGCATGAAATTAAAGGAAGAGCAAATAGATATTGCACTTCTCCAAGAGCCCTGGACCGCCAACTCGGAACGAACTAAAGGGCTGGGTAACACTTCTGGTAAGATAGTAGAGGTGGGCACTGGCACTAACCCCAGAGCCTGTATCTGGATCAGAAACAACTTGCAGTACTTTACACTTTCAGAATACTGCACCAAGGACATGGCATCCATCCATCTCGTGATCACATCCGGGGGGACCAGGCTGGAAGTAGTGGCCTGCTCGGCCTATTTCCCTGGAGACAGAGATGCAGAACAACCACCTCCAGCAGAGGTGCGGAAATTGATCGCCTACTGCAAGAGGAACAACTATCACCTCGTTATGGGGTGTGATGCGAACTCCCATCACCTGGCTTGGGGGAGCACGGACACTAACAGGCGAGGTGAGTCACTATTTGAATACTTATTAGGGGAGGAGCTAGTGGTAAACAACATAGGCTCGGAACCCACCTTTCTTACAGCTAATCGGAGAGAGGTTTTAGATCTTACGATCAGTTCAAGACTTTTGAGCTCAAAAATCCTCAAATGGAGGGTGTCGTCTGAGCCCTCTTGTTCAGACCATGCCCATATCCTATTTGAGATTGAAACAGGCCCTAGACCTGTGGTGGAGTTTCGGGACCCGAGGAGGACGGATTGGGAAGGGTACAAGCAGTCCCTCGCCGCCGGACTTGGGTCCACTATCCCCACAGTGAGGGATCGTGATGAGATAGAGATTGCGGCTGAACAGATTAGGGAAGCTGTGGTCTCTGCCTATCACGAAAACTGTCCACTGAGGTCAAAGAGAGACAGTCGAGGGTCTACTTGGTGGAATAATAACCTCGAAAAACTACGTAGAGAAGTTAGACGTCTCTTCAATCGTGCTAAGATTACAGGCAACTGGGAACAATATAAAACTGCTCTAACACAGTATAACAAGGAGATTAGGAACGCAAAGAGGGAGTCCTGGAGGAGGTTCTGCGGGGACATTGATAGTGTGCCCAGCGGCGCCAGAATCCACAGGATTCTCTCACGCGACCGTGTACAGGAACTGGGATCGATAAAACGACCAGATGGTTCCTTTACTGAATCTCGGAAAGAAACGTTAGAGCTCTTAGCACACACACACTTCCCAGATTGTCTGATCCTGAGCAACGGTGAGGTCCTACCATCTGAGGGACGATCTAAACGTCCCCAAAGGGAGGACTGGCTAGTTGCTCGGAGAATAGTTACAGCCTCGGCAGTGGAGTGTGCTGTGAATCACTTCCAGCCATTCAAGTCGCCAGGGGAGGATGGGGTGGTACCGGTCCTACTACAAAAGGGACTGGAAATTCTCCTACCCTACCTTATCAGGCTGTTCAGAGCCAGTCTGGCCTGGAATTATGTTCCTTCCAGCTGGACGGTGGTTAGGGGGGTTTACATTCCCAAATTGGGACGTAATGACCTCCTACCCACTTCACTGAGACCTCTCAGTATCACATCATTCCTCTTGAAGGGATTGGAAAAAATACTGGACGGACACATTAGGGGGAACATCTTACCCAAGAACCCCCTAAATACCCACCAGTATGCCTATCAAACTGGCAAATCAACTGAGTTAGCGCTCAGTAACCTCGTCGAGAAGATCACACACTCTCTGGAAAATGGAGAGGTTGCGGTGGCGGCATTTCTCGACATAGAAGGAGCATTTAATAATGCATTACCGATCTCCCTCTACGAGGCCACTATCGCTAGGGGGGTGGAACCTACCATCTGTGGCTGGATTGGAAGCATGCTGCACAATCGGACCATTATTACCTCATTACGGGGAGAGGTGGTTAGCGTTAGGGCTGCGAGAGGGTGTCCTCAGGGGGGCGTTCTATCCCCCCTGCTGTGGTCCCTCTTTGTGGACGACCTGCTGGCTATCCTCGAACTCTGGGAGGTTGAGGTCCAGGCGTATGCGGATGATCTCGTCATAATGGTTAGAGGCAAGTCTGAGGAGGAACTGTCTAGTACTCTTCAAGAAGCACTAAATGTAGTCAATGATTGGTGCCGAAGGGAACAGATGTCTGTGAACCCTCGCAAAACGATCATTGTCCCGTTCACCAGAAGAAGAAGGTTGGACAAATTAAAACCACCTAATCTTATGGGGGAAAACATACCATTCTCGGACCAAGCAAAATATCTGGGAGTTATCCTAGATAAGAAGCTCAACTGGGACAGACAGTTAGAAAATGTTATCCGCAGGGCTAAGATGTCCCTGTGGACCTGCCGGAGAATCTGTGGGAACAACTGGGGAACAAACCCCCAACAGATGTACTGGCTCTATGTAGTGGTTATCAGACCTATGATAACATATGGAGCCATAGTTTGGTGGCCTAAGGTACTTCGCGGTACCGCGAGGGCCAAACTGGCTCATCTACAGAGACAAGCATGCCTGATGATAACGGGAGCGATAAGCACCGCACCATCAGTCGCTCTGGAGGTCCTCCTCAATATTCCCCCACTTCACATATGGTTGGAGAGGGTGGCGAGGTGGACAACGTACAGACTAATACAAACGGCAGATAACATGCCGAGGGAAGTCAATCTGAGAGGGTCCGGACTCCTTGATGACAGTGATTGTCACAGGATACTGGGAATGGTCTCAGACTTGATGCCTACAAAAATCAGCAGAGATCTGTCTTTCAAGACCGTCCTCCCGGAAAGGGAGGACTGGGACCGGAACCAATCGACCCTGTTGAGAGCGGACCTCTGCTGGTACTCGGACGGCTCCAAAACCAATATGGGAGTAGGAGCCGGCGCCTATGGGGGCAGCACCGATGCTAGACTATCAACTAGTCTCGGCAAGTACGCAACCATACACCAGGCAGAAGTTTATGCCATCGAGATGTGTGCAAGGGAAAGTTTAAAGGACCTATGCACAAACAAATCGATAAAGATATATGCAGATAGCCAAGCTGCAATAAAGGCTCTTGGTTCCTACCGGTGCAATTCAAAGACGGTATGGAGTTGTAAATCTGCCCTTAACGAATTGGGCAGCTGTAATGAGGTGTCGCTGGTCTGGATACCGGGTCACTCGGATCATGATGGCAACGTCGCGGCAGACGCGCTTGCCAGGAGTGGTGCCGAGTGCGGCTTTATCGGACCAGAACCGGTGCTGGGAATAACATCTTGCACAGCAAAACGCACCTTAAAAACCTGGACAGACAGAAAGACAATTCAATATTGGCAAAATCTTCCAGGATTAGCTCACTCCAAGGCCTTCATAAATGGCCTGTCTGAGTCAAGGGCTAAGAAACTACTAGAGCTGAACAGACAACAACTGAGAACTCTAGTAGGCCTATATACAGGACACTGCCGCTTGCGGCATCACATGCACCGTATTGGAATCGGTCAGGAGACCGAGTGCCGACTGTGTATGGAGGATGACGAAACAGCAGAGCACGTGCTGTGTTCCTGTCCGGCAGCGGATAGGACTAGACACCTGCTCTTTGGCAAGGTAAAGCTTGCTCCAGAGGATCTGGATCGACTTTCGCCCACAAAGGTTATCGACCTCTGCAGGAGGCTGGATTTGTTGGGCGAAATATAAACATTAGGCGTGAGCCACAATAGACCGTTGGTCGCGGTGGAAGGTCCGGTATGGACCACTCACAAACAACCTAACCTAACCTATATATCCTGCCGTGGATACGGCATCAGTATGAAGACCAGCTATATGGCTCCACCAGAATTAACACGAATGTATAAAAATGTCTTCATTATATTCATTTTTTAGCAATGTAAATTAACAAACTAAATTTTCATTAGGAAAATATTTTTTGTCAACATCCATTCTCCAGTGTTTATGAAGTCCTTTTCAAAACAGGGCATACGAACTCCTGTCCGTACATTTCGATCATTCAGGGTACAGCGATGTCAGCTCCTTATTGTATATAAATACGTCATCAGATGATTGCTATAGAGCCGTTCCGACGGTTTTACTTGTGATTACATTAGACAATCCGTGCTCCTGCAACATAGGCAAATCCAAGCTTGGACAGACTGTGTGATCCGCTGTGTAAGCACTTTTAGTTTATAAGTAATATCAGTGTTAAATTAAGAGATTATTATTACATTGTACATTCTAGTAGCAACACCTCTTGTTCGCTCTTTTAAAATCTTTGTAATTTTCATTTTATTACCTTTGTACTTTAGTGTTTAAATAAATTATTTTTTATCAAAACTCCTGAAGTTCAAAACCTAATTGGCACTGCTTAGAAGCGGATGTCAAAACGGCATTAAATACAGATAATCGCCGGTTTATTTTAATAATTTATTTCACTACGAACCAAAATTTCACGAAATTTCAAGTGCAAGTGTTGGAAAACAAGCCACTGGTCTAGACAATCTACAAGGGATGAAGCTCCTGTAAGTCGATCCATTTTTTCATTTCCAATACAATTGTATCTTATTGTGTTTCACAAAAATTTGAATTTTTTCGTAAATGCAACTAATAATTAAGTAAAAAATTAATCGTATTTCATAAACATTTTATTCATTCAAAAATACGTATAATAATTAAATAAAATATCCGCGTTTTACAAAGTTATTATTTTGTAAAATTCGCGTTTCATAATAATTGTTGTTTGAAAGGTTTTAAATGCTTTCACAAATAACTTTACGATATTGTAATATTCTCTAAATCCCTTCAGGAACACCTTATCCATATCAAACAAATATTTCAAAAATTAGAAGACGTTAATTTAAAGGTACAATTAGATCAATCAGATTTCCTTAGAAAATAAGTTCAGTTTTTGGGACATTTGGTCACAAAAGACGGCGTAACACCGAATCCAAACAAAATTAAATGTATACAAAATTATCCTATACCAAAGTCGCAAAAATAAATAAAATCATTTCTTGGCTTGATAGGTTATTACAAATGTTTCATTAAAAATTTCGCTAAAGTCGTGTTTCCATTAACAAAATGTCTTAAGAAGGATTCCACAATTGACATAAAAAACGCCTTTAAGAAAGTAAAAGAACTAATCACAAATTCCCCGATATTGACCTACCCTGATTTTAATAAAAGTTTCCACTTAACCACAGACGCTAGTAATATCGCTATAGGAGGTGTTTTGTCACAAAATCACAAGCCCATCGCTTATTCTAGTCGTACTCTAAATTCTGCCGAAAGAAACTATTCAACAATAGAAAAAGAACTTTTAGCAATAGTTGAAAATACCAAACATTTTAGGCCCTACCTCTTTGGCAATAAATTCACAATCTAAACGGATCATAAACCACTTGTATGGTTATTTTCCATTAAAGAACCAAATTCACATTTAGTAAAATGGCGGTTAAAATTAGAAGAATATGACTACGATATAAAGTATAAGAAAGGTAGAGAAAATGTCGTAGCTGATGCCTTATCTCGCGTCGAAATCAACGCAGTTTAGGACGACGTCGATCTAGCGTCAATATTCAATAATTTAGATCCATCGAAACTTAGGGTATTAACTGATGACAATCTCAAAGAACTAGGACTTAACATTCAAGAAGACGAACAATCTTCCGACTCTCAAACACAACACACCTCTGCTGAAAATCCTATTTTCAATATGCCTATTTCAGAAAACCCCTTAAATCATTTTAAATATCAAATAGTTATGTATTATGGCGTTAACAACGAAATAAAGACAGATACAGTATTTAAAAATAAACAATATAGAGCGTACATTCAATGCCAACATGAATTACAGCAAATAACTGAATTTTTAAAGTATTTTATTAATCCGAATAATAATTATGGCATAGTATTTTTGGACCCACAACTTGAACACTACTGTAGATTAATAGCTTCCATTCTTTTCAATAGTTCTGTTAAAATAATTAAATGTACAAGACACTTACAAGACGTAACGAAAATTCAAGAACAAAAAAGAAAAATTCAGGATTATCACGAACAAAATCATAACGGCATTAATGAAACGTATGCACAATGAAAAACAAAATTTTATTGGCCAAATAAGAAATTTCAAATTAATCACTTTATAAATAAATGTGAAATATGTTTACGAGCAAAATATGACCGTAACCCTTATAAACCCCCATTTCAAGAACCCTTAGTCGCTTCTTGACCCTTCGAAGTCATACATATTGACATATTTAGTTTTGATAGCTGTAAATTTCTAACAATAGTGGATTGATTTAACAAATATGCACAGGCTTAGTATGTCATAGATACCACAGCATTGACCATAGTCAATAAGCTCCGTCACTTCTTTTCTCATCACAACTACCCCCTTAAAATGGTTTCGGACACAGGCCGTGAATTTGACAATTCCATACTCAAAGAGTTCTTTTCAATATTCAAAATCGATTTACACGTTACTACCCCTCAAAATCCTAATTCTAATTCGCCAGTAGAACGGCTACATTCAACACTTTTAGAAAAGATAGGTGTCTTTAAAATACAAAATCCTAACGAGAGTCCCCAATCTCTTATGATCATGGCTGTTTTAATTTATAACCAATCAATACATTCTTCGACAGGTCACTCTCCTTTTAAACTTCTTTATGGCCCATACGACGATTTACCACCTATCGATGCCCATCAAACGGTCTTTGAAGAATATAACAACAAACGGATGAAAGAAATAGTTCCGTTTTATAACGCCATTTATCAAAAACAAAAAGCAACAGAGCGACTCGAGAAAACGAACGAAGCTCGAGAACAAAATATTCAAATAAATGAGGAAAACGTTGATATAAGAGTACCACCAGTCTGAAAGGCAGACCCTCTCAAATTAGTGAAATAAAATCTGATTCAATTAACAAATATTATACCTGAACTTTAAACAGTCAGTTAAGAATTATAAAGAACGAAATGCTGAAATTAACCCATAATAGAAATAAAAGAGGTCTCATAGACGGTGCAGGCTCTGTCATAAAAATAATCACTGGAAATTTAGATCAGGAAGACTTAGTTTTAATCAAATAACAAACATAGAGATATTTACTGCTAAAGAACTAAAGGTTATTAGAGAGCATCTAAAACTTATTTATAATAACGATTAATTGACTAGCTTTGATCAAAATCACATTTTCAAAATTTTGGAGTTCACCAAATTTAATGTCTTGTCCGTAAAATATACAATTGTTTGTCTCCTAAAACTTCCTATCTTACATCCCACACCAGGATCGTATTTCCAAACTATTCCAACCCCTCAAAATAATATAGTCCTTGTACCACCCACTTCATTCTACTTGGAGACACCTCAGAAAAATCTATGGACTACAGAACATTGCCCATCTGTCGAAGAAGCTATACTATGTTCTGATCAACCACACTAAGAGAGATGCAAATTAGACAAAATCACAACATGTCTCTTCACTACCATAAGCAACCCTTATACTGCATCGGTTCAACTACACAACAGAAATATCCTACTTATCACCAATCAGAAGACCAGCGTCTCTGAAGAATGTTCATCAAGATTGGACAGACAGACAACTACCAATAATACCCTCATAGCCAGCAAAGATAACTGCAAAATAACAATAAATGGTGAAACGTACGGAGACACAAGTTCTAATATATCTTGGATACCAGAACCAATACAACCGATACAACAACAACCTCAACAAATCGTTAGATTCAACCCAATACACCTTAAGAAGATTAAAGAACTAAGAAACCAGCTAGAAAAAATGGACCATCATCATGTACTACATCCCTTGGTACATTTGACCCACATGGGAGTAACTGCTTCGCTCATCATCATCATGTTGGTCATCCTGTGCTACATCTTCAGACAAAAGATCAGGAAGATAATCAAACAACAGAAACCCAAGAAACGGTCAACACCAGAAGACTTGAGTAAAAAGAATGAGGACGTCCTTCACATTAAGGGTGAAGAAAATACGTCATCAGATGATTGCCTGCTATAGAGCCGTTCCCACAGTTTTACTTGTGATTACATTAGACAATCCATGCTCCTGCAACATAGACAAATCCAAGCTTGAACAGACCGTGTGATCTGCTGTGTAAGCACTTTTAGTTTATAAGTAATACCAATGTTAAATTAAGAGATTATTATTACATTGTACATTCTAGTAGCAACACCTCTTGTTCGCTCCTTTAAAATCTTTGTAATTTTCATTTTATTATGTTTGTACTTTAGAGTTTAAATACATTATTTTTTATCAAAACTCCTGAAGTTCAAAACCTAATTATATATTTCCGAATCTACAGTGGATACGGCGTCATACGTTGTTGCCACTTTATATAGATATACCTACTAAATACCTACACTAACAGGATAAAAGAGTTAAGTGTAAAAGAGGGAATCAGGCATCTAGATAATTTAGTATCGGAATCAGCATCAGTATCAATTAAAATAGGAGTAATTATTTTATTGTCAAACCAATTAGGTCATATTTCATTGCTCTTACTAATACATTTGTAAATGTTTTGGTCACTTCTTTACTTAAGTTTTAGGGAAATGATTTTATAAAATTTTTGATCGCACAAGTTCTGGTCCGATAAAGTCCCCCTGGGCACCACTCCTGGCAAACACGTCGGCCGCAACATTGCCATCATGGTCTGAGTGACCCGGTATCCAGACTAGCGACACCCCATTATAGCTCCCCAGTTCGTTGAGGGCAGATTTACAACTCCATACCGTTTTTGAATTGCAACGGTGGGAACCAAGAGCATTTATTGCAGCTTGGCTATCTGTACATATCTTTATCGATTTATGTGTGCACTGGTTTTCTATACTTTCCCTTGCACACATCTCGATGGCATATACTTCTGCCTGGTGTATGGTTGCGTACTTGTCGAGGCTAGTTGATAGCCCCCATATGCGCCGGCTCCTACTCCCATATTGGTTTTGGAGCCGTCAGCATACCAGCAGAGATCAGCTCTCAATAGGGTCGTTTGATTTCGTTCCCAGTCCTCCCTTTCCGGGAGGACGGTCTTGAAAGACAGATCTCTACTGATCTTTGTAGGAATCAAGTCTGAGACCATTCCCAGAATCCCATGACCCTCAATGTCATCAAGGAGTCCGGACCCTCCCAGACTTATTTCCTTCGGCATGCTGTCAGCCGTTTGTTTTAATCTGTACGTTGTCCACCTCGCCACCCTCTCCAGCCATATGTGAAGAGGTGGAATATTCAGGAGGACATCCAGAGCAGCTGATGGTGCGGTGCTTATCGCCCTGTTATCATCAGACAAGCTTATCTCTGTAGATGAGCCAGTTTGGCCCTCGCGATACCACGAAGTGCCTTGGGCCACCAAACTATGGCTTCATATGTTATCATTGGTCTGATAACCACTACATAGTCAGTACATCTGTTGGGGGTTTGTTCCCCAGTTATTTCCACAGATTCTACGGCATGTCCACAGGGACAGTTTAGTCCTGCAGATTACATTCTCTAACTGTACGTCGCAGTTGAGCTTCTTATCTAGGGTAACCCCCAGATATTTTGCTTGTTCCGTAAATAGAATCTTTTCCCCATAAGAATAGGTGGTTTTAATCTATCCATCCTTCTTCTCCTGGTAAATGGAACAATGATCGTTTTGCGGGGGTTCACAGACATCTGTTCCCTCCGACATCAATCATTCACTAGTTTTAGTGCCTCTTGAAGAGTACTTGCTAGTTCCTCCTCAGATTTGCTCCTAACCATTATGACTAGATCATCAACATACGCCTGGACCTCAACCTCCCACAGCCCCAGAATAGCCAGCATATCGTCCACAAAGAGAGGGACCACAGCAGGGGGATAGAACTCACCACTAAGGGCCGCCCTGAAGCTGACCACCTCCCCCTGCAACGAGGTAATAACGGTCCGATTGTGGAGCATTCTTCCGATCCAGCCACAAATGGTAGGTTCCACTCCTCTAGTGATGGTGGCTTTGTAGAGGGAGATAGGTAATGCATTATTAAATGCTCCTTCAATGTCGAGAAATGCCGCCGCAGGGAGTGTGTGATTTTCTCGACGAGGTTATTGAGTGGTAACTGAGTAGATTTGCCAGTTTGGTAGGCATACTTGTGGGTATTAAAGGGGTTGTTGACTAAGATGTTCCTCCTAATGTGTCCGTCCAGTATTTTTTCCAATCCCTTCAAGAGGAATGTAATACTGAGAGGTCTCAGTGATGTAGGTAGACGGTTATTACGTCCCAATTTGGTAATGTAAACCCCTCTAATCACCGTCCAGCTGGATCGAAGATAGTTCCAAGCCAGACTAGCTCTATACAGCCTGATTAGGAAAGGTAGGATAATCTCCAGTCCGTTTTGTAGTAGGACTGGAACCACCCCATCCTCCCCTGGCGCCTTGAATGGCTGGAAATGTTTCACAGCACACTCCACTGCCGAGGCTGTAACTATTTTCTGAGCAACCCGCCAGTCCTCCCTTTGAGGGCGTTTAAATCGACCCTCGGCTGGCAGGACATCTTCGTTGCTCAAGATCAGACAATTTGGGAAGTCTGTGTGTGCTAAGAGCTCTAACGTTTCTTGCCGTGATTCAGTAAAGGAGCCATCTGGTCGTTTTATCGATCCCAGTTCCTGAACACGGTCGTGTGAGAGAATTCTGTGGATTCTGGCGCTGCTGGGCAAATTAGGGATGTCCCCGCAGAACCTTTTCCAGGATTCCCTCTTAGCGTTCCTTATCTCTTTGTTGTAATGTGTTAGAGCAGATTTATATTGTTCCCAGTTGCATGTTGTCTTAGCACAATTGAAGAGACGTCTCACTTCTCGCAGTTTTTCGAGGTTATCGTACACCAAGTAGACCCTCGACTACCTTTTTTGACTTTAGTGGACAGTTTTCGTGATATGCTGAGACCACAACATCCCTTACCTGTTCAGCCGCAATCTCAATCTCTTCATGATCCCTTACTGTGGGGATAGCGGACACAAGTCGGGCGGCGAGGGAATGCGTGCACCTCTCCCAATCCGTCCTCCTCGGGTCGCGATACTCCACCACAAGTCTAGGATATGGGCGTGGTCCGAACACGAGGGTTCAGACGACACCCTCCATTTGAAGATTTTTGAGCTCAACAGCCTTGAGCTGATCGTGAGATCTAAAACCTCTCTTCGGTTGACCGTTAAAAAGGTGGGTTCCGAGCCTATGTTGTTGACAACCAACTCCTCCCCTAATATGTATTCAAATAGTCACTCACCTCGCCTGTTAGTGTCCGTGCTTCCCCAAACCAGATGATGGGAGTTCGCATCACACCCCATTACAAGGTGATAATTGTTCCTCTTGCAGTAGGTGATCAATTTCCTCACCTCTGCTGGAGGTGGTTGTTCTGCATCTCTGTTTCCGGGGAAATAGGCCGAACAGGCCACTACTTCCAGCCTGCTCCCCCGGTTGTGATCATGAGATGGATGGCTGCCATGTCCTTGGTGTAGTATTCTGATAGTGTAAAATACTGCAAGTTGTTTCTGATCCAGATACAGGCTCTGGGGTTGGTACCAGAGCCCACCTCTACTATCTTAACAGAAGTGATACCCAGCCCTTTGGTTCGGTCCGAACTGGCGGTCCAGCGCTCTTGGAGAAGAGCAATGTCTATCTGCTCCTCTTTTAATTTTATGCTAAGGATTTATGTCGCTGCCTTAGCATGATGCAAATATGCCTGTATGCACCTAATAGTTCTGGTGGAAGGATGTATCCCGCCACCTCTATTGGGGCCCATTTTATTGGTGGATTTAATTCCCCCTGTGGTGCCACTTCCCCAGGGGATAGCCGGGGGGATTGATCCCCCTTCACTCTCGGAAGGGCCCGCTTCATTATTCAGTGAGGAGGAGGGATATTGAGTGGATAGTGCCCACTCCCACCCCTCCAGTCACCTCACTGAACGTCTTCCTGGCAGCACCCCCTCGGGGCTTTTTTGCCCTCTGTTGTGGTGTGCTGCCATCCGACCGGAGTCGCTTTCCGCTGACGGCACCCTCAGTAGCGGCATCAGACTCCTCAGGTCGTTTTATCGTACCCTCAGAGCCCTCAACCCCCACCCGAGCCCGTCGGGACCCGACTTCTGTTAGTACCTGACTCAAGGCGGTTGAATATGACACACCCGCCTTGAGCGGATGACTAAGCTGTGTCCTTGCGGATCCAGGCAGTCGTTGTTTTTTCCTCCGCTCCTCTGTGTCGCGCACGGGAGACTAGGAGCTCCCGCCCCTCATCGGAGGGCAAAGATTTGGAGGATAGGGAGAGGATGACCCCCGTCTCCCCCTCCATCGGTTTGGCGGTAAGAGAGGGGACAACACCCATTTCTACCTCTATGTGTTCTCCAATTGCCTGGAGATCGAGAGTATTATTACCTATCTCGTTTGGGTCTGTGTCTGTCGTGTCCATATTCTGAACCCACGAGCAGCTGGGGAAAATTGTGGTTAACTTCCATGGAAGAGCCCCGCATCCCATTTTTTTATTTTTTTTCCCTCAGGGCTCGTCCGCGGCCTTACCGCCCCGATAGCACTGCAACCTTTGGTTGATTGTGCATACCCTTAGTCTTACTCCACCCATTCCAAAATCACTGTGCCTTGAACTAGTCTGCAGAGCGATTGGTAGGGTGAAGTTTTATATTGCTCTGTCTCCGGTCTAGACTGACCGTAGATCAGTTGTCTTTTGCGGTCCAGAGCTTTACACTCGCACAAGATGTGCTGGGCGGATTCCTCCCCCTCGCCGCAGAGTCTGCCTGCGAGGTCCCCTTCGAACCGCCCCATTTTATGCAGGTGTTTCTTGACTGTCATGTGTCCCGTCAAGAGACCTGTTGTGTTTCTGAGCTGTCCTCTGCTAAGGTTTAGCAGCTCCACAGCGTTCTTTAAACTGGGTCCGTCAATTATTGACTTCCCATGTCTGAGTCCTGGACAGTCCGCCCAGTACACCTTGTGTTGGTTCCTGACCCAGGACTTAATGGCTCCCCTGGCAGTGCTCTTTGTCACGCCCAGAGCCGGTTCTGGTCCCATAAATGGTTCTGCTGACCCTCTCTTCGCGAGACTGTCAGCTTCTTCATTGCCTTTGACCCCCGAGTGACCCGGCACCCAGATGAGGGTCACCTCATTCTGCCCAGCCAGGTCGCTCGTCTCGTCTCGGTACTCACTCACCAGCCAGGAATTTACCCGTGGGCTACTTAGTGCCTTGAGGGCTGTCTGTGGCTATGAGGATCCGCTTGTTGATGTAGCCCCTTCTCTTGTTATGGCGTACATATCGGCCTGAAACACCGTTGCATGGGCTCCGAGGGAAATACTATGAGTTACCCTCGGTCCTTCCGAGTAAACACCTGCCCCCGTCCCACGCTCCCCGCCGGATCCGTCCGTGAACCAGACGAGCGCGTCCCGTGGTATGCCCGGCGTCTCCTCCCGCCATGCCTCGCGGTCGGGGATTTCCACTGTAAAGTTGTTTTCCCTGCACATTCGCGGGCTCGCGAAGTCTGACCGAAGCCTGGGTTGATCTTCAGTCTACCATTGCAGGCCAGTCTGTATAGTCCTAGCCTGGCATCCCCGATAATAACTAAGTGCGAGTGTGTGTGGGGGGATCTAGCAACACCTCCATGGCGGCTGTTGGGGTTGAAGACATCGCCCCTGTGATGCCTAGGAAAGCCATCCTTTGGATCTTGCCTAGTTTTTGTTTGGCACTGGATTGTGTCACCTTAGGCCACCAGACCAGTGCCGCGTATGTTAACGATGGTCTGACCACACTTGTGTACAGCTAGTGGGCGATACTAGGTCTTAGTCCCCACTTTTTTCCATATAGCCGCCTAGTGACGGCTAAGGTCATGGCTGCCTTACGCAGTATTTTTCCAATGTGTCCATTCCAGGTTAGCTTAGAGTCCAATACGAGTCCAAGATATTTTACCTCCCTGGTCATTGGAATGCTCATACCGTATAAAGTGAGAGTTCTGTGGCTGTCGCACTTCCATCCTCCTCGTAAACGGCACGACGGTTGCTTTCTCGGGGCCTACCCCGAGCCCTTGATCAACCGTCCACCCATACACCACTTTCAGTGCAGTCTGCATGCGCTCCCACACTGCCTGTGTGACCTTTCCTCGGACTATGATGACAATGTCGTCCGCATAGCCCTGTACCTCATACCCCCCTCCCGAGAGCCACCCCACGACTAGGCACCAGATCAAGGGACACAGAACGCTCCCCTGCGGACACCCCGCCAGCAGAGTCCCTCCCGCGAGTGAGGTGAACACCGCCCTGCCCCTGAGCATGGAACCGATCCACCTGAGGCAGGTCTCCTCTATTCCACGCTCCCGGACAGCTGCCAGAACCCATCCGAACAAGGTGTTGCTAAAGGCCCCCTCTATGTCTAGGAAGGCCCCCAGCGCCACCTCCCTGTTCTTCAGCGTATTCTCCAGTTTCAGCACCAGTTGGTGCAGTGCTGTTTCTGTTGCGAATCCTGCTCTGTGTGCATATTGTCCGCAGGGTAGGGGACATGCTTCCAGTACACCGCCCCTAATGTGCCAGTCGAGCAGTTTTTCCACTGTTTTTAGCAAGAAGGACATGAGACTTTTTGGCCTCAGGGACTTTGCCTGGTCTGTTGGACGCCCAGGTTTAGGAATGAATACAACTCTGGCCAGTCTCCGTGCCCTCGGAATGTACCCCAGGGCCAGGCTGGCCCTCATAATGAGGGTAAGCACCTGCGCCAGTGTATATATCCCCTGTTGGAGCATGATGGGCATTATTCCATCAAATCCCGGCGATTTGTATGGCTTAAAGCTGTTAATGGCCCATCTGATTTTGCTCCAGGTAACCACCTCTTTAGCGACTGTCCAGTCTACTCTAAATGCCCGCCTATAAGGCGCCTCTATTTCTGAGTGTTCCCAGTCCGGAGGTGATTGGTTTATTATGTTACAGCTGGGAAAGTGCGTCTGGAGTAAAATTTCCATTGTTTTCTCCTTTGAGCTTGTAAAGCCTCCTGTGGATGTTCTAAGGGAGCCTATGTTGGTCTGAGGGCCCTTGGACAGAATCTTGTGTAGTCAAGCACTCTCGGACGTGTTTTCCACTTCTTCACAGTGCTTCCTCCACGACTTCTTCTTGGCGTCCCTCAGTCTTTTGTTATAGGTCATTAGGGCCTGTCTATATTCATCCCATGCTCCCGACCTTTTTGCCGTATTAAACAGTTTACAAACCTATGTCCTCCTTCGCCTGAGGTCCTCGTTCCTGATGGACACCCTCATTTTCAGGGGGCAGTTGGCGTTATAGGCCGAGGTGATTGCGTCTCGCAATTGGACTGCTGCAATCTCGAGGTCTATTGAATTGTCGATGGTACTCTTTACCCCCCACAGTTCCACTTCTAGGACTGACCTGCAGGCTTCCCAGTCCGCCTTGTGGGGGTCCCGGTACCATACCGTTTGTCCTTCGACTTTGGCGATTTCAAACCGGATGTATCTGTGGTCTGAGCTACTCACTTCCCCAAACCCAGCTCTTACAAAATCACCCAGAAACTGTTATATCTAAAACTTCCTCACGCCGTGTTGTGACGAAGGTCGGTTTATTACCTCTATTCAATATGTCTAAATTAAATTTCATAAAGAATTGTAAAAGTGCCTCACCCCTAGAGTTTGTGTCCGAGCTACCCTACAACTCATGGTGTTCATTCGCATCCATGCTGATGATGGTGTGCCGTCCACCTGCTCTGCTACCCACCATCAGCTGCTCCAATTCGTTGGGTGGAGGAGGGTCCGTGCTGTCCCCTGGCAGATAGGCTGACGTGACAGTAATGTCCCTGAGACCACCCGCTCCCCCACATCGGATTTTGATCGTTGCCAGGTCCCTGGAACAGAAATTCGTTAAAGGCAGAAACTCTATCCCTTCCCTGACAAAAATGCAGGCCCTCGGGTTCTCGCTGGATCTGCTGTAGATGAGCTTTCCAGCAGCTCCGCCGAGTCCCTTGATCTCTCCTTTATAGGAGTACGGTTCCTGGATGAGGGCCACATCCGTGTTCCTCAGAGTCATCAGTACCCCGGCCATGGCTGCCCTACTGTGTTGGAGGTTTACCTGAAGGAACCTAAGTCCCATTAACCAGTGGTTGCTTCCCCGGTGGGCGGAAGCTAACCCTTCCCAGGCCTTAGAATGCCTTGAAGAAGGTTCCTTCAAGGGCTCTGTAAGACGCTTGGTCGATCGAGAAGGTGAGAGTCAGTCCTTTCTCCTCTGCCTTCCTGCCCCAACAACGCGTCGAAGTATTGCATCGACAACAAAAATAAAAAAAACATTTTTCGCTTAAACGTGGTAAAAAGTATCAAAACATATAAAACATGATTTGGGAACGAAATTTTTTTTTGTCTGCATGTCTGCCTGTAGCCACGATAACTTTAGAACGAATTGAGACATCGTCTTCAAATTTGGTATACATTTTGGCTCCTACACTTTTTTCTTTGCATATAAGTCACCATCTGTCAACGACCAATAATCCAATCCACAGCTTCGCTGATAGTACTCTTCGCAGCATGTTCTAATCGTCATGCCCGATATCTGCTTCTAGCTCCTTATCATTGAGGTTAAAGTAATCAACTCCCTAAATGAATACCTGTCTAATATTCTCAGCTGGGCCTCCACAAATCTGGTTATGTTTAATGCCTGCCCAACACAGAATTGCCTCTTCTAGACGTATTATTCATTATTGTTTTGGATTATATGTGGCTTGTTTTAAAGAGGATACCACGTAAACATATAGTAGGCATTTGGTGGCAATATGTATTTCTAGTATCCCATTTTGCATCATTTTAACATTCAATATAATTTTAGTGAATTTTTGTAGAAAAAATTCACTATTGGGGAGATCCCAACTTTTGAAAAAAAAATTGCAAATGAGCGCGAACTAGGACCCCTAGAACCCATATCCGGGGTCAGTTTCAATTTATTTATATATATATATATATATATATATATATATATATATATATATATATATATATATATATATATATATATATACATATACATATACATATACATATACATATACATATACATATACATATACATATACATGTGAATGGCTTGGATAAGTTCGTTAGTGAGGAAAATCAGACGAGGTTTTCCGGGAAAATTTTGAGTTTTCATTCGAAAAAAATTTATATCTCCGGAATTAACAAAGTAAGGGCAACCAGATTTGGTACGCGGGTTCATATTATCATAGGTAAGCTACCTACCAAAATTTAGCTCTGTATGTTAAAGGACAAAAAAGTTACAGGCATTTAAAGAAAATAAATTGGGGTTTTCCTCAAAACGTCAAAGTCGCGATTTAAAATGTCAAAATTGGTAATATTTAGGCAATAAACCTGAAATTAATATGAGCTTTGGAAAGAAAATGTCTTAAGAAGAATGCTTTACAATGCCTGAACTCTTAGTTTCAATCGTCATTGTCCTTCATTTTACTAAAATATTCCCAGAAAATTAATTTAAAATAGACCCTTTCTCTGATGCTTCGGCAGTAGTGTTGGCTATAGAGTTTATCGTTTAATGGTATATCATTTTTGTCAAATTTTCGTAAAAAATAATTAAAGCTCAATATATCCATTATTATGCAAGTTACGAAAAAAATTGTATACATTAATTATGTGGGGTGTCTTGAGCTACATCTTAAAAAATATTTCCACAATTACAGGCTGGCCCATAAGTTGTTGGTGATTCAAATTTTCTTATTTTTTTTGATCGAACACGCCCTGTGTTATTGCATTTTTGCATTTTCTATCGAAATATAATATATCTTTGTAAGAAAAGAAATTCGGGACGCAGCACGTGCGTTATGGTAGCGAATTTTCATTAAATGCTTCAAATTTGAATAGCTCAATTTGCTATTAACCTATAAGGTTGACCAGGAGACCAGTTTTTTCGGGAACAATTTAAGTTTACTTTCGGAAATTTTTGTACATTTTCAAACAATAAAGTTATTTTGATGAAACATGGCACATTGTTTCTACTATATAGATTGATGCCTGCTTTCTTAAAAAAAACATGTTTGCGATTAAAAACATTTTAATGAAAATTCACTACCATAACGCACTTGTTGCGTCCAGAAGTTTTAATCTTGGTTAGGTTTTATAGACTTTTCTAATAAGGAGGTATGCATTTGCTACTGCATATCTTTAATAAATTATAGCAGGTATCAGTAGATACATGCCAAAACAAAAAAATCCATTCAACGTTCCTGAATGTTGAATACATATTTGACGTTTGAACGATGTTCTTTTAACTAACAAGACATTTCTTATGAAAGACTGCTATTTGTTATAGATGCATTTTGTTCTTTAAATTTTATCAAATACTGACGGTAAATTTTTTAAAGAAAAACTTGCTGCCATTTTGAAATTGGCCGGTTTAGTAAAAAATTACAAGAGATGTTTTATTTGAGTTTTTAAAGACCATTTCAAAACACATTTTAACGATTTGCTGAATTATTAACTAAGCAAGGTTTTCTATTAAGACAAAATAGAAAAACATAAAGACTATTATGATAGGGCTGGGTTTTTTAATAACTTTATTTTACGCTTCCAAGAATTTCATATACCAAAACTGAAGTCATAACGTCAGGCTTTTCAAAGTTATCTTGTTTACAAAATTGTGCTACACACACATACAAACACACACACACACATCCAAACACACACACACACACACACACACACACACACACACACACACACACACACACACACACACACACACACACACACACACACACACACACACACGCGTACCCTAGCATGCACGCACACAGACACACACTCGCACTTTTTACGTAAGACTTCTCAAAAAGTTTACATGTTTTTATACTTATATTTTCATTTGCTGAAGAACCTATCTGAGTTTGTACAAGAACCTTGCATGAAAGACTTAGCTGATATCAGATGTTTTAGAAAAAGAGTGTTGATAAACTATGTTAGTGTATTGGATTAACCAAAATTCAAAATTTTAAACGAAACAGTACTTTTCTACCTTACTGCATTTATTTAAATAACTGAGTTCAACTAACTTAAAACAATAGAAAATTAAAAATGTTTTGTATGTTTATTATGTAAGATTTGTTTATTAGGGCTGTTCTCCAGAATCAGTTTAAAATATTTTTCCATGTAAATATTCTTGAAAAAAGATCAGTTAAATATATAATGTCACACATTTAAACAAATGCTCTAGAAGACCCATAACATATAAAAAATCGGGAGTCCCTATTATGCTAATAACGTTGAGTGAACTGTATAACTTAAAATCTTAAGCGGAACAAACGATAAACCACGTTGCCATTCCTTGGACGCCTTATCCACTGTAAACTAAACGTTGACTGTTCAAATATATACATTGCCTATATTGATTCTTGATGGCGCAGCTAATAAGAAGTGGTAGAAGCTTGAACTAAGATATACGGTTTCATCCAAAATCCGGGTTTATGGCGTCAAAATGAAAATCTCAGACTCACTTCATAAAAGTCAAAAATGATCATGGAAGCCAAAAAGTCAACAATGCGATATACAGACGCCATATCACAGCGGACTACCGTAAATACCTAATGCATGGATGCCATATCCACCGCAGGATATATATATATATATATATATATATATATATATATATATATATATATATATATATATATATATATATATATATATATAATAGTTTTCAAGAAAGAGAGTCGTGTATGATGTGCTATTTTATTACTAAAGCTTCAGAAAGTCAAGTTTGCACTTGTAGTTACAAAAATGTATCGATTAGTGGTTTATTTGTGGGCCTAAGTTGAGTAAAGATCATATGTTTTGGAAATGTAGATTTGTCAGCGTGGTTATTTCTAAGTACAGAAATATATTTTTTGTTTATGGTATTAAAACTTCTAGAAGTTTGACTGATGTAGAATGCGTTCAAATGTGTACGAGTAAATTTAAACATAAGTATTTTCCGGGTTAAGTAGCAAATAATGTATCTTGTAAGATTTAAAAGCTACGTCTGTCATTTCAAAATTTAATTATTTTCTAAAATGGTTCCAAGGTCATCAAAATATATTTCTTATCTTTTTTGTCTCTAATATTTGGATAAATTAAATTAAGTGCTAATTTGTATTTTTTTCTGTCTATGATCTCATCTACTATTTTGACACAGCGAGCCTTGTTAAATGTTATTTGCTTGATTATTGGAGTTTCTTTTTCGATATTGGCTTCAGGCATAGCTATTAAAAATCAACGATGTATCATTGAGTAATACACAGCCTTTGTGAAAAATGGTGACAGGAATCACATGGTATAGTTGTGTCTTGTGTAAGTAGCTTTCCTGCATTTTGAAACGTCAAGTAGATTATTTTCTAATTTTCTAATGGTAAAATCTAAGAAATTTATATTCTTGTTTGTTAGTTTCTTTTTAAGTAAATTTGATATTTACATGAAGATTATTTATTTAATTTTTTATGGCTACCTTGAAAACCTAGTAAAATATAATCTACATATCTGTACCAAAATCATTGATGTCAAAATTTGTTTTTCAAATTTTTCCATAAATATGTTGGCTAACGGACTTGCTTAAGAGACGCCTATATTTTGCATATATATTTTATTATTAAATCTAATATAGTTTTGTTTTATACATTCATTAAAAATATTAATTCTTGTTTGTTTTTTTAAATAAATTTATGTTCTGTTCTAGTAAAATGTTTACTCATAAAAGTGGGCATTCTCTGGGAGCTATTTTAAATTACCTGCCAAAAACATCAAACGAAACTAATCTACTCTTTAGAGGAATAATTGTCTAAGTAAAGAATGAAACCTGTGAGGAGCGCTGATAAGTATACTTGGAGAAACCCAATTTACCACAACATATTTATAAACAGCTGATGATCGTTTCAATAACAGAGTTAGCGTCATCAGAGGATGAAATATTCTAAATACTTAACAAGTAAACTAAACAAAACTAAACCAAAATTTCATCTTATGATGCTAACTTAGTGAAACGATCGTCAAGGTCTTAAAAAATGTGTCATGGTAAATTGGGTTTCTTCAAATGTAATTATATAGAAATAATTGTGTTATTTAAAATTTGGGTTGGGTCATAAGAATTATTAACTGAAAATTTTTGTAATTGTATTAGCTAATAAGTGAAACCAGTCAGGTCTCATGATTAGGTGTATTACTAATATAATAGTTACTGGTCTAATAGGAATGTTTTGTTCTTGAATTTATACAAATCCATACATGTCTGGTGGTTGTTGATTTTTATATAAAATACACTTTTTTCTTGCTTACTGAAGAAATATGTATTTTTAAGCTTATTTTTGAGTTTTGTCAGAAAGGAATTTGTTGGACTTCTCCTAATTTCTGTACATTTTTTTTGTGGTACTAAAGCCATTAATTTTTAAATAGAACCGCTACATCTTTGTAATGACAAGCTCAAACTCGACTTCTTAAAGCTCTGAAGAAATATGTATTTTTAAGCATATTTTTGAGTTTTGTCAGAAAGGAATTTGTTGGACGTCTCCTAATTTCTGTAAATTTTTTTTGTGGTAATAAAGCCATTAATTTTTAAATAGAACCGATACATCTTTGTAATGACAAGCTCAAACTGGACTTTTTAGAGCTCTGAAGAAATATGTATTTTTAAGCATATTTTTGAGTTTTGTCAGAAAGGAATTTGTTGGACGTCTCCTAATTTCTGTAAATTTTTTTGTGGTAATAAAGCCATTAATTTTTAAATAGAACCACTACATCTTTGTAATGACAAGCTCAAACTTGACTTTTTAAAGCTTTGAAAATGAAAAAAGTCTGGAAGCAGCAAGTGCGTTTTCTTAACGAATCTTTAGAAAAATGTTTTTAATGTCAAATATCTCTTGCGCCACACTAAGTGAGTGGTAAGACACGCAGCAACGTGCCACCATCTAGTTGCAGAACCAAGTAGTATGTTGTCACGCCAGCTCCAAATAACACAAAGTGTTAAAAAATAGAACCTGTATACAACCAACTAACAATTTAGTAAATTGTCAGCCCTGGCCCATTTCTACCCTAATATAGGGACAAAGTATGTAAGGCTAGATGCATTCTCACCACAATTACCACTCACTTAGTGTTGGAAGGCTGGCCACTATAGCCGTATTACTTTATAGGTGTATTTTCGCTACAATTAGTATGCCATACTGACGAGCTCTAATTAGAGCGAAACCGGTCTACGGTTCTAATTGTGGTGAGAATGCATCTAGCGTTACATAGTTTGTCCCTATATTAAAGTAGAAATGGGCCATGGCTGACAATTTACTAAATTGTTAGTTGGTTGTATACAGTCTCTATTTTTTAACACTTTGTGTTATTTGCAGCTGGCGTGACAACATACTACTTGGTTTCGCAACTAGGTGGCGGCATGTTTCTTCGTGTCTTACCACTCACTTAGAAATATTAACTTAATAACCGGACCGACTATTAGAATTGAATAAAAAACTGAAAAAAAATTAAAACTGATACCTACATGAATTAAATTAAAAAAAGACATTAGGTCTTTAGGTATGGGGAGTGTTAAACAAAGGTTGAAGCAGGGGGCATGCCCTTGACCTCTAAAAGAAAAAGGACGTTCCATAAAAAAAGAGTTTAGGGAGTCTGAATTTTTCAAATTTGGCTGCTATTTGAGTGGGCCCTATATATGGCATCTCGATTTTGTTAAGGAATAATGTAAACGAAAACCCGAATTGTTTTCCTTACAAACATGCATTATAGTTCGATCGAAAGCACAAATAATATAAGGTCTCTTTCCTTTAAACAAGTTTATGGCCTCCTGTGATTGTCAAAATAAATGTATAAGAGCTCAAGACGCCCGAAAATCAGCCTATATAATTTTTTCTCACGTCTTGTATTATAACGTATATATTGATCCTTACCGTAAAAATGCGCCACCTCGTATATATTTTAGTAAAATGAAGGACAACGGTTGAAGCTGAAACTTAAGGCTTTGTAAAACACACTTCGTATGACATTTATTTCATCTACATAACTCGCATTAGTTTTAAGATCTTTGTCTAAACATTGCCAACTTTGACGGTTTAAATCGCGACGTTTTAAGAAAAACTATGAACCTCTTAGGGTAATTTTTCTAATATTTCTCTACATTTTTGCGCCAAGAAAACTTAATCTATGTAATATTCAATAGATTTTGTTAATTAAAAAAATATTTTGGTTTTGTGCCATTCTCTGACCACCAGTGGTCCCAAAACCTTTTTTTTAATGCCTATAACTTTTGTTCTTTTAATTTAGAGATCTAGCTCGCGATCGCCTGATCAGTGAATTTTTAAAATGAAAATTCACTAAAAAGATGCTGACGATTTGATGGCCAGTATTAATTGGTCCACTGGAAAAACTCCTAACTGTTTTGTCAAAGCCAAACATACTTGGTGGTTGGCTAGAGGTCTTGCACAAATAGCTCTAAGATTCTTTACTAACAACACTGAAAATGGATTTTACTTAGGGCTTTATGACCCGGTATCGATTCAGCATTTTGAAGTGCTGATAATTTTCACCATAATCCAGAATATAATTACGTATTTGTTAGTTCCCGATTTACCTGTTACTTTTTTGTAGGGCAAAAAATAGGCATTAAAATTTCTGTGGCAAGACTATTACAGTTGAAGATTATATAGCAATGCTGCTAGAAATAGCGTTATAGTTGTGGGGACAGTCCACATACCTGACGTGTAAACGCAAAACTTTTAGACAAAATTATATTGTGGGCACTGTCCTTATAATAATTTTTCGTATAAAACCATTGTAAATTTGGAGTGTGTAAGAAAGCTAGTTGGCCCCGTCCCTATCTACAAAAAATTCTGCATCTGGTGGTACCAATAACTTCGAAGTGGGTTTACAGGTGTGTGAATCCAGGGATGACCTAAGATGCTAATGTCTATTGGCCATAGTTATAAGTGGGTTATATCTAGGCGTCCTCATAAGCATTGATAAACCTATGTGCGTGTGCGTGCATGCGTGTGTGTATGTCTGTTCTGTGTGTGGGTGAGTGTGTATGTCTGTTCCCTGTGTGGGTGTGTATGGCACTTTGTGTGTGCATGAAGCTATGGTGTGGCACCGTCTAGAATTACCCCACCATACACATGATGCCACAAGGAAATTCGCTACACATTTTGACCATATAGAGTTTTGTGTTCGATTTTTCTTTTAATCACATAATGATCTGCCTCTCGCGAGAGGCCAAACGTGACCAAAGTGCTAATTATTTCAATAAATTATTCGTGTGTATGCTGCCACAATATTTGTCTTTGAAGTGTGTTCACAGTCATATTTATGGGTGCGTGCATGTGGGTATGTCTGTTCTGTGTGTGGGTGCATGCAAATGCGTGTGTGCTCACGTTTCGAAATACTTATGGCACTTTGTATGTGCATAAAGCTATGGTGTGGTACCGTCTAGAATTATGCGACCATACACATGATGACACAAGACAATTCGCTACACATTTTGACCATATAGGGATTTGTGTTCGATTTCCATTTTTTTAAATTCACGTAATGATCAGCCTCTCTAAAGAGGCCAAACGTGACCGAAATGCAAATTATTTCAGAATACATTAATTCGTGTGTATGTTGTCACAATATTTGTCTTTGAAGTGTGTTCACAGTCATATTTAGTGGCATCTGCTTAGTGTCAGTGTGTGGTGGCGCCCTCTACAAATTATGTTAACCAAGGATGCTGTGTTGCAAGATTTCAGTATCTGTATGCTGTATGTTATTATTGTTTTGGGTTAACTATTGATAGCGCTCGCTCTCTCATTTTGACCTGTTGTGTATTACTTCGTTCTAACCTTGAGCATGTCTATAGTGGGTATGTTAAGAGATAGGAATACTCCGTTCTTCATTTATTGTTTCTTAAAAGAGCCTGAATATCAGAAGAGGTATCTTCATAACATAGAGACAAGCAGCAACATAATAATATCGCTTTTGGGATATATAGCCAGGCCAATAAACTTGAATAGGAAATATTATTTAGTAAAACACGACTTTGTCCATTCCTGGCACACTTGTGATTTTTATTATTCAGTTGTATATTTATTATTAAGTTTATACGTATATTATCTGTGCATCGAAATGTACAACAATTTATATCAAACTAAAATAAATATAGTTTTTTGGAAAAATCCTGAAACAGTGCAATTTTATTTAAAACAAATGTATAATCTTCTACAAAAATCATTTTCAATAGCAACCCTCAACTTTTTTTGCAATTTAGATAGATTATTCAGTTGTTTAAATGAGAGCATAACAGTTAAAGGACGTAGCAAGTGCCTTATGGTAGCGAATTTTTATATAAATATTTTAAATTACGAAAAATAACAAAAACATTAGATTCGGAAATAGAAAATTGGTTTGAGAAAAACCTGTTTCTCTGAAAAACAGTTTTGACTGTGTTGGATCCCAAACTCTTCCAAGCGGTTAATGAAGGAAACTTTATAAATTTGGCAGGTAACTGGCTTATAGTAAGTTCTATAAACCTATGTTGAACACTATGAATGGAAACTGGAAGAGAAAACAGAACCACCCCAAAACTATCAGTACCTAGCGTCAGCTATCTTACACATAACTCTCTGTTATTGTTTTTGTTGTTCTGGGGTGATTCTATTTTCTGTCTTAGTAAAAATTGTTGTATTTTTAAAAATAGCAAAATTATATTAGTAAAATTCTGAACACAAGTTGCCTTTATAGAGACGAGTACTAGTAGAAGTTTTTAGCTTTAATGCAAATTGAGGTATATGCATTTATTTTTTTCCTTCAGGAGACCAAAAGAGCACAAGATTAAATATTTTTAGTAATGAAAACAATTCGCAAAAAATATTTTTTTCTCTACATAAACCTTTTTTTACGAGAATCTGAATAAAAGTCTCCAAATTATGCTAAAACAATGGACAATATATTTTTGTACTATAAGAATATATTGAAAATTGCTAAAAAAAATTGTTGCATAAAAAATTTGCTAGGACAGTGTTTTTATTAAAAAATATTGCTTTATGCAAAATCGCATTGTTTGTTAGCAAAAATTCACTAAAAAAATAGGTGTACAATCACTCAATTTTGTCATAAAAATTCGCCTAAAAATGTTTTCTGCAAAAACTGTTAATCTTGGATGTCAGATAAAACTCGTTGATATGTTACACATTGCGTCACTGTAACTGTTATATTGTTTTAGTGTGTAACTGTGCAGTGAAACATATATCATATTATTTAACATTCGATATTCCACCTTTATTAAAGTGTTGTGTGATTTTCGTCTCCTCTTTCTAGGTATCTGCATGGTCAATAGAAAGGTAAATATAGCCGTAGCATATTTCTTTTATTCATTATTTTTAAGTCAAATAGTATTTAGATGGATAGCAACGGTAACAAGTAACGTACATTTAGAGGTTATTTTTTTAACATGTTTGTTTTTCATATTTATGTAGGTATTCATTTCCCTATTCTCTACTATCTTTTTTTTATAAACTAATACGCCTTCATGTGATCTGTTTTTGCTATATTATCACTAACTATTCGAGAGTTTGAACACAAAGTTGTGTTTTTTAGATTACCTTTTCATTTTCAGATAGTGATCTTTTTCGAACCATTATAAACTAAGACTAGACAGTGGACTATATAGTCACTAGATTTGACACCCTTGGACATTTTTTGCCGCAACTATGCATACCTAACACTGGGGAAAACTAATAGGTTTGTATATTTTAATTTCAATCTAACTCGAAATGTTACGTTTTCATTTTCAGATAAATTCATCTTTTTCGAACCGTTCTAAACTAATAAGGAAGATAGTGGCCTATCTAGTCGCTAGATTTGACACCCTCGGACATTTTTTTGTCGCAATTATACATACCTAACACTGAGCAAAACTAATAGGTTTGTATGTTTTATTTTCCATCTAACTTGAAATGTTACCTTTTTATTTTCAAATAAATTCATCTTTTTCGAACCGTTCTAAACTAATAAGGAAGACAATGGCCTATCTAGTCACTAGATTTGATACCCTTGGACATTTTTGTGTCGCAATTATGCATACTCAACACTGAGCAAAACTAATAGGTTTGTATATTTTATTTTTCATCTAACTCAAAATGAAACTCATTGGGTAGTAGGTATTAGTCGTATACGTTAGGTTGAGGAGAAAGTGAGACCCTGACAAGGCCATAGTGTGGCCTTGAGATTTAATTATGTGACCTTAAGATTTAGTCAGCCTTGATCTAAAGTCGGCCTTGGCATATAGCTTTGAAATATATATTTCCTTGAGATTTTCGGTATAAGTATCATGTTTAAGCCATTTAGCATCAAGAAAGTTTTCTTAGTCCGCAAGTGATTATAGTGGCAATTTTGTCCAACACAGTTTTTAAAACAATGATTAAAAAGTTTGCATAATTAGTAAGCAGCAGTTCCACAAGTTTCACGACCATTGAAGAGGTCTTAGATCATGTAAAAAATAAATTAACAGATGAAATTATGTCTTTACGAACAGTGGACGACATCGACTCCAACGAATGGATTCAAGTATATGAAAAATATAATCGCCTCATGAAAGCTGTTAAAACATTCAAACAGGGTGTTCTCTGTGAATGTGCATTCATATACCACTTCGAGCAGTCTAACTCTCAATACTTTTTCTTGAACTAGAAGAGCTATTTTTCGAACATCATTAAGAATTATTAAGTAGATGTGAAAAAGCTGGCGTACAAAATAAACAAAGTATTGTTCATGTGCAGAATGACCAAAGGAATGTAAAATAAGAATAAGAAGAATGGAGATGACACAGTAATTAAAGTTTTTCAAGTAAAAGTTATAAGCAGCACAAGCTTAAGCAATTTGGCATCAAGAGAGTTTTTTAGTTCAAGTGATGGCAGCAATTAATTTTGTTCAATCAAACAGTGATTAAAAGGTTCCTATAAAGGACGACTTAGTAAGCCACAGTTCTGCTACTTTCATGGCTATTGAAGAGGGATTCGAGCATATACAAAATAAATTAACAAATAAAATTGTATCTTCCCAAACAATGGCTACAAGTATGTGAAACACAGTCCCAGTCTAATATGAGAATTATCTGACTAGGTGTAAAGCAGCTGCTGTACAAGATAAACGAAGTATTGTTCATGTGGAGAGTAGACAAAGGACTGTAAAATTTGAATAAGAAGAATAGAGACAACAGAGCGATTAAAAGATTTTTAAAGTAAACAGTAAAAATACAGCAGCAGTTTAAAAGTGCTACCA